>OZ022420.1:17177855-17570362 GCA_963989365.1 Rhimphoctona megacephalus | reverse complement strand
GCTAAATAAACCGTCATGTTGATGCTACCGACTACAAAATCCATTTGTATATTATTCAGAAGCCTGTTCTTGTCTCATGCTACGATTTTATATCTATTTAATGCCTTACAGCTATTTTGCAAGTACGTGCGGGGCAAGAAAAAATTTTGTAATTCTGAAAATGGGCTTTCGTAACTTACCATTCCGATTAATGCATAAAAAAGATTCAGCAGCAAGGGATTAAGGTTTGCCAAAGCTGGGAAAAAGTTTGATGCCCCATTACCTTTGCGGCAAGGGCAGCGCAATGTTCCATAGTTCCATTTCCTCTTGAGTTGCTTTAACATAGAAAAGTTGCACGATTTTTTGCGATCAGCCCTTTTCGTACTTTTATCGTGGCTTTGTAAAGAGCTCTTTGTGAATGAGGTTCAGGGAGACGGAGAAAAATGTCGTTGCGTTCAAATGCATCTCCCAAGACGCGAAATCGAATGCTAAACCCTCGCAAACGTCAAGGCACAATGCCATATATAGGAAATTGTGGTTTGGCACAATGATTGGCCGTGTAAGCGATTACTGGTTGGTTGGTGGTTCAAAATAGCGGTAAATGGAAATCTATGCCGAAACGTCAATGACCGGTCATTGTGCTGTTTATATCCTTAGCTCGATCACCAAACTACACTCCACATCAGTATGCACCGCTCAACCGCATCATTCCCTACGTTTATTCAATCCCCTCAGCGCCATTTTGAATCAACCTATCGAGGCACTGCGATACACAAAAAACAAAAATCGACCCACTGCACAACCGTTGAGATGCTAAATGGAAAAAGAAAACAAAACTCTCGACGTTCGAGTAAAAACGAAAATCTGTTTCCGATACGCACACATTGCCTAGCATTATAAAATACCATTGCCACTCTCTCGATTTACATATTCCCATCACGCCATCTGGTGGAATTTTTTAATTTTATTCTTTGTTCGTGTATTTATCTGCACAAAAATGAGGCATGCACTCATAAAGCTCGTGGAAAATCGCATGAAATGTCGGTAGCAAATACGACATTGTTGATTTTGCCAACTGTCCGCTAGGTGGTGATAAATTGGAATTTTTCTCGTGAGTGAAGTCGTTCAGTCCACGGTATGAAAAGTCTTAAGTTGCTGTAGTAAAAATATTGATTTTTTTCATTCTGATGAAATAAAAAAGACAATGACAAATGAGAAGTGAAGGGAAAGGGTATTATTTGTGAAAATAGGGGTTAGAGACTTTTATCCTTTGTAGTGCAGAGTTGTTTTATTTTTTCTTCACCTAGAAAGCTCCTGTGTAACAGAGGGAAAAGAAACGAACTTTTTCCATGACAGTCGTGAGGTAAAAAGACGGAAGGCGGGGGGCAAACGTTGTATACCCACGCCACGCCCAAACAAAACAAATATATTCGCGTCGCGGAAAAATATTCGGCCATATTTCAATCTCCGAAAGGACAAGAATAATATGAAACAACCCCCACCCCCTATCCCTATGCTCACGCAGATAGGCAGCTATTACTTTCCTCTCGCGGAGACGATACAGCGTCCGTGATTTTTCTACACACTTTTCCACGGTTCTTTCCCCTTTGCCGTGGAAGAATTATTTGCACAAATTTGTCGTCTTTTCTCAGCTTCGGTGACGGCGTTTTTAAATTGCAAAATTTTCGTATTAGATTTGAAGCTGATGATCTTAAAAATGAGCTTACGTTCTCGGGGATAAACACAAAATTGATGAATATTTCGGATTTATATATTCGGGGATGAGGTTAGTGGTCTTAATACCTTTTGAAGGGTATTTTTACCCTTCTCTCCTTTCGGGGAGGAAGGGAGGGCAAAAATAGAAAAATAAAAATGTTTTCTATGTGAAATTTCGGAAAAAAACATATATCCTCGTATCAAAGTAAGAAATGCCGGCTAATTAACATTCAAATACTAGAAAATGCATCTTGAATGTAAGAACGATACACTGTAAAACATTTGTGGTGTGAACTGAAACAGTGTGAGTGGTTAAAAAAACGGCGTTAATTTTTGAAGTAAAAATAACACCGGTCATTTGGTAACAAACTGACGTGGAGTTATTTCCCGATTCAACACCATGTAGTGTCAAAATAATGAGATAACGCTTTTCTGGGTAATTTGGTTAAATCGACAATGTAAAATTACATGGCAAAGATAACCGGTTCAGTAAAACGTTAACAAAAATATATAAGAGGTTACTTAATTTCCAACTTCGACGTAATATATCTGTTATGGTTCCCAGGAGGTTGGGAAAGATTTGAAAGAGATACTCAATGGTACGTTGACACACATGCCTGTAATGACAGGGAAATGGGGTAGGGGAGCAGCAAATTGCAGCGCAATTAGGAAGCTACCTGTCACGTCAATGGTAAGGCATCCAAGGGGGTTACATATACTCTGGTAGGCTATGTGGACAATACAGACAATTGATGAACCCAAGCATCGGTGTTACGAACAGGTACACGCTAGAAGCTCTCGTGTATACTTACCCTCATGTCTTTGTACGTGTGGAACAACCGCAAGGGACTTCGAAGCATATATGAAGGAGAGATCCGCATTCGGGCCGATGTTAATTCGGATGGGGTCAAAGGTTAAGGGTCCTCTGAAATTGACCCTTTCAACATGATTCACCCTCTCCCATAATTCATTTGAGCTCCATTATAAATTTAATTATCATTAATCAAATAAAACCAATGTTATGATTCATACAAAATACTAATTACGTAAACATGTTTTTTTTCCATTAACGTAAAATTATCTGTAATTAAGCAATTGACGGATGAATTTTTTAATCTTTTTTAAACATTAATATCGATAGCTATTATCTAAAGTCCGACTGAAAGTTCATGCGAATCATCAAATCACTAATTACATATTATACAGTTCCAATTCTACCCTCGTATTCACCCCTAATCTTCCCGAGATGAAATCTGACGTTTATATCATCAGGGACTGCATTGTGTCTCGGTCATTAAGGGTATCGAGAATTTTCAATTAGCCAAAGTTTGCATTCACTGAAACATATCACTCGGGTGTTTATTGAGGCCTGATTCATTTTATCCATCTTCGATAACTCATTCGATGTTATCGGTGCTTGCGTGTCGAGAGAGCAAGAGAAATGTTGGGAGGAGGGGGAGGGGGTTTTGTGGTTGACTGTGCGCAAATGCACACTATCGTTTATTAAATTTATAACGTGGTCATCTACTCCCTTCCCTCTTTCCCGAACCCCTGATGCAAAAGGGTATGAAGGGGAGATAAAGAGAGACAGAGAGAAAGTGGAGTGTAAAGTGGGTCTTTTGCGTTTGGGTATAAAGTCGAGGCGTCGACGTTGGCCGGGCGTAACCATCCGATCGATCGATCTACCGCAAAATTGTCGAGCTGCCCATCCTATGTGACATTTTGTCTATGTGTGCGTATCTGTGTTTATGTGACGTTGAAAATTCAACTATCCCGCGGTGTGTTCATTTTGGGCAATCGCAGCGGTGTTTTTGGGGGTAGTTGGGGGATGCTGGCAGATGCAGTTCGGGGAAAGGGGTAGTTTTTAGATTTGGCGCTTGGGAATGAGCCTCGTGGATATTTGGAAGGCCAGGAGTTTCGCGGTGGCACGGGAAGGTAGGCGGGAGCGGGAGTGGTATTGAGGGGAGAGATGGGGTATAGTCGGACTATAAACCACAGAAGACAATGGCTGTTTCGGTAATAGAATAACGCAGGACCACGGCATGTCCGATAGCGATTCAATTAATGCCGTTACCCTTCCGCACCCTTCTGCCCCCTATCTCCGACCCTTTTTCATTCCCTTCGATCTTGAGTGCTGCTTTATTCATTTTTGAAATTTAGCGGATGAAATAGGAACGATTTTCCGAATGATGTAAGGGATGATTTTTGAAGGGTGTTTATGGGACTAATTTTCTCTTTTCAAATGATGGTAATTTTTGGTGAGTATTCAGGTCAACCTTAATCTTCTTCAGGCTAGCCAGTGTACTGGAAGTTTTATTTCGATCTCATTAATCCTCATGATTTTTAACACAGCATTATTTGCCGGTATCGCGGAAAATTTGGCAAGATGAAAATTCGGGTTGCTTGATCTGCGAGCTCAGTTCGAGCGTAAAGGTCGGGGCAGCGTGGGGTGGCTTTTCAGAGAATATTGTAGTTTTCGTGACCCCGCCATGGGTTTATTTAAATTTCGCTTAATGTTAGGCCCTTCTATTAAACATCCCCTGCATATATTTAATCAGCCTTATTAAGTTAAATTCGATTGCACGCTTTTATTAATCCTAGATATCATAAGATAAATATATGTGCTCGCTTTATAAATGTTGTATAGGGTGATACGTTCAATCCAACAAACCTGTTTAAACGGGAGAAACCAGTTTAGGAGGCCGAAATTTTGGTGTTTTTCGTGAATTTTTTTAACAGGGAAGGAATAATCAGAATTTGTTTAAACTTGGAGGATATTTTATTCATGTTTTGTAGTACAAAACATGTATGTAATTTTTTCAAGTCATTTCCGCTGGAAATAGTGGAGTTAGAAACTGCTGTCCATGGACGATAGCCATCCGAGTTTTTTGCTGGTGGGCATTCCTGAAGTCATAATTTTTATCAGTAAACATTACAATTTTCTTTTTTTGTTAACAACATATTTCCTAAGAATATAAACCTAATTGTGATCAAAAGAGTTGAAAATTGCATGTTTTTGAGGTGTTTGAACACAATGTCATGTTTTTATACCATGTTTTTTCACCTTTTTTGCATTAAAAAAAATATTTTTAATAATAATACCATCCCAGAGTTAGGTTCATATAGATTGTAATTGAACAAAGAATATTCACACAAATTGTCAGAACGATTGGTCAATAACTTTTTGAGCTAGAATGCCCACCAGTTGAAAAAAAGTCGTCCATGGACAGCAGCTTCTAACTCCACTATTTCCGGCGGAAATGACTTGAAAAAATTACAAAGTATACTTCAAAACATGAATAAAATATCCTCCAAGTTTAAACAAATTCTGATTATTCCTTCCCTGTTAAAAAAAATTCACGAAAAACACCAAAATTTCGGCCTCCTAAACTGGTTTCTCCCGTTAAGTAAAAGATGAAAAAAAGCTTAAACTTAACTACTTTAAACTTTTGCTTTGAAAATAAGAATAACTTCAAATATACAGTACAGAAGATTGTTTAGGAATATTGAACCGAAATTGAAAGCAGACGTTCTAGCTCTTATCTTTGATGTAGCTGATATTTCGTACAGATCTTATTACCCATTTTAAACTTAAAAAAACGAAATAGATAGACTCTGTAGAAATAGGGATGCATCAGTTTGGAGTGAAATTAGTAACATACTATGTCGTGAAGTAGTCGATAGTCAAGGGCTACCTTATATATGATCATCAATCGATATGGCGAAATAAGTTTAACTGTAAATATGAACTATCTGAGCGAGTTCGCAATAGATTGTGACAAACTATGTCTAAGAACACTGCCCACTTAGACGCTTAGAAAGTACATGCAAAAATTGGTCGAGACAATTTTCGGCGTTTCGGAGACAGAGAAACACTCCCCCATCAACTGTTCGCAGTCAAACGCATAACTCCCGTCTTTTGCCCTGCGGCCAGTCCGGATTTAATGAAAAATAAAGATCCTTATTCAATATTTTGACCGACAGCGATGGATGCGAGTTAAGGGGACCGTATGGTCTAGAGCACGAAAATTTCACCTATTTTCACGATTTTTTTTTTGCCATAAAAAATTTAAAAAACGATGTTTTAACTTTTCGGGTTTATTACTACCTTTATTAAGTATACAAAAAAATTTTTTTTTTATTTTAAAAACAGTGTTTATTATCATATAATTGGCATTGAAGACGACCCTCTCGAAAAATCCGACCCGGACGGTGAAGATCGATCCGATACTTCTACTCATCTGAAACACAAAATTCAAGAAGATTCTTAATCAGAAAGAGTGCAGTTATGGTCGGGACTAGAACAAATCGAAAAAATTAAAAATTGACAAAATGGCGCGCTTTTGAAAAAAAATTCGTAAAATCGGGTTTTTTTTTCACTAGTTTTTTAGTATAAACAATAAGAAATTATTTAAATAAAATTATGATTGTAGTTCCGACGATAGCCATACATGTTGTGAACAACATATCCAAATTTCAAGTGATTCGGTTGAATAGTTTTTTTGTTTTCACCTGCGCAGTGCCGAAAAAAGTCGTTTCGAGATAAATGAGTTTAAAGTTTGAGGTACAGATATTTTCAAAAATTGAGCAAATTTTGAATACTTACAGTTAATCCGCGATTCCGGCACCATATAGGATTCCTTCGGAACGTTCATAATTCAAGATTTCCTCACTCCTTTCATTTCTTCGAGCTGTCCGAGCCTCTTTGGAGTTGTCCGTGCTCCTACGGTTGGCGGTCGATACTCGCAGCTCGTCTCGGTTTTGCGCTAGTTGCTCCGCTTGTGGCCCGATTGTTATGCCCATGGTCTCCATTATTTTCAATAGGGATGCAAATCCTTCATTGAATATGCAAGCGGAAATGTGAGTGGCAATATCAATGATTTTTTTTCCGGCAAACAGATGTTTCGGCGCAAGGTGCCACACGCAAGCATTGAAACTTTCGTTATTGTTCTGCGTATTACTGCCAATACACCTTTCCAATAAAGTCTCTGCTGTCAATTCTTCATAAATTGGTTTTAATATCTCTTGTGCTTCATCGCACAGAGCAGGTGGGTGCTCGTAGGTGTCTAAAGTACCTGCAGCCTCACTTTGACGCCACTTGCACCACGATTCGGAACCTGGAGGACAGTACGAGTGTTGCGGATTTTCATCTGTTGAAATTTTGTGATAATATGCTGCCCATATTTCACTTCTCATCCCTTCAGTCGAATCTGAATTACGTCTAATTGCTAGACCGTAATAAGTTGACAGCTCTTGCAATAATTTATTCGTCAATTGTTGACGCTTCGGTGTTTTATTTATCGATTTCCGCTGTGTCTTTTTTCCCTCTTCTTTTTCTGTCAATTTCTTTGTTGCTTTCTTTATTTGTGCATGTTTTTTTTTCGCATCAACAGCACGTTTGTACAAACGTTTTTTAACATGCAAAACACATTCTTTTTTGCAAACTAAAAAATCATCCCCGTAAGGCTTTGTGTCCAATAAGGCTTTGAACGTTTTCGTGTCGCGGACCGCTCTCTACCTGCGTTATGGGCTGTAGAAGCTGTAATATTGAGAATTTCCGCATGAAAATTTCACAGTATATTCTTGAGATACTATACTTTCGACATATCGAAAAAAAAAAAAAAATCGATTTTTTCAAATTTCTAGACCATACGGTCCCCTTAAGCAGCCTCGGGCAAGGCCAATACCTGGTTGATTGACCGAGTTTCGGATGGTGCTTATCAAGTGAAACTCAGTAAACCCGCCTATGTGAACTGTGAAAAACCCGCCTGTATCGGCCGGGTTTTTCACAGTTTCTCTTGGCCCTCATGCAAATGCGATACAGTAGTGCATTAGAAAAGAGTGGCTGTGGGCAATTACTCTTGGGGGGTCTCAGAGGAACATGAAAATTAGTGAAGTGGGGGAAAAGCGGGTCAAAGTGATGGGATAGGCTCGTAAAGACTCGCAAGGGTATAGGTAGGAACAATAAAAAATAAAAAAAATTGTCAATAATTTCATGTCAACTTTCGAACTCCCTTAAGAATTTCCGATGTCGATTTCTGTAAATATTCTTCTGTTTAAGCTCTAAAACGCAACTGCGTTTATTTCAGATATTTTTTTTATTACGTAGCATGAAAACCTCGTGTCACTTCAAACGGGACACCCAATATATTCGATTCACACGTATTTTTCCTTTCGCTCGATAGTCTACCGGAAAGAAACGCATGATGCGAATGGAGCGAACGGATGTATGGAAAAGAAGGGTGGATTATTACGAGTGAAAAGGTTCGACGATGAAGGGTTCCGATTCATCTGGCGCGTTTCCAATTACAAGCGCACTGATTAGGACGAGCATGAAGGGATCAAACAAAAAGCTCAACGTCGCGATCAGTAAACGGGTGTGTTGTCACAGGCCGTGAAGAGAGAAAGCTCCGAGATTGCACCGAAAATTTTATTCACCCTCGCGCTATTCGAAAGCAAGGGACGGGAGAGAGGAGGTATTTTGCCCTCATTTAGAGGGTTGTCTTTGCAAAACCGTTTGACTAGTATACATGTATGTTAAATATACTTTATTATTGGTCACAGTGCAGGGAGAGATATTGCACGGATAGTTCATCGACTATACAATGGAGTTCTCGGAATTTGGATAATTGTCACAATACCACCATCGTACCGTGAAAATCAACGTCAAATATGTTCGCTATTATTACGTAATAATTTCTGATACGTACTGAAGTTACTCGGATCCGTGCACATCAACAGTAATTTTCCCTTATTCGTTCATAATACATTTCAACCCGGAGATGAACTTCCATCTCTTAACCCGTCCTCTAGGTGAGCTTATATTGTTCATTATACTGAAACTGATTGAGTTCATTGAATAAACAGCCATTTTATATTTACGCCCGGGTACTAGTGATTCAATAATAATAATTATTTGATATTCATCTGAGAGCGAATGAGTATTATCAAAATTGTCAACTGAAATAAAATTAGCGAATCTTCGAATTGTTGTAAATGAGTTTTCAATTGCGATCTACATATGAGGTATTCTATTTTACCTAATTCTTGATCCCGACCATTTTGAATTTCATTAAAATATTGTTGTAAAATACTATCAAATGAATAAAATATTTATAGCAATTTTTAAATCTTCATATCACGTTTTCAATGAGTTTTATTTTTTCATTAATTTTGATTGAAAAACGCTGGCAATGTTCAAATCTCTAAAACTAATCAAAAGATGGATATGGATTTGTTTTTCATTTCAAAGTATACTTTCATGAAAAAACATTTTAAAAACTATTAGTATGAATGAATACTGTGGCAACGCCGGGTATCAGTTTCTAGTAAGCATTAAATCAAATATTGTTTTTCCTTTTTCGAAGAACCATTGTGGATAATTATATTTTTTTATGCAAGACTATGTGTCAGGCACATTTTTTCGAGTGGACATGTAATTCTTGTTCATTTATTATTGATATTGAATGCAAATATAATTTCATCTATCGATCGAATTTAATTTCCGGAATGATATGGATATAAATTGGAAAATACACAAGGCAGGCTCAAATGGTGGATTTGCGGGGATTGGTTGGCAAATTGATTGAAAAAAAACAGAGAAAAATAGAAAAAAAATAAACCGGGCTAGCCCGAAGCATATTTCGAGGTAGGCTATATGGTGTCGTCGCTTGTTGTGTGCTGATTAAGTAACAAGCAGTTTCATCATCAGATTGGGCTTTATCATCAGCGATTCAGCTTTTCCAAACGTTTATACAATTGTACAAAAAAGCGATTTTACAAAAATCGATCATCGCTTTTGTATACTCTTGTATTCATTTCGTTTGTGGGTATTAATGCAAACAAAACAACGCTTCATTTTGCTGCGAAATAAAATAGCTGATGAAATTGAAATCTGGACGTATAGCCTTTATGTTTTAAAATTAATAAGTATAAAAATATAGGTGATCAATACAAATATTTGTTTATTTTCACCTTTAACCCTTGTGGTTTTTGGACCTTGAATGCGCTAGTTTATTATTTGTATCCGAAAAAAATATTTAGCCATCTTCTTCTATCTCAAATAAAAGCCTACGTAATATGTCTTCAAATAAATGAACTCATTGTAATAAAAAAAATATTCACTTATTTATTAAGAATAGGGTTCACCTACATTTATGTTGATCCAGTAAAAAAATGATTTCATTTCTTTACAATTTTTTTTTCATCCATTTTTAGCCCAAATGAAGTACTGTCGAGAACGAAAAAAAGAGAGATGAAAATAGGGTGAAAAAAGTGAAATGGCCCATCGGAGCTGTGGCGTCGTACAGGCGAGAGTTGTGTATCATCCCAAAATGGATTCAAAAGTACAGACTTTGTGGGTTCTGTGGCTGGGTACACTTTGCCAGAAAGCGCTCATATCGGGGTAGCAAAAAGCCCTGGGGCTGGTTGAATACAGCTGTGTTTAGAAATTAATGAATATTCAACCTCCGGAAAACGTTAAATCACGTACCACGTGATCACGAGGCCGGAACACGTGAACTTTCTACTTCGTACGACCTAAACTCTCTTTTACCCCCTCTGATTCAGTCCAGGGGTTCGTGGGAGGGGATAAATGTTGATAAACCGATGTCAGTGAAATTCATTCGTTTTACTAATGGCTCTGAAGTGGCGTGTTAAAAAGATCGTAGCCTCGCCGGGATTGCAAATTTTCAAGCGTGATAATTTACGATTTCAACCATTTACCAGCCCTTAAAGACTTCTCGGCTAAAAAAAAAAAATTTGTGAACTCTGCTTTCTCGTTTAGTGTACGTGAGCCGAAAATTCCTTATAGTATTTGTAATAATTTGTTTTGCATATTGATCAATAAAAATCATCTTTTTATTTATCGCAGATAGATCATGATTGTTAAAGAACAATTCGGAAGATAAATTAAGCGAAAAATTCCGTTATAATGTGCCCTTACAATTTTTATTTTTGCTCCAAGAAACACAAAAAAATATAGCCCATTGTTCCCTTCACGTTCCGGACTAATCCTGACGGGGTAGTTTATCCGTGGAAGAGCGTATCGATGAGTCAGGTAAAATGTTATAGCGGGGGAAACTGGGTTCGCCTTTAATATACGAGCACACCGAGTCCGGCTAATGCAGCAGATAACGCGAGGCATTAGTCATCGAAACTTTATGCCCGCAGGGGATGAGTTTTCGCAAGAGTATAAAGCTGTAGCCAACCTTCTTTTCTCGATATTTTTTAAAAATATTGTCTCGTTGCTTTTTGTTTTATCAAGAAACGTCGATACCAGTTTTCAAGTTTCTTAATTTTCTTTTGCATCTAAAGAATGGGGTGCTGGTTTTACACAAAATAGGGTGCTTGTAGAAAAGGTGACAGGGTGTTTTTTATTATCTTCATTTATTTTTCATTCATTATTTTTAGCGGTGGTTGACTCAGTAATATTTTTTTACTAGTCGAAATTTATTTTGCACCAATACTTAGGATAGTTACGAGTAATTTTTTTAGGATTTTCATTTTTATTGTTAATGTCTCATAATGTTTCTGAGAAAGGGGTGATAACCCATGAATTTCAATTAGAATTGATTACAAGCTGATCTAACGTTAATACATATATTGTTGGTCAATGGAGCAAAGAAAACCTTTGGCTATTTTTCTCCCTTAAAAACTTTTACTTCATCCCTTCTTCACTGTTTCTTGCTTCATTTATTTCTCCGAACCTGCCTCCCCCCCCCCGGCCCCTCGCGCTTTTTTTGCTATGTCTAGCTCAACGAGGCAATCTAACTTTACAGAAAAATGTTCCGTGGTGCACCCTCCGTATATTATTGGGGTTGGCAGGAATTCGAGCATTTTCAACCCTCTCCAACTCCTGAGTACATATGTACCAAATTTTTCTCCTTTTTTCTAAAGCCCTTGACGATTTTAATTTAAAAAAAAAAATAAAAATTCCTCTTAATTAGGTGGCTCAAAATACAAGTAATCTTAACTCGAAAATAATTATTAATAAAAAAATACAAATCCCGTATTACATTGCAATTTTTCATTCAGTGATTATATTTAATAAACAATTTATGATAATTAGAATTCTACTAAAATTCAAGAAAAAAAATTATACATACGCAAACACTTTCGTTAACATAAATTAAATGAAAGACGTTATTTAAAAAATCATTCAAATACACTGTAAGGTCGTAAAACAAGATATACTTTGTTCGTTTTTGAAAAAAGTTGCATCATAATTTTCTCGTGCACTTTCTATTTGAGATCGTGTCACACATTTCCCGATTCTCATAAGTTATGGTTGAATTTTATTCATTGTCGTATGTATGTCTAGGGGGGCAACGACGAGGGAGCAGTAAATCACTGAACTAATTGGTTAGACCTTAGCCGCAATTAATTACGAGGAAGAGAAAGAGAGAGAGAGAGAGAGAGAGAGAGAGTGGAGAAATGTCACAATGAGACCACGAGTTGTCTTCTTCACCAGTAACGCCGGGTGCATTTTAAATTAATAATGCTATTCGTTTCCCTCATCTGCTCTAGATTTTTAATTCTTTTCTATTTTTTTTTTAATTTTTTTCTGGTTTATTTTTTTCTAATTTTTGCTCACTGTTTTTTGTTCTTATCTATTTTTGTAGTAACTATCATCTGTTTTTATTTGAAAATTAATGTTCTCATATTTATTGGACGCGAATTGGATTATGCATTCCTCTCCCCATTTTATTATTTTTTTTCTAGTTCACTATTTTTTCGAGACTCAATTATGGTGATTAATGAATGTAACTCCTGGTGAAGTAGAGCTATCATTCGCACCGCCTTGTCAGCGAGCAAGCGAGTAAAGGGGTGAAGGGAATGCTCCGTGATACGCAACTATTTACGGGATAGTGGCAACCCTTATTTCGTGACAACAACATCCCTCATTTGGAGGAGGGGGGGGGGGGGAGTTTAATTAATCGCTCGGTATCATTTGTACAAACTTGCAATATCATCGGACAAAGGTTCCAGGTAGTGTGGAAGAGTAGACAAATGGGAAAATAAAATCGTTCTGTTATTGGATTTTTCATCCCTTCCTAAGAAAAAGCAGCCATGTGTACCAGAGCAATGTAAAGGAAATCATCCATCCGTAAAAAAATATATTCTGCCAACTATAATCTTTTTAGGGTCAAAGAAAAAAAAAAATTGGTCTCCTGTGAACTATGCACCGAAGCATCCTAGAACGAAAGGTAAATCGATGGTGTCGTTTTCTCGAAATAATTCTGGAATATCCTTCTTTGAGGCATTTCAGCTGGAATAAATGTTTGGAGATCGAATTTTAGACAGAAGATTTAATTAATTTTCTGATCGATGTATTTTTTGGTAAGAAAAAGTAGGGGTAGTTAGCTTGAAGAAAACCGAGTTGGGATATCTGGTCATGTAGATTTATGATTTTATTAGACCGTTCATGGGGCATATTCGATTTATTTCGACGTTCTTCTCAACTATCTTCGACGGTAAACTCAATTAAGTCTGGGCTGGTTTTAGGGTGGCATGGCTAGATTTTGAGCAGGAAAACTTATTGAATATGAAACATTCCATGAAAATCGGTAAAAATAAGAGAGAATGCACTAATTGAAATAACACGAGATGAGGTTGTTGTTTAAGGGCAATCTCTTTTTTTTATCATACAAACTCAAATTTACATTCTCCGCGCGAGTACATCAGCATTTCCATTCGAAATTTGAACAATATCCTCACTACGAAAACATTCTTTAAAACTACTTTCTTTTTCTCCATTATTCACCTATCCTATCCTATTCGAAACAACCTCTTTCATTATTATTTTTCTTATTTAAAAGTATAATTCTACCTCGAGATATTAAATTCTTAAAGGAAAACCTTTTTTTTTGTTAGCCACTCTCTCACTCTTTGCCGAGGAAACGTTACAATTATATGGTAATTTGCTCGACTCACAGCTGTCCGCCCGCTGTATTTTTAGGGCTTTTCCATTTTATTTTCTGCTTTTGTTGTTCTCCTGCGTTATGATCTTCATTCGACCTTTAAGTCATGTGATTATTTTCTGTCGGATTTGATTAATAGTGCTACAATCATTAAAATAAAATCAAACCCATACGCCTTGAATTTTCTATTAAAATGAGCTTATAAAAAAGTAATTAGTCTCTTTTATACGATTTATCATGACACATAAAAAATTTATTGAAAATGTCGAAAGAGAGAATCAAGCGTTGTAGTGTATTTTAAAAAAGTTTTACAATATTGTCATTCACTTTTTTCTCGTTTTTGTGACGCCACTTAAAATGGCAGGAGAACGAGGAAAATTACATTCGAAAACTCTTATCCGATGCATATAGAAAAAGTGAAGAATTTCATTCATTGTTGGAGAACCTTGTGACCGTTGATTCGTGAAAAGCTCGTAATCCTCGTGAAGTTAATTGCTCGGATGACGAGACTCAACTCCGATTCGTGGATGAGAAAATGGTAGTAGATAAAACGGGGAGTTGAAATGAATTTACGAAAAAAACTGTTGCAGAAGGTCGCTTTTCAAAGAAATAATATTAAAGAACTTGGAAATGAATTTTCGTCGCTGCTAATAATTAATTGTTAAAGCCAATTTTATTAGCCGAATGAAAGTTATAAGAATTAAAATAAGTTCGTTCATTCATTCATTCATTTATTCATCGATCGACTACACAAACAAAATAATGTTAATCATTGTTCGTTAGATAACCGATTTTCGCTCTCTTGAGTGTTGTAAAGCCCTGTATGAGGTTAAAACTCATAAAAAAAAGTTCCCGTGTTCGCAGAAAGTTTGAGTTACAATCAAGTACGAAAGTATGCATGGCAGGATATTTAACGTCCACAGTATGTCCGGAAGAGTTGACTCCTCTCTCCCTTTTCCTCGCGGCTTGTCGTAATTTAGTGTCCGGCTATATTCACAAGGTGCGGGCCAGCTTGATGCTTTATTAGAAAGGAGATTACATTCTCTCACGATCTTACAACTCCTTCGTGTTAAGTATTTTATTACAAGTTCATGAATATTCGTTGCTAAAGTCGAGGATGAGTGGACTGCACTTTTTTGGCCCCGTACCATTATTTCTTCCGTATCATCTTCGGGAGCTCCATTCAGGAGTTTGCTCTCTTCATTTTCGCGAAGGAGTGAAGAAATTGTTGGAGGGAGAGGGTGGAGAACGTTGAAGAAATGAGGAGGCCAAAGTTTTTGATACACAAATTTTGAGGTGTCGCAATTCTAGTAACTTTTTCTATTTAGTTTAGTCCCCTTTATTCCAGACTCCATGGGAAACCTTTTCTTCGTTCACGCTGCCATTTGCCATAATTGATAACATATTGAAGGAAGGCTTGTCCTCAATGCGGCGACTAAGTGAAATTCTTGCGAAGTTTAATTTAATTATATGAGGCCGCGTGTCGAGGCGATTAATCGCCGGGATATCGAGAGACCCACCATCCTTCGACTACTAGCTCGGCTATTCCACCCATAGCGTTCTTCCTTCCTTCCTTCCTTCCTTCCACCCCTCCCCCTCCCTCTATTGCCCTAACTGGAACCTCAACCCGAACCTTTGGGAGCAGGGGGAAGTAAGCAGAACTGCGTTTGTCTTAGGACCTGACTGAGTCATATATCGATTTGCAACTCTGCTCACCCCTTTCGCCCTCGTCCGATACTTCTTGAGAGAAAACTTAACGCTCACCTCGGCAGCAACCCCTTTCGGCTGCACCTCTTAGTCCTGCTATAGCGAGACTCTTCTCCTTACTACCTTCCCACCTTCGAAGATCTCCGTCCCTCCGATGTGCTCAATTCCAATCGAAAGCCCTGGAGACCAGAAACTTTCGACTTTCCGAAAACCTCTTCTAGCTTCACGGAGAGCAGATACAAAGCAGCCTCTTCCCATAACCGCGAGAGCCAGGACTACGCCAATAGTTGGCGAGACTTAACTGACTTTGCTCGTAACAACAACGGATTGTGGGACAATAAGAATTGTTTTAAAGTAAATTTACACCCAGCTGGACGGATAAAGTAAAAACGGAGTTAGCCTGACTGATAAAAAGCTTTTAGTACATCAAACTCCTGCTTGGTGGCTCCGAGCGTAGTCGTTTCCCGCAAGCAAAGTCATGTAGCCGAATGTGTATAAAGCTTTGGAAAAAGCAACTTTTTTCTTATCCTCATTCCAGGGTCATTGCTAAATGAGATTTTTTCGAAAAGGAACTTTATTCTTTTGTCACAGAGTAAAAAAGCTCGGTCAAAATCGATTAAAGGGGAATTTTTGATATCTTTACATTATTATCGATGGATCTTTTCACCTTGGGCGACGAAATAATTATTTGTACATTACTAAAGTTAAATAGACGTATAGCGTGATCACTGCAATTAATAATTATACGTTAGGAAATATTATTCGTCCGATAATGCTCAATGAAGTTGAGTTAAGTGGGTAAGAGTCGCCTGTAGATAAGTGTAAGACCCTCTCGGGACGAAAATCCGAAGAAATTTTCTGAATGTCCTCGAATGTTCTCGAGGTTGAGAAGCATATTCGACTGAAATTTCGTTCCCAAAGTTGTAATGGGTCGAGATTAAATCTCAATGGCATCGTAACGATTAAAGGGGTGATACGAATCATGTATAACTGTAATTGGGATGTAATGGAGATGTAATCTGAGAACTAGCAAGTCAAAAAGTTTTTTATTCAGGTGTAATTATCTTTTGTCTAAATAACGAGGAGTTTATTTAAAAAAAAATCAGCACGGTGATGATTTTCTGGATTTACAAAACTCAAAACGATTCGGGGTCAAAATTTTCGGGGTAGTGGAAATGTCATAGGGAAAAAATGTAAAAATTATATTCTTGACGTCGAAATCTCAAGAGTTTTCCAATCAACAACCCCCTAATATTCTCTCACTATAGTATACTGAGAAGGAATATATAATTTTTACTTTATAACCAGATGACACGCAAATGAATTATGGCCTGGCTATTTGTCACGAAAAACTGAGATCTCCCTCCCACTGTTTCTTACCAGTTCTTTCTTACTTCCGAGGATTTGGCTCCGTAGAGGAAATATTCAAGAGTAATGGAGACTCGCCCCTAGATACTTTTCATTATTCCTGCCCTTATTTTTTTTATTTCTTAAAAAAGTGTGAAATACTGTTATCTTTTTAATCATTTTAAATGTGAAAAGACGTTCAAATATGTTCTTAATAATATTTTCTGAATAATAAAAAAATTATTTGCAAAATAATCAGCCAATTTTCTATCTGTTTTACATTTATCGTTACACTTGTGCATAATTATAATTTCACTTCACAAACGGAGAACAGCTCCCAAGATTAATTCCTTGAGCCATCCGTTCTTGTTATATTCACCGGCAAAGAGAGGCATGTTTACGTTGCTCTTGGAGCGAATCGAGGGTAGGGGAAGCAGCAACTTTCTTGAACAAATCTCTCGCCCAACACACACAAAGTTTAGCAAGATATCGTTCACCCCCGTACTCTTCGCTTTATAGTACATTTTGTTCAAACGTTATACGAGTTTACTCAGGTTGAACTTTCTTCTCTCATATTTCCGCTACGTTCTCATCGTTCGTCACAATAGTTCAAAGATCGAGAAGCTATTTCCAGCAAATTTATTGCATAATTGATTTTTAAAATATTTCTTGCTCAAAAAACGGATTGATTTTTGATTACTAAAAAACAAAATCAATCTGCTCTATTACTGCATTGTTTGCAAGAAAATTAAAACAATTTTTTGGTATTATAACACTGAGAAGAGTTTGATTTTCAAGTAAAAATTCAATGAGAGCCATTGAATTTCGGTCATCCACGTTGAGGAGACGTTATCTATCATCGAGTACCACATGTGAACGTACTTGGAAAATTAATACAAGCAGTTAAATTCCTCATATGAATAATGTTTCATGTTGGATTAAGCGTTTAAGCTGGACACGTGGAATTCTAGCTTACGACAAAGTTTATTTATAAACCGGAAATACGTACAATGGGAAGGGTCCACTTCCGGATGTGTTTATGTGAATGTCATTTGTGTGCGTATGCAGTATTAGCGTAACGTGACGGAGCCGGGGGAGGAGAGGGAAAAAAAGAGAAGAGATTGTGCACAGAAAGGGTTGTGAGTGAGAAAGAGTTTGTGGTCCAGCAGGGCTAAGCTGGTCAAGCTGGATAAACTTTCCAGACACTGCATCCTCATCGATTGTGGCTTCTCGCCAAGAGACTGTTTTATCCTTCATAATACTTTTGCGCCCTGAAACACTGGGTGTTATATATTTTTCGCTATTTTTTTATTCCCTGTAAACAGTAGAAGCAAGCGGAGTCAACAGTTACATCATAAAATTCTGAAGAAAAAAGTATTTGCTCAGCTTTTTGAACGATGCACCATTACTGACATATAAATAAAGTAGGGAGGGCCTACCTAGCGCTCTGATAATAGTAAATGGGCGTGGCCTATTGGAATGAGCTTAAGGTACTCTATTAGTTGCTTGCAAAAAAGAAGATACACGTTTTTCTCGGACACGCTTGATATTTCGAAGAAAAGAAAAGTTTGACGTTATTCCCTGATAAAAGGAGAACAACCTGTAACTTTTTTTTCTTGAAATATCAAACCTCTCCGAAAAAAATGAGCAGCAGGATTTTTACCGACTGTGCGGCTGATAGATCACCTTAAAAGGCAGACTGATCGAGCCCCAATCCACGTTCTTCCATAAGGGCACAGCGTGTTGGTTGTCATGAATAAAATAAAATATATTGTTAATGGTACGTTGTAGAACAAAATTAGAGGAACATTTCTCCTACTTCATTATCTATTATCTTACTTACTTTGAACCGTGAATGTATCTTGTGAAAAGATAAAAAAGATTTTGAGAGAAGCTCGAAATTTAACTGGTCAGCCCTTTCAGAAATAACAGCCATTCTCTTTTTCTCCCATATTGAATTCCGCCAAATAAAAGAATCGAGAATGTACTTCCGATTTTAAGGGGCTTGAGATCTTTTGTTTACGAGCAGGCCATAGAAATGTTGGTGTTCGTGAGTAAAAATCGATCCTACCGATCCAATATGTCCTCATATGGAAGGAAAATTGCTCCTTTGTTAGCTCCCTCGATTTATTCGATCTAATATCAATGACACTCGGTTACAGAAGAGATTAAAGTTTGGAGGTCCTGAATTTTGTGAAGAATTGGGCAAAATTTGGACCAGAAAATATGGGAATAGTGAGTGAGTGAGTGAGAGAGAGAGAGAGAGAGAGAGAGAGAGAGAGAGAGAGAGAGAGAGAGAGAATCTTTTGAAATAACGATGTCGTACCGGAACAATTCCAGTGACTGGAACAATGCGGAAGCATAAATTTCTCTTTACATTCTCCCGTTATCTCTCTCGCCCCCTCCCCTTTCTCTTTCGCGCAACCCTTAAGAATTTTCATGGACGAAGAGGTGAATCCCACAGGGAATCCAGGGAGGGTGGAAGACCGTGAGGGATTGAGAAAATCGTTTTTACCCTCTTTTCTCGGCCGGATTGTGGGAAAGAGCCCTCTAGTATGGTGAAAAATGAGAAAAAAAATAATAATTAAATATACTAAGTTGTAAACTAAGAATCATGCATTTAAAAAAAATAATAGTAAATAAATGAATGGTCTCCGTTGAAATTGAATCCAATTCTTATTATTCAACACGGCTGTTGTTTTTTGATCCCTTAATTCATGGGTCGTAAATACGGGTTTTATTAATAGCAAACAGCAAATAATACGAAGGGGGTTGAAAGGAATAAATAGGGGCGGTAAAAAAAAAAACTTCGATAACGTTTGCAACGTGTTGGTACACATGGTAATAAAATCAACGGCAGTAGACAGAATTGAATACAATGGAAGAAAAAAGAAAATGAGAAACAGAGAGAGAAAGAGAAAATAGTGAGTTTGTATGATAAACCACATTTCTCGGGATGGCAGTCGAAGAGGAACAAGAGAACGAGTTAAAGGAAATAAAAAAAAGATAAAAAATAGAAAAAGTGAAAAAAGCTTGCACACGGTGGTACGTGCCTGAGGAAAGTGCACGTCCGCGAGACTGAGATAATAAAAAAGCTTCCTTGCCATAGTGTGTGGGTGTGTGCAACGATTTTTCGGGGCGGGGGGAGATGGGATGAGGCGAGGGAAAATGGGGGCAGGAGTGAAAAACGAGGGCAATCGATGTGTGCGCAGTCATTTGACGTTCCTGGAAAGACATTTGTGGTAAATCTTTCCCATTCTTTGTTTTCGATCGATTTTTCAAATTTTTTTTCCTCTAGCTCTTAACAGACATTTTTTCCCTATTAAAAAAAAGGTCTATAAGTTTTTGCAAGTTTCACGATCGTGAAAAAAAACACTGCTAAAAAATTATTTATACCAGTTAAGGTATTTCAGTATAGAGTCGACGATTCGAGATGAAAAATTGAGGCCATGAAAAAAGAATAGAGGGAAATAAAAGAATAATGGCGAATCTTCGAGGTACTCGTGTTCGAAAATTCGATGGAGTTGAATTTATCGTCTTGATGAAACGCGCGAAGAAAGGAAAAGATCCCGTGCCGCATTTACACCCTCGCGTAGCCCACGATTCAGCTCACATGAAACCACTTCCATTGCCTTGGGAATGCAGCATTTTGTTTACTATCTTCTATTTTGCTACTGTACACCGAGTATACAAATTTACAAATCGTTCCTGGCCAATAGCAAAGGTCCAAATTTGTGAATTTTTTTTCGGGGTTTTTGACGTTTCGGCGGTCCTCGTAAATTAAAAAAATTAAAAAGACTATAAGGAGAAAAAAATTTGTCTGATTTTGAATTAATTTGGTATATCATTTTTCTAATTTTTCAGCATTTTTTACGGGTTGATTGATCATGCGACGAAAAATTTGAATTCACTTATGGGTATTTGGACCATTTTTGATAAACCGTAAAAAGTTTCGTTTATCGTTCACCGGGCACGGTAACCATTACTTGTATTGTATTACTATTAATAAAAAAAAAGTCGATGATAGTATTAATACTCATTAATTTTGAACGAAAATGTTAGTATATGAAGGATATTACCGAATTATTGTTTAGGATTATCAAAAGTTTATTAACATAAGAATTAAATTGTTTATTTTTTCATATCTAAATTTGTATAAGAAAATTTTGTTGCCTGATCCGGATTCATGAAATTGCTTCCACTCAGGTTATTAATGTTTACCAGACGCCCATCTTTTCTTTTCATCTAGCACAGATGATGTGTATGCACGCGAGAAAACAACAACGAACCAGTCGTAAATTGGATCGCGTATTTATTCGTGATCCTAACCATCGAGTAAACGTTAAAACAAAAACATTGCGAAATTTGCATTTACGTTCGTGGTAAAGTTAGTGAGCTTCGAAGTAAAAAGGAACAGAGTAAAATAAATTGTCCAATTCTTTAAAATCGTAGCAGTTCGATCTTTCTGTCATAATTTTGCTTAGTAAACTTAAAATACAACTGTAACGCCGAAATAGTTTTTGTGGTAATTGAAGATTTGCTAATTTTGGTGAATGATATCTCATTTCTTTGTGGGAAATTGAAAAAAATAAGAACAAAAGAAAAATAGCGGATATCTGGACTCGAATAGATTCTGGTGTCTGAATCAACATGGTCATTGTCGCAAGGTTGGCCCCACTTCTAACCATTGAATTTGTCAGCGAATAAATGGAGACATTGTATGTAAAAGGGTTATCCGCCCTTTTTGGATAGTGACGTTTTTGTCGAGAGTAGCGAGATTTTTTCCCATTCAGTGAGAAGAACGTGCGAGACGAGACAATGAATGAGGGAATAAACGAGAGACCGTTACCAACAGTGTATTTACACTGTTGCAACGTTGACTCGTTTTACGTTGGACTTTTTTGCACGTCCTTGCCCGTCCTCAATGCTATTTCGCATTGAACGCGAAAATGCTACATAAAAGCGAGTGGCGATGGCGAAGGCGATGGTGGTGTGTTCATCCACGATTTTCGGAATGGGCCTGATCGAAAATATAAAAAAAAATCATTGATATTTGACATTCTTTCATGGAGAGCGGTTAATTCGACCTTGAGGATATTATTTCAAGGTTATTTATTCGTAAAGTCAAAACGCAATCGCTCTGGATGATTCACGAAATGTTTTCGACGTCAATTATACCAATTTCGAATTTTTAATTGAATAATTTTGAACCGATTGTAACCGGATAGAATGGTATAAGCAATAAATGACTTTGAGACCATTGAAATGCCTGAAATCAGAAACCACCACGTAGTAATGATGCGTATACATATATTAAGGCCAAATAAGATCAAAATAGTAAAATATCAGACCTTATCGAGATTACATACAGTTTAATCACACAGGAGAACGTTGGATTTTGCCTTCTTCCCCTCTCTTTAGACCTTTCTCTCTCTGCTTTTCTGATTCTGAGGGCACCCGCGAGAATACCAACAAACGTGGCTCGACTACCTCACGATTTTGCACATTTTGCTTCCATAACCCCCTTCCCCCATCTCCTTTGTGCATTCGCAAACTCCACATCCTACCTCGTATTCCTGCGATCTCTGGCATTTCACAATTTACCTAATGGCACGTTTCTCGAATTTTGATACCCTTCCGATCACCCCTTAGCATTCGCCGTGTATTGTATGCATGGAAAACATAATTAATGTTGATTTAATTTAGCCGCTGTATACAGGAACGTAAAACGATAATTGTTATCGAGTTGCGATAATTACGGTTCTAAATTTACATTCAAATTTGGCTTCACTTGTCGTTTCAATAGTTCGGTTATGAATCGAATTTAATGTCAGTGTTGCAGTAGAGGTTGAAAATGTTGTTGGAAATTAGAGACATTTTTGTCCTCGCTCGCTTTTTTTTTGCTCCGCCCCTGATCTCATGTGCACGCAGCTCGATTGAGTGTATCAAAATGATATTTATAATATCCTTGTCATGCTAAATAACATAACAAGTAATATTTTTTATGGAATTATTGAGAAATATTTGAAGCAATTCCGAGATTGAGTGGTAAAACTATACCTAAAATATTACGAGGATCGGTACGACCTCGACTCTTTTTCTTCTCCTCAAAAACCCGAACCACCTTGTGTGCTATGTATTCCCATACTCATGGACTCTCTGAACTCATATATCTAACACTGGTAGGCAGTAACTAACAATTCGTAGTTTGCGGCTCGCCGCTATATTTTCGTCAGTTCATTCCCCGGGGCACTCCTGGGAACCGCCAATTTATCGTTGGCCCTACGCTTCACTGGTGCTCTCTTACTCACCTCCACCAACTCACGCGGGCTTGAAGTAGTACGAAAATACCTGTAGAGGATGGTCGGGAACCGTTTTAAATATATACATATGTAGGGTGTCTTAAATATGGACTTGAAATTTACAGGGCCAAGAAGATTTTGAAATTCTGGCAAGAAAAGTCTTTCAACATTTTTCTCTCCGACACACCAGTCATAAGATATTAATCCACGCTGGAATTAAACCGTGGTGGTATCTGAGGCGGAGTATGTTCCTTCCTAGTCTACGCTACTTTGACATTTTCTATCATCAATAAATAATATCTCGTCAACAGTGCATTATAAAAAAAATACTACCAAAGCATTTTCCTTTCCGAATTGCAAGACTTATCTCCTCGTGTTAAAATTCAGTACAATTTTTCGGACATCCTATAGAATTTCGCTCGAGCCCTCTCCACTCTTTTAGTTTAATATAAAAACTTCGGTTTCTGATAACCGACCATGAAATGTCTAAACCTATCTGCCACTGACAGTGTACTTGCCTCGTTCGTTTATTAATCGATCGTACAAAGTGGCAAACGTACGTACTTCTCTTTCTAATTATGTAAACACTTGCCAATAACGTTAATATTTATGCTTGAAGGCCGGGATTATTGTTATTTAAAATGACAATGCGAGGATACATTGATATTTTTCAACGAATTCCGATATACGATCGTGACCATAAAATTGAATAATAACAAAAATCAATCTGTAAAGTTTGTATATCTAACAGAGAGTTATTAGAGAGATTGATGTTAATATTTGAACATTAAGGCGAGCAACCACTTTAGATGCTTCAAAAAATCAATTTTTTTTTAATTTCATAAGTCGTTAGCAAAATATCTTAAGAATACACCCTGAAAATTTCAAAACGCTATTCGGATTCCTTCTAACGGTATGTATTTAAATGATAAAGTCTCTCCATTCGACTCCCAAGCGCGCTCAAACTTTAAACGTGTTTTTCTTGAAACGATATTTTTTCAAATTGCGGGAATCATAACTCAAAAACTAATTGATGGATTATCTTCAAATTTGAAACGCGTTTACATAATATAATTTACTAATACATGAACTTAAAGTTGGAAAGATTAGATTGTTTAAAACATATTTATTATTGCAAAATTCCGGGAAAAAAATGCTAGAAATCAATCATTTTTTTCAAACACGTTCCAACATTCAATTCTCGATTTTTTTTCAAAATTTAGGTTCATATTCTTAAAAAACATCTCAAGAATGTATACAAATTTGTTGGACTATTTCAGATACGAATTGCGAGCTGCACAATTCCCGCAAATCGACAACGACGATGAGGACATGCCAAGGGACACTGCGGATTACACCTTAATTAATACATGAAATAACTTGAAAAAATTACCAGAGATGTATGAAAATATGAATAAATTATTGTCAGAATTGCGGAAATTTCCGTTTTTTTTCACAATAAAAAAAAAAACCAAAAAATCATCTAATTTTCGGTCTCCTAAAGTGGTTGCTCGCCTTAACATCAATCATATTAGATGGTTGACAATATAAGTCGTGGGATAGGATAAAAAAAATATTAATTTTGGCATGTGTTTTTTTGTAGGTAATAGGTGCCAAAGCGGTTGGCTTAAAACGCAATAAATCGCGTTTGGATTTTTGTTGAAATTTTGCAAGGATCAACGTTCTAATAAGAGCGCAAAAATGTTTGACTCAAATCTTCACAGTTTAAGTTACCGATAGAAAACCTTTTGTTAAATCGCATGCTTCTTTGATAAATGGAAAAATGGGGAAAAAATAACTATATGGAATGACAGTAGAGATACGATAAAAAGCACGATATAGCGCCGAAATTAAGTGGGTATAAAATTCTCAGATATTATTATCCCGGTAGGGTTGAAAATTTATAGTGTCATTACCGGAGCTCAGCTACTCTGAGGCAACGAGGAAAATGTGAAAGCCACGGGGTCACGCGCCTTCTCCAAGGATTAAATTATTGCGTTCCACGTCCGACCCAACTTCCGATGACCCATGCAATTTTCGCGGTTGTTCTGGTGACGGGATTATGGATTTTTTTGTCTCTTTTTTAGTTTATAAATAATATGAACTGCGAATTCTTCAGTTTTTATATATTTTAGTATTTCATTCCGAGTTATATCACCTATTCAAACAGTATTTTGGATTTTCGTCAATTGTTTCTACCTGTAATTTTCTTTTGGTTCAAGGATCTTGGAGGCATCCTGAATTAATAAAAAAATGATACGTTTTTTGGATAAACCAATAAAATTTTAGAAAGCCAAAAAAATCATAATGTCAATTTTTTTTATTTTTCATCCAGCATTTTTTTGGTTTCTTGAAAATGCAATCTGTCATTTAAGTCGTGGAATTATGGACCATCTATTTTTTTCAAAATATGAAATACGGGGATGAAACGGGCGTTTGAAAAAGTACTCAAGCATCGAGAAGAATAATTGTAGTTCACTTGCCCGTTTGCTTTAATATTTCAGTACGTCTATGACCTTTATCTCGATCCCCGCCCCGACCGTACCATTTTTCTCTTTCTTTTTCTCTTATCGAAAACTCGGTTCATATATTCAAAGTTCACTCGATACGTTTGAACAAATTAAGACGAATCACTACCAAGCCGAACTTTATTGTACATCAGTATCGAAACTCTCTTTTCCCCTCTTGCTCTTACGTTCAAGAAAACTTTTTAATGGACAAGACACGGTGAACCTTTCTAACTCTATTATTTATCTTATTTATTTATTTATTATATTATTTATTTTACAGGCCCTCACTGATTGCACAGAGGAAAATCATTATTATTTATAAAAATAATTTAACGATTTTCACCGAATGAAATCTAAAGAGATTACGGTCGAGCCAGCATTTCAGTGACACCAATTCTATCATGGACTTTTTTCTGTCAAACGAGTTTTAATGATGATCCAAGCATTTCTTGTCATTCCTAAACAATACGTTTATTGCGTTGATTTTTATATCGATATATTTTTATATTTTATGAAACATAATATTACGTCGAATATTTTCAATATTGTTTATTGATTTAAATTTTCATTAATTTCTGTAAATCTTTAATATGTTGGTTTACGGCAATAAAATAAGATGAACATGCCAGTTCCGGTTGGCACATATGTGGTCGGGGTTGGGAAGCAGAAGAGAATACATAAAGTCGAGAGCACGCGATCGAGTGGCTATAACAGTCTCAGTTGTGTTGCTCCCCGGAGAATCGTGTGCTCTCCAACTCTCCTACACCTTCTTTCGAGCCCCCGTCTGCAAGCAAGAGCTTGGTAAGATGTGAATTATGAGTCCCGAGGTCATTCCAACAGTATATGCTCCGCTACTTCGATACTTAACTCGATATAAGATCACTAAAGTTCATTCCTCACGGTTCCTGCATTATCGAATTAACGATCAAATTATTTTCATACCTCAAGAAAGGTCCGGAACGTTTTATAACCTTTATTGATGTTTGTCTGAGCTTGGAACGTCGCGCTTAATTATTCATTTGGGAGGGAACATAGGTAAAAGCAGTATCGACATTAATCGTCTCGACAGCACATTCTTGATTTTTTAAAAATCAGTTTATAAATGACCTGAAATAATCTCAAATGTCCTTGAACGACCTCGCGCGTCTTTACAAAAGTCATTGAAGTGTCCTTAAAAAACCTTGAAATTTCTCGAGCAACCTTGCGCGATCTTGAACCTCTTCAAGTTGACTAAAGTATTTTTCATTGGACAGGTCTCGGCCAAACAATGCCTAGGGCCTATTTCTATACATCACTGACCTCCAACGACCTCAATGGCTCATAAATCATTGGAGCATTCTTAAACGATGTTCAACTTTCACGAACGACCTTGGACAAGGTTGGACGTACTTGAATCGACTATCTAATGTTTTTAAAATGTTTTTCATGGTATACGTCTTGGGCAAATGGTGCTTTTGGATGCAGGGTAATGGTAAGGTTGATGGGATGTACAGGAGAGTTTCAGGTGGTCAAGTTGGTTCGCGTGATAGTCCGCAGTGCGTCGGGTAACAAAACAATGGGGAGAAACCACCGAGCCAGCAGGGAAGCCACTACGGTTCAAAAGGGGTTGATGTGAAGTGAGAAAGAGAAGAGCGAGAGAGGGAAGTTCTGGCAACCGAGCGGAAACTCGCCCGACTGTTTGCCTACTTAGGGTGCGATCGTAGAATCGGGAATGGAGTAGAATTGTTGGCAAATGTCGACAACTGGCTAGCACCTAACAATTGAGGATATGACGCCCATCTCTTAATGGGGGGTTGGTATACCTCATTGTTGAAACTCCGGAAAACCCTCGGGCGGGGGTTAGGGGATTTTGAAGGGGAGTTGAACGAGGTTCAAAGGGGTGAGAAATCATACAGCATTATTCTTGCGAGATTCTCGCAATAACGAGGATATAAATTGAGTAATTTAATGCTAATTGACCACGGCTAGTCCAATTCCATTCCACCCTTGCTGGATTTTTCCGGTTCCTAGGCCCCCGGAAACTTTGAAACGGAGAATAAAATCGTTCCACCATGTTTGAGATAGAGTGCCACGATTTGCTACTTCTATGCACGACTGTAATAAATTTACCTATCGAATATCTTTCCATTCCTTCTTTCTGACATCTCTTTTTCGTTTGCTAACTCTTTTCTACCTTTTCCCCCCTTTCTCTTATCCTTTGACATACTTTTCCCCATGGCTGAACGTCGAAGTCGATCTCTAATCTTATTATGCGAATATTTCAACCCTCTAACGGTCTACCACCATCGCTCAAAGTGTCTTCCAATCACTGATCTTGTTCATACTCATCGTTCTTTTTTCACCTCCCGAAACGTGAGAAGTTCATGATTTTATTTGCATATTAAATTAATGCCCTTTTGGTTTGGAGGTCTTTCCGGGGGTTTCATTGAGTTAACTTGTATTTTAACTACTTCCATGGCACGTTAGGGTCAATCTTATTTGATACTACCACCCTAGAGCCGAGTCGAGATCACTGTAATTAATATTGTGACGATGTTATTGCTTTACGAAAGCAGTCTGGAACTCGTGGATCCAGTATATCATAGTAACCAGCAGGATTGGCTTTACGGTTGGGGGGTACTTGGCTCGGAGTCTGGTGGTAGTACACTCGTAGTGGAAATATCGAGAAGTGGCTCGATGCGCATGACATGATCCAACATGTACACGTGTGTTCCACACGCCCATTCATTTTTTCTTTTTTCCTCAACTTTCTTACGTTTTCTCTTTCTCTCTCTTACTCGTTTTAGTTCTATATGTCTTCTCATGAGTTTGTACTTTCTCGTAAAAAGCTTACTTCGTTGCAGCGCGCCCGTTATTGCCAACCATGCACTTACGACGATACACCACCAAATCTATAGCTATGTGCATTTATAGGTGGCTCCAAAAATCATGTAAAATTCTCAGGGTACGTAGATCCATAATTTTTTAAGAGAAATATCCTTCATCATTTTTTTTTTGTACAACGCATCGTTCATGAGATATTTACTCATTAGGCGCAGTCAATCTGTTACACTGCTGAGAGAGAGTGAAAAGTGGAGGGAGCTCGTTTTGCCTCTTCTGCCTCTCACGCTTAAGGCATCTTCTCACTTTAAGCGCCTCAAAAATAGGCTGTTTTTGCGATTTTTTTTCGAGGATTTTTGCTTAAAATTATGGGATAAAACGGATCCTATGTAATAAACACATCTTTCAAGTACATGAAAAAATTTTTATTTTATTTTTTTAAACAATTATTATAATACATCAGTAGCATTGAAAAACCCGTGTAAAAATGTTATGGTCGTGGCTTGTTGATGGTATCTCCGAGACGGGTCGTCTGAAACAAAAAAATAAAACTGTTTTAGATTCAGTATGTCAGTGGCTATAGCGCATATCATCAGATTTTTGATATTCGCGAAAATAACAAAATGGCGCACGTTTTTCGAAAAAGTAAAAAAAAACCACGATTTTTTTGCAGTTTTTTGTAAAAAAAAAATTCTTAAAATCAAAATTTAAAAAATCTGATGATATGCGCTATAGCCATAACTATGAAGCATATGTCATTCAAATTTCATGACAATCGGCCGGATAGTTTCCGAAATTTCATCAACAAAGCACCGAAAAACCTTGTTTTGAGATAACTGCGTTTAAAGTTTTGGAGGGATCGCCGGGTACTCTCAGGTAGTCACCTAACGGTCGCCAAAAAATGTAGTTAGACTCGTCCGATCTTTATGAAATTTCGAGATGACATTTTTGAAGATATGTACTTTCAAAATTTAAAAAAAAAAAAAAATCGATTTTTTTAAATTTCCAAAGTGAGAAGACGCCTTAAGCGAATATGCTTGAGGAGTACCACGCTACGTTTACTACGCCTATTATTCTTATCCCCACGATACATTGGCTGCCAGTAATTAATTAATATTCCATGAACGGAGCGTCTTAGCAAAAAATGTCTCGAAACTTTTTCATTAAGAATTTTACGATCTTTCTACCCTGTTAATCTGGGACTAGGATTTTTGAAACTTCTTGTATATGTAGTCTCATGAAATACTCTCGTAATATCCACTCACCTCCATTCCTCCTTTCCCAAATTCGTTTCTTGTAACTTTTATCCTTTGCTCTTTTTTTTTTACTCTCTACCTCTCTTCTCTCTATTGGTTCTTATATCTCACTTCTTATTCCTATGCTTTTCCACGCTCTCGTTACACCCTATCGTTGAGCTGTCTGTAGGCTCATCACTTTCACGTATTACGCGAGGGCCTCACCCTATTATCTTTTCAGTATCTCGAAAGTCCGGCTGGCAACTTTAGAGGAGTTGGTAAAATAAATATAAAAAAAATAGCAAATTTATTGACTTCCTTCTTTTTTCTTGATTATTCTTTTACTCTTACATTTTTTTCAAGCTCGTGGATTTGGAAGTCAAAAGAATCCTTAATTCTTTTTTTTTACTTTTATTCTCATGTTTATTAATTTTTTTCATTACAGATTATTTGTAAATTAAACGATGATTAATATAAAATTGCTCGTGTCTAATTATTTGCGTGGAGCTTATATTTATAAACATCAAGAGAGTCGGTAGAGTTTCGGGACAAGTGCATTTGCAGCTCTGTCGTCTGTTGTCCACGAGCGCTCGCCGAGTCTATGTTATCTCGAAACAAAGCGATTCGCGGTAGTGGGGGTAAGAATTTTATGACGTTTTCACTAATTTTAAAGCCTAGGAGTCATTTGGTGGCTTGAAAAGGAGTTATTTGGCGGCTTGAAAAATCAACACGATTGCACCCAGGAAAAACATCTAGTTGTTTCAACTAGAATCTAGTTAAATCAAATCATTTTTTTCCTTGTCTCACGGCCAAATAGAGATCTATTTAACTTTAAGAAATTATTTTTTTTAATCACACTATTTTTATATCCTTGATTAATGAAAAATGTAATATATTTTTTTAAATCGAACATATTTTTACCTTGAAAATTAAACAAACTTTTGAAGTTGAAATAAAAATAATATTTTATTATTATTTAGACCATATTCAATTACAATATTATTTAATAATATTTTTATGGGTCTGCGACTTTGGGAAGGTACAAAAATTCGCGTACGACTTCTTAGATATAATCAGTCAGAATAATAAAACTGCTTTGGTTCCCGCAATTTATGCACATCTAGAGCCCAATTCATTCAAAGCAAGAAGCTTTATTGCGGGTACTCGAATAAGCGAACCCAAATAGCATTATCTATTTGATTTAAATATAGTTTTCTAGCTGAAGCGAATAGAAATTTTGTTAATTAAAGTTTAAAAAATTCGAATAAACGATCCTAGTAGATTTAAATAGAACTTTTTTCTGGGTATGGCTGTGTAATTGCTGAGAAAAAACATTGTACTGGCTTAGGATTATCCTCAATTCTACTACATTCAAGAATTTGCCGTGTCAGTATACTCGCGTGCAGGGATACAAGCAAAGGCCTCTTGATGCCCATCAAAATCCATTTCCACCAAAGCCGGTCTCCGGCGACCGAAACGACAAGTTTCTGTTTGGTCGCGACTGTGACTACATCTTTCCTCTGTATCGATAGCACGGAAAGTTTGAACGGAGTTTTGAAATTACAATGTGTGGGACGTGCGTGTGGGCTATATGGAAAAATTTAGAAAAAAATCGTTTCGTAGTTCAGTGAATATAATGTGCGATAATACCGAGAAGAATATTTTCGTTTGTTAGAAAAAATTAATACTTATGATGACGCATGTTAAATTAAGAGATGCGGTGGCGGCTCGACGCCAAGTATTATATTTATTCGGTGAAAAATATAACCTTACCTGCTGGTGAGGTTATGTTTTTATTTACTTTCCAAAAGTAATACTCTTGGAAACAAAGTTCGTTTTTCATGGTGGCTATCTGGTTGTTATGGAGAATAATAAATTTAAAAAAACAGTACAATTCATAGTTCAGTGTAATACTAAAAATTAATTTTTTTTTTGTAAAAGTGAATGTGTGATAAAAATGTATGATGTGCCCATAAATAAAAACTTATAAAAATAATAAATTTTACTGAAATGTTTATTATAAAAATTATACAAATTACTTTTGGTATCGAATCATGATTTTAAAAAATTTTGAGTTGCCGCGTCCCTATTACGATATTGAAATTCGCATGGTTGAAATACAAAAAAAAACCCAATATTTTACAGGCCGTGCTAAGTTCCTTCGCTTTTTCTTTCTGGCATCCCACTATATATTTTATATTCAGCTGGGGTTTCGCTGATTATGTGCGCATTGAAAAGCAAGGATCATCTTTTACAATAAGTCGAAGGATCAAATTGTCAGCAATAGTCTAAAATGGCATCACTCGGTCAGGCTTGTGCAAGATACGTGTGAAAATGAAATCATGTGAAAAAAATGTAAATATTCAATATTTATTAAATTCTTTAGTGCGCATTGTGATATGATTTATTAAAAAAAAGTGTTCAAAAAATGTTTCTATATGGTTTCAGTCCTGACCTTCCGATCAGGTTTTTCTCATGATATTGAAATTCACATCGCTGAGACGCAACAAATATATCCCTCCGTCACACGCGGACAAAAAACTGTAAATTTTATAATCAACTTAAAGAGCATTTATCACACCGTGAGTTGAATCATTACAAGCACATACGCTCTGCGAAACACTATAGAAATGTTCATGAAAATTCCAGAAATGTATCATTTACCATTTTTTGGTTATTAATAAAAAAAGAAATAAAAAGGTGGCGTTTTGCTCATGACGCGTATAACGGAGGAATATATATCAAATTTCTAAATATACCGAAGGCGCTGCAAGCTTAAAAAAAAAAAGGAGTTGAGCTGAGTTTCTCCGCTTCGTGAATTTAATCTAAAAAAATTGTTGAAGCTAAAGCAATGGAGCATTTGCTATTCCTTACGAAAATATAAGAAATCATTTTTCCTTGCATATAAGGATTACAAGACATTTATGTTGGTGAATCAAGTGCGATGGCCATACTCTTTATTTCTTAAATAATTTCTATTGAATTTTTATAGTTTGGTAAGGACTAAATTCTTTATACAGTGGCAAAGGGTTCAAGTTTATACAACTATTTTAATGATAACCAGAGAAATAGATTCAAGTTTTATAATAATAGATAGTTGATTAAGATTGCAAAGATTATATTATTATTGCAATAAAATATTGCAATGTAAAAATTTATTTTATGAATAATTAATAGTTCTTACAGAAAAGAACCAGGAAAAACAGACTTGACCCACTCTTACAGTAAATGGAATAAACTTCGAGTTTTAATTAGAATTAGGAATTAGAACTTCCTTTCTATCGAAAGTGTATAAAAAACCGAGAAAATAAAATAAAATAAAAATAAGAATTCACGTCATTAGGTAGCGTAAAAGTAAAAACCAGGATTCACTTTACGTCTATCAAGGGATTCTTATATTTCAGTTTAAAAAAAAATGCTCCATCGCTGTCTTCCAGAATGAAATAAGTACTCACATTTAATTACCATTGATTGGCACTGATAGATATCTTATGTTGCTGGATATAAATGAATCGAAAGTATGAATTTTCAGTTAATATGTACTATTGCATTAATCAAATATCAATTAAAATTCATTCTAATACGTAGCATAGATACAAGCAAAAATGTGGACTTGCTTTTGCCGATCAAGAGATTTTTATACTTAGTTATGTGAAACAGATTTATCGCTGCGTTCTAAGATGACGCAAATTCGTACATCCAGTTTTTTAAATTCAGGATCCTGTAGGATGAAATAAGTTTTTATAATATGCATTAATCAAATATAAGTGAAAATTCATTCCAACAGGTAGCATAGATACAAGAAAAAAACTGGATTTTCTTTTTCCGATCCTAGGATTTATATATCCCACGGGGAAAAAACCAGGACAAGTACATTTGTTGACCCTCGTTTTTATTTGTTTCCACAAAAAATCCTAGCCACCCCCCTTCCCCGGCTCCAAAAAATAGATGATACAAAATCAGCAATGTTGATCATGAAATATCCGGCCAAAAAACCAAAATGAATGTAATTTCCACTTCATTCACACAGAAAAACAAGAATTTGAACATCGAAAAAAATTAGTTAATTCAAGATGAGAAAAAAAAGAAAATCAATTAGGGTATAAAAAAAAATAGTAGTCTATAAAAGAAATCAAAAATAAAAAAATTTCAACATCTAATTTACGTTCTGCAGTAAAATTGATGATATCAATACTAGAACAAGTATTTCATTGGTATCTGAAAAAAGATTAACATAGTGTACCGTCAACGATGAGCATGCAGTAGGTATATTTCTTCTGGGATCTCCCAGGTTAATTAGCTACGGGTAAAGCCAGTATCTTGATGGGTGATGCCTTGCCCATACGTAGGAACGTTTTAAATCGTTTTGGCTATCTCACGGACAATGTTATCAAATGGTCTCCACTAATTGACCTAGTAAAATAATATTCTCTGTGCCGTAGCTGAAACAACTAAAAATATTCATAAGTCGGCCGAAAACTCAACACACATACGCAGGAACATTGAATTACTTTTTCATTAACATTCATTTTTAGAAATGTTTCGAATTCTAACTAAGTTTAAGTCCCGATGTTCAAGTATCGTCTGATTTAATATCGATGTCAAGCTAAGTCTTGCATTAGATCCTGTGCATTGATAATGTAAAAAAAACTTTAATTTATGTCCATACATGGTAGCGCAGGTTATTACTTGAGGTCATCAGTATTGTTTGATTGGTAACAATTTAATAAACGTTCACCACCGTACATTGAGCTTATACTCACAGAGTACTTGTTCAGCCCATAACTTTTTATTAAAATTGCTCAACCAAGTAAACATCAAGGATTTCTCTCAAAAATCAATACGCTTTTGTATTGTAGGTATTTTTTTATTTGAACTATTATTATTTTTTTTTAATAGAAATTAATGTCTCGTGACATCTTGAATTATCCTGTTCATAAATATAATGGAGCTATTTCGACAGTTGGCGCTCACGAACTTCGAAAAGAAATGACAGAGAAAGAATAGTTTTTCAGAAATTCGCGTGCTCTTGAAACTTCGGTTACGAATTTGGACGTTCATTTATACTGTATAATGATCACTGCCTTTCGTGACCGTACACCGTTGGTCACTTTAATCATTCACTGAATCCAAATAATAATTGGTAGCTTACACAGGCATGATAAGTTGTATTACTGGCAATGATTTCATGAGCAGTAGCTTCAGGAATTGATTAACTGGCTGAGCTATAAGCAGTGTTCCTAGATTAGTATGATTTTATAATGATGGCAAACGCTATTTTATTCCGATTAATTATTATTTTTATCCTGAGATTTGCAGTTGAATTAATTTTATTATAAGTTTAGGCCCGTGGACTACTTATCTCTGATTACTTTATCTCTAATTTGATGTTTACTTGAATGAGCAATTTTAATAAAAAGTTATGGCCTCGACAAGTACTCTGTGTGTGTACACTCAATGTACGATGATGAACGTTTATCAAAATGTTACTAAACAAACAATACTGGTGGCCTCAAGTAATAATCTGCGCTACCATGTATGGACATAAAGTTTCTTTTACATTATCAATACACAGGATCTAATGCAAAACTTAGTTTGACATCGATATTAAATCAGACGATACTTAAACATCAGGACTTAAACTTCGTTAGAACTTGAAACATTTCTAAAAATGAATGTTAATGAAAAAGTAATTTAATGTTCTTGCGTATGTGTGTTGAGTTTTTGGCCGTTTTATGAATATTTTTGGTTGTTTCAGTTACGGCACAAAGAATATTGTTTTATTGGATCAATTAGTGAAGAATATTTGACAACATTGTCCGTGAGATAGCCAAAACGATTTGAAACGTTCCTACGTATCAGCAAGACGTCACCCATCAAGGTATTGCCATTGCCCGTAGCTAATTAACTTGTGAGATCCCAGAATAAATATACCTACTGCATGCTCATCGTTGGCGGTATATTAATGTTAATCTTTTTTCAGACACCATTGAAATACTTGTCCTAGTATTTCATAGTAGTAGTGGATATCATAAATTTTACTGCAGAACGTAAATTAGATGTTGAATATTTTTCATTTTAGATTTCTTTTATAGACCTAATTCTTTTTATACACTGATTGATTTTCTTTTTTTCTCGTCTTGAATTAACTATTTTTTTCGATGTTCAAATTTTTGTTTTTCTGTGTGAATAAAGTGGAAATTACATTTATTTTGGTTTTTCGGCCGGATATTTCATGATCAACATTGCTGGTTTTTTATCTTCTTTTTTTTGGGGCCGCGGGAGGGAGAGGGGTAGGATTTTTTGTGGAAACAAATAGAAACGGGGGTCAACAAATATACTTGTCCTGGTTTTTCCTCGTGGTATCCTTATCTCGAGCACTCTTTTGTCAATCAAAACCTGATTATCGTTGCCCTAATGAGTTATTGGATTTTTCTCTCATGGCTCAGAATTAGTACGACTCACGCGCCACAGATTTTCGGACTGCCTTATTCGCTGTTCCGAGCTTTCAACTAATTACACGGCCAGCCCAGCTGACTCGGCCTCGAGTTTACCCTGATTTAAAAAAATTGAAAGGCCTTGCTTTCAATTTTTTTCCCTCTTTCTCACTTCTTTTCTAAGCTGGAAAATTCTGAATAAGTAAATGTTGCATCATTTGGTGTTTCGATTGCAGATTTAGTAATGTTGGAAGCCAGAAATTCAAGAGAAAAAAAATGATGAATTCATATTTTTCTAGGCTAAACTTGTGAAAATTATCAGTGGCTTTAATAATGAATGGCTGTTAAAACCAGCCATGGCTAAAATGGACGGCAGCCATAATTTTGACTGATAAAATTAATAGTTGCCGAAATAAACAGCTAGCAACATTACTGTTTATCATAATTTACGACTGTTATAATTAACGACTACCAAATTAATAGCTACTAATATAAACTAAGGCCATAATCATGGGTGCCAAAACTAACTGCTCGCAAACTTAGCAACTGTCATAATAGTGGTTGCCAAAATTAACGGCTGTCATAATTAAATGTTGAAAAATAAATATCTACCAAAAGTAATGGTTACCAAAATGGATACCTGTCGTTGTTAATCGCTTGCGTAAATGACGATCTGATTACGTCATCATTTTAATTACATATTATTGGAAACTGAAGTTAGGGCCATTATTATTAAACGTTATTATGGAAAACGTCATCAAGAGCGGCTACAATTCAGAAGCATTGTCGTTCCGTTTCCATCAAAGCTTGCAAAGCTTTGGGACGTTTTCCACATAAAACCCGCAACAGCCTCCGAGGAGACAGAGAGATTGAGGACTCCCCTTCCTCTCTCATTCCTCTCTCTCTCTCTCTCTCTCTCTCTCTCTCTCTCTCTCTCTCTCTCTCTCTCTCTCTCTCTCTCTCTCTCTCTCTCTCTCCACTGCGATTCGAGCTGCACACAAAACGTAATCAAAAACTTTGGGTGGAGAGCACACCGTGGCCATACTTCCGGCTAATATCCGATTCAGAGCGCAATGGACCAAAGTGAGATAGGGAGGTTTTGCGGTATGACAATTTCCAATCAGAACGCGGAAATGGCACACGCTTCGCTATAATATTTCGCCGGGGCCACCATTCGTATTATACAGCCTAGAATAGGATAACGTTGCATTGGTGTATAACGTGGAAGTCATCCTTGGCAGGTTTGTGTGCTTTAAAGCTCCTCCTGTTTGCCGCCGTTATCGCCCAGTCGTCTCAGACGGATATGAGATTCCTGGAGCTCTACCATAGCCCACAAAATACCATCTTCTCACTCCCTTCCCGGCCCTATCCACCAGTAAATTATTCTCCTTCAAGGATATTGTAATCTTAATCGTATGTCTCTTCGCGTTCACGTACGAGCCCTATTGAAAATTCGTAGGTTGGGGACTTCGCGAAGGGTGCACTAGAGGAAGGAGAAGAATGTGATTCTCCTGTCATCATGAACATCTATTGAATTGTAGAATTCCTCGGTAAAGTTCAATGGTTACGCAGCCTTTTTGGGTACTTTTCTCGATAACGAAGCTCTGAGCTGAATGCCGCCATGTTGACAAAACCTTTTAGAATCCAAAATAACCTAACGAGATCCAAAGAAATCCAAAAGAATGCAGATATGGGGTGGAATATTGGCTTCCTCCGGAAAATCATCAAAACATAGATTCAAGTACGAAAATTTCGAGCTTTCCACCCTTAGGGTGAAAAATTTAAGAAACGAGTTTAACTGGTTTTAACCGAGGTTTGGGTGTCGTGATAGACATCAATAACACTCGACACGAGGACATTTCGTTGGGGTCTCAGAGGTAGAAGGAATGGGAGCCCTAACACGAAGTTTCCGAGCTACAGGGATGGCGGGCAAATGTCAAAAGGGTTCGAGAAGCGGAGGGGAGATGGAATAATTAAACTCCATAATGGCTGAGCATTAGTCCGGATGATGACGTCATCAGAATATCCTGCCCTCTTTTGAGGAATTTCAGCTTCCACAGTAACCCATGTCCGCAGCGAAGCGTTCACACTCTACCTACAGAGTCTCGCAAAAGCTGCAAATTTGATATTTGCCCAGCATGTAGATCACAAAATTCTGAAAGGAAAAGTTTTTACTCATTTTTTTAATACAATGTTGCGTTGATAAGATATTAATAGGTTTTTGGTAGCCAATCTGCTGCGCTGTTAAGAGTTGGCATAAAGTGTGAGGAACATACTGTCACTTTTGTTACTCCGGGTAGGCCTGTACGCTCTCACGTTACGCATGCTACGCTCAATCTTTTTATGACGTGTCAGATTGGCTGTTGCTATTTATTGAATATCTCAAGTACATCGTAAGAAAAATGACTATGGAATTTTTTTCTTGGAAATTGAACAATCTATCATTCATCAGCTGGGTACAACTTTTGGGATATACTGTAGGGAGTAGTGATCCTAACTCGCGTCTGCTGCTAGATGGCTCTTCTACCGGGGCTGCTATGGCTCGTTGACGATATTGCCGTCGTTATTCTCGTTGCCTCCCTCTCATCCTCCCCTTTGCCCTCTTTACTCGCCCTCTCTCTATCTCTCTCTCTCTCTCTCTCTCTCTTTGAATTAAAAACCCTCAAGTCTCTTATAAAGTTGCGAAACGGTACGTTGCGTTGCATTATGATGTAAGCTGATCTTATTAAAGAAGTCTTCGTAATTTTGCCATTGAGCCTTCAAAAATTGTTAGTATACCGTCACGAAGGGAACTCCTCGAAATAATATCCCGGTTTCAATCAGAAAATTCGTGGGTATTTTGTGAAATTCTTGTAAATAGAGATGGAATTCTTAGTGCTATTTTTTTTTCTTACCAAATATAATACTTTTTGTTTTTCAACCAATTTTATGATTTAAATATTCGTATGAAAGTGAAGAACAATTATATGATGAAAAAGGATAAGTGAATGAATAAGAAAAGTTTCTGTTAAATATTTGAAGAATTGTATAAATATTATGTTTTACTAATGTGCAAGCTTGGTATTTAATTTTGAAGTCACTGTGAATTTCTACCTGAATATCTCTCTCATATATGCAACATTATTATTACAAATTCACTTCAGTAGGCGAGAGACGAGGATCATTAACGACGAGTCATTTCTTAATAATGGCAGGGTGAGCCCCGAATGCCCGGAATTTCATTAGGGAGCGTTCTCATACAAGACAAGAATCCCAACACCGAATCTTTGCTGGTGCTGCTACGAACGACGAGATGTGACAATTTCGAGATACGCATTTACGAACTCGTGTACAGAATGTTGCTGGGCAGCTCAATTTATTTGGTTCACGCAACTATCGTATTTCGTACGTAAATAATTCGAATGTCGAAACGATTCGAAACGAAATACGAAATGGCATTTGAGACTTCAAATGCCAGATGTATTCGAATTATTTACGGACAAAAACAAACCTCAGGACTCAGAGGTTTGTTTTTGATTAAAATAGTACTAAGTATGTTTGATAAATTTGACAACAATTATCAGTATTCGATATCGGTGATTAAATATTATGTAACGATTATAGGATCGCATCAGAAAATATAATATCAATATTTCGAAAATTGAAAATAAAGTAGTAGGATTTGAATGAAATGATAATTAGCGTGATCAATAGACGTTTAGTTGATTAATCTTTTCGCCAGAATCAATAATTAAATTGAACAAAATAAATGTAATAATTTTCATAACTGATAAAAATAATGCTTCGCAATTATTAAAGCATTAAAAAAAAAGTTCAAAGCGAAAGTTATATTATTTTTATTGTTGGAGAAATTTGTCAAATTCGTACAGTTGAATGGGCAAATGTGGTCTCATCTGAAACGTTGAAGAGGGAGCCCTCTCTTCTTTTACTAGTTGGAGACTCGCGACGTTGCACGTGATGGTAAAACATTTTCGTCCTTTTTTTTCGTGAATAAAAATGTGTGTGACGTGCGAAGGAGTTGAAATAGCGAATATAGGAGATGTTGAAGAGCGAAGATTTTCCGGGAGCTCTACTATTTCCTTCTCTCTTTTTTGTAACGTATTTATAGTGAATTGAAACATTATGCGACTCTCGAGCGTATATATAATATCTTTTAAACCTCTTTTAGAGATACATACGCGTATTCAGACTCACTACGAAAATGTTCCCATCATATTCGCGTAGGGTTTATTTTCGTATATGCCGGGTGTCCTCAAACTTCAGCCCCATAATCGATAGAATGGCGAATTCCATAATTTTGAACAGAAAAGTCCTTCATCATTTTTTTCCCGGATCCACAGAAACTATGATATTAATGAATTAATGACGACCAATCGAGCGCGGTATTGAGGGCGCGTGTTAAATGGCGGAAGTGCATTGCCCCTTTCGCTGTAGCGACCAGGCTTAAGCGCTGTCATTCTGTACTTGTCAGGCCCACTCTTCTGTTTCTGTGCAACAGAATTTTTATTCTGTTGCAATTCTGTGCAACAATTTTTACCAATCATTGATTATCTCAGCAATGATTCATGAAAGAAAAAAAAACGTGGAGAATATTTCTCTTCTTAATTCAACTAACAACCGGAATTCAGTTACTACTTCCGGTACACTTTGTAGATAGGGTCCACTTTGCTGTCCCATACAAGTCTGCAACGTGCAATATCTTGCCACTCAGTTTAGCAGCCCTTCTCTTTGTGCTAGATAACCTACATTTATTTATTCTTTAACATGTTTTTTTGGTAATTAATTTGTCATTCACTAATTTTTTTGGGATTCTTTACCCCTGAATTGCTGCTGCTGCTCATTGAAAACAGATACGCTTTTGCGTGAAATTAATCCTGGGTTCCATGATTATAAACATAGAGAAAATATGTTCTGAGTTTTTATTGACGAATACTAAGGACCTAGATTTTGAAATACTTGAATGAAAAAGCATAGTATTTAACAAATAGATCTTCTGAATGCTATTTATATCAAATTTAATATCCAAAAAATGACAAAAGATTTTTTCTGGTAGTATTTTAGTTTAGAGGGTCAAAAAAATAATTTTTTAAAATATTTCTCTAATTGATAGTTCAAGTGTCGAAGAATATGTACCCAAAATTTTAATGACTATCAGCACGTATTTTGAAAGTTACAAATTGGGAAAGATAACAAGAAAACTATTTCACCTATCGACTTAAACCAAGGGTTATTCTCTAGAATATTGCAAACCATTTTAAATATAAAAAAACTAAAAAAATGGTTGAAAACTTCATTTTAAACAATATTGATTACATAAAAATTAATAAAGTTTTTGTTCCAAATCATCACTTTTTTTATCAAGCTCCTAAATTTTCACCGTTTTATACTGATCTCGGGATTTTTATTTGTTCATCACACATAAACAAAAGGCTAAATTGAAAATATTTTTGTTTTTTTGTTTCAGCTAAAAACCCGTGAAAAGATTTACAAAAGGCCTAGTATTGCACCAGCTATGGCAACGCTTGGTTCAACTCCGTAATGTTACTCCGGTCCTACAGCTGGTGGACCGCGTTGGCCCAGCGCTCGTGCCCAGACTGATCCAGTGTCGGCCCAGTATCGGCTTTTATTATTAGATTATTTCTTTACTATTAATTTAGTATTAATAATGGTCATTTGGAGAAGTCCATAAGAACATTAATGTTCGTACAGGAATAGTACATAAAAAAAGAAAAAAACCAACTGCGTTCAAATTTATTCAAGTTTCATATTGTCTGTCAGGCGGGGGAAATCGAAGTGCCTACCTACGACCTCCCAACCTAATGTCTATCTTACTAACTCGGGACCCTAACCGCTACATTATCGACTACTTCGAAATTCATAAAGTATAATTCTCTCTATAAGCTATTTGATACTCCAATAAGATAAGACAAACGAACAATTGGATTCTACAGAAGCGTGTATGTAAATAATTCCCAAAGTCGCTACATCCGGACAAATGTCAGTTTTTTCAAATACTGTATTTAAATTTTGTCAGTTTTAACAAATCTGTAGTCAAATTAGGAAGATTTAAAGGAGAGGATTCAACATGGTATATCCATGATGGTAAAACGTTAATTTTTATAGAAGTCATTAATCCTGAAGAATAGTGTCAAAATATTATTATACTTGTCCAATAACGTATGGTTTTGTATACTTATTCTAATTAGCATGTGAATAGTTTTTCATAATGGGACCTCAAGTCTTTGAAATATATATATATATGTGTATATATATATATATATATATATATATATATATATATATATATATATATATAGCAGTGGACAATAAATTAAAACAATATATGACAGTGGGGTCATGCGCGGCTGAGGCCCAAAGCCCATGCTGGCCCAGCACTAACAGTTCATTGTCTGTCAATTTTTACATTAAGTTCGGTGTATTAGACAACACGTTGAATGGTTTTGGTTCGTGGACGGCGATCGCAAGCTAAGTATAATAGCAAGCAGCATCCGGGATACATAAGGAGTAAGATTGGGTGTCGACAGTGGTTTGCCATTCGAAGCCCAATGCTGGCCCAGAACTAGCAGTGTGTTGTATGTCGATACGTAAATTCAGCTTAGGCGGAACAGCATTAAACATCATTGGTCCAAGTTTGGCGTACCCGTCAACCACCTACTATTGACTGTCATTCAAATTACGTTACTGGGCCAGCATTGGAATTCCATTGTACGCCTAGGCTTAATTTCTACATGCACAAACAATATCGGCTGTGCATCGGTCCTACTATTGGACGTCATCGATTGGGTAGTTTTTCCGAGCGCTGGCCGTATTATAAGCATTGGCTTTTTTTAACGGGGACTACGGGCTCCACTTTACTCACTAATTTGAACCTCGAATGCCCGAGTCGAAACTTTCAGCCTATTTTGACCCTGCAACTCTTCACTATGACAGGAGATAAAGGGAGAAAAGGAGACTCAAATTTAATGGAACGTAAACTTCTACGTAGCGTCTAAAAGAGGAACAAATTGCCGTTTTCTTCACTTTTAGGCGCTAAGTTGGATGTCGAATTTTGCCTTTCTTTGAATGCTACACGGTATATACATATACCATACGCGGGCAATATAGCCAGCACAAGCAGCATACGGGAGTATAATAAAAATTTTAATTGTGCCTTTTCGGGGGGTTCCGCCCATTTGCCCCCGCCGAGGGCTGTGCCCCCGGACCCCCCTCACCCGGGTTTGAATACTATATTGTAACGATACCGCCTATTCACGTGCGCGACGCGAACAGCTGATCGTCCGTCGCTATACTGAGCGAGCGCCTCGCGGACAAAACCGACACTAGCGTGCGAAGCGAGTCGCTAGTACAAGCTCCTAGAGGGAAAAATGTGAAATAACAAGTGCGTACGTGACTTTTTGCATGTCGCATTATTTAATAACAAAACAATAACTTTTACTATGAATGCGATAATAGAAAAATCAGAAAAAAATCCCAAAATTCAAATAAAGTACGCAAGCGACAAAATTATAAGTAAAATTTAAATAAAATAGAAAATAAGAGAATAAGGGTTTCTGCGCATGCGCAAGGTGATCGCGCTAGGGAATCGACGAATCAGACAGGCATTTTCAATTATTTTTCAATTATTAATAACTTTTGGAAAATACTATTGTTGTTGTTAAAAATGGGAATAATCGATTATTAAAATTCAAAAAGGAATAAGAATTTATAAAATTCGATAAAAAAATATAAAATTGAGAAGTTTCCTCCAAATTTATGCTTTTCAGGTGACGGAGTCATTCGGGTTCGTTCGATTCCTGCAGCCGGTTTAGGACAAATTATACAAATTAGGTGACGGGGTAGTTCAATTCCGTTCTATCTCTGCAGCCAATGACCTATCCTTTAAGGGGTACTGGTAACGGAGTTGTTCGGGTTCGTTCAATTCCTACAGCTGGTATTCCTATCCAATCCATAATTCATGTATACTGGTACTCCTATCCAATTCATAATTCATTTTCCTAAAATTTATTTCTGGCTGGAACTGGAGATTATTGGTGTTAATTATTATAATTATTATTATTAAATTGAATAATTGAAATTTGAATTTATTATTTTGAGAAATAACCAGAATAAGTCACCAGGACATTCTGTCTGAATAATTGAAATATTACAAACCGAGCAAAATTATTAAATAAATTGTAGCCAATAAATAAAAAATATCGATTTCTTTTGATAAGCGGTTATTTAAACTAATCTTAAAGAATACTCAAAAAGAAATCGATTCAAATTTATTGTGTCTCTGTCTCGTTGGGGTTTCGAAAGATAATTCAAAAAATCTTTGAATTTTTTTTTATTAACTGAATAATAAAGAAATAAGGAGTCATGAATAATAGAATTCAATAAATTATCTTCATCGTCCAAAATAGTTCAATTATTGTAAGATTATATCGAGTCATGAAAAAAAATATTATCATTGTATCGAATCATTATAAATTTTAATTGATTATTTTGGAAAAATTAATCAGAAAAATTTATTATTTTTTATTATTTTTATTTTTTTTTGAGCGACGAATCGATTATTTCCTCATTATATTGTAAAGAAAGACACCGCACCGCAAATAATTGATAAAATTATAATAAAAAAACCAAATATCATGGTTTCTGTGAAAAGAAAAGAATCGAGAAATAAATAATAGAAAAGAACACGCGAAATAAACAAATATTGTCTTTATTTGAACAAAATTGTTATACAAACAAAAATCATCTTTGTGTTTTCATAAATAAATTATATTGTTATTTTGTTAAAATCGAATCCCTGTCTTTTCTCGCTTTCTTTCATACCTGCTCCTTATTATTAAGAAGCTCGAATTCACGCGTAACGGTGTGTGCATAAAAACGTACCGTTACAATATATGTTCAATGCTAGTCCTTTGGAATTTATTACTAGTAGGGAGAGACCGTGCTCATATGGAGGAGGATCGGAAAGTAGTACATATATATATTGTGGAAGAAAATTTTCCAAAATAAATTCGTGAGACCGTTTAACTCGATTCGCTAGTTCGCGTATTTCCGCGGGTCGCAGAAAAAAAAATTATACCGTCGGAAGGGCATTGACCACATTATATTGGGAAGTTTCATTTTTTTTTATAAGTCGAACGTTCTTCCAATGGCGACAACTTGAAGTTCAAAAGTGAGGGGAAATCGCTCAATCTCGAAGTATAGATACTCGGCCCGTCTTGCCTTGGATGTTCAACACTATCTTTTTAATACTTGGCGTCAAGACGCTGCCGCGTCTCTAGATGAAACAAAAAAATATAAATTAAAATTGAATAGTATATAATTTAAATATATGTGCTCACCTATACGTCGCATATTCTTTTGCCCCGAATGATTTTTGTTCCATTGATATACAAATAATTAAATTCAAAAATGTCATACATGTCGATAGACGATATGATTCCCTGGCTATGTGGGGACGTTTAGTATTTTTCGCTAGAGTGTGATGCATAGTATAAAACGTTCGCTAGTAAATTCTTGGACGGAATCAGTTGAAACAATGAAATTGATGCGACTCTCAAAATTTATGTCCCTCGTAGGGTAGTGCGTATGTGAGAAATCCTTGGCGTTTTTCGTTGCTTAGTTGTCGAAAAAAGAAACTTGCTCGTTAGGTTCAATAGGATTCAAAAGAGAAGTTCAATCTAACTTCACTTAATTATCAGGTTTTATGTTGGTCTTGGTCAGAGATCGGTAAAAATATTATTTTCAAGATCATTTTTTGGTATTATTATTAATTTTTCAAAAAATTACTATTATTTTTTTGAAAAATATCCATTATCCGAAAAATTGATAATTTACGGGAAAATATTGTTAATTACTCAACAAATGGATAATACTCATGTGCAAATTACAAAATAAAAGAGCAGAGAAAAAAATTTTAAATATATTTCAAATTACACGAAAAATTACATGTTGCAGAAAAATTATTTCTAATTATTCGAAAAATTACAAATTGTAGAAAAATTATTTTTAATTACTCGAAGAATCGAAAAAAAAATATTACTAATTACTTGAAAAATTAGAAATATTGAGCGAAATATTTTTAATTAACCAAAAATAAAAAAATAGAACAAAATATTTTCCTAATTAGTTGAAAAATAAAAAATTATTGAAAAATACTTTTCTAGTTACCCGAAAAAAAATTAGAGCAGAATAATTTCCTAAATACGCAGATAACACAAAATTCGAGAAACTTTTTTTCTAATTACTTACAAAATAAAAAATTAGTAGCAAATATTTCTCTAATTACTTGGGAAATAAAAAATTAGGAAAAAATATTTCTTTAATTACTTGGGAAATAAAAAATAAGGAGAAAATATTTCTTTAATTACTTGAGAAATAAAAATTTAGGAGAAAATATTTCTCTAATTACTTGAGAAATACAAATTGGACGGAAATATTTTTCTAATTATCCGTTGAATGGTTAATGAAACAAATTTCCATTAACCATTAATGTTAATGGTTAATGAAAAAAAATTCCATTAACCATTGAATGTAATTTTAAATGGAAAAAAATTCTATTAACTATGGAATTTAATTTTTAATGAAATTTCCATTACAAATTAAATTCCATTAAAAATTAAATTAAATGGAAATAATTTCCATTTTATTTCCATTTAATGGTAGTTTATTTTCATTTAATGGTAGTAACTGAAGTTTACTCGGTTATTGATAACGGGAAAAGTTTCGGCTTGGATCAAAATGACCCAATGGTATTAACCAAGGTTTTCTCGGTTAATAGTATCAGTAGCGGTTTTAGTCTTGGTCAAAATGACCCAAAGGTAGTAACCGAGCTTTTTCCGGTGTCTAGTAGCAGGAGTGATTTTGTTCCGGGTCAAAATGATTCAATAGTAAAAACCGGGATTTTCTCGGTTATCAGTAATAGTAGCGGTTTTAGTCTGGGTCAAAATAACCCATTGGTAATAACTGAGGTTTTCTCGGTTACTAGTAGCCGAAGCAGTTTTGTTCTGGGCCAAAATGACCCAATGGTAGTAACCGAAGGTTTCTCGGTCACCAGCAGCGGTAGCGGCTTTAGTCTGGGTCAAAATGACTGAAAGGTCGTACTGAGCTTTTTCCGATTACTAAAATTGTTCTGGGTCAAAATAATCCAATAGTAAAAACCGGGATTTCTCGGTTACTAGTAGACGGAACGGTTTTGTTCTGGGTCAAAATGACCCAATGGTAGTAACCGAGGTTTTTCCGGTTACTACCAGCAGGAGTGATTTTATTCTGGGTCAAAATGACCCAATAGTAAAAACCGAGGATTCTCGGATACCAGTAGCAGTGATGGTTTTAGTCTGGGTCAAAATGATCCAGCAGTGGAAATCGATGTTTTCTTGGTTCATAATAGCGGTAGCGGCTTTAGTCTGGGTCCAAATTATCCAATAGTAGAAATCTATGTTTTCTCGGTTAATAGAGGCGGTAGCGCTTTTAGTCTAGGTCAAAGTGATCCAATGGTAATGATCCAACTATCATTGAGTCATTTTGACCTAGAACAAAACCGCTTCCGCTACTAGTAACCGAGAAAACCTCGGTTAGTACCATTGGGTCATTTTGACCCAGAACAAAACCGCCCTCACTATTAGTAACCAAGAAAACTATGGTTACTACCAGTGGGCCATTTTGACCCAGGCCGAAACCACTCCTGTTACTAGTGACCGAGAGAACTTCGGTTACTACCATCGGGTCATTTTAACCCAGACCAAAATCGCTCCAGCTACTAGTGACCAAGACAACCTCGGTTACTACCATTGGGTCATTTTGACCCAGAACAAAACCGCTCCCACTACTAGTAACCAAGAAAACCTCGGTTACTACAATTGGGTCATTTTGACCCAGGCCGAAACCGCTCCTGCTACTAGTGACCGAGAAAACCTCGGTTACTACCATTGGGTCATTTTGACATAAGCCTTCTCCCGCTATCAGTAACCGAGTAAACTTCGGTTACTACCATTAAATGGAATTTAAATGGAAATTATTTTCATTAACCATTGAATTTAATATTTAATGAAAATAATTTCCATTAAAAATTGAATTTAATGGTTAATGGAAATTGTTTCCATTAAAAATTTAATTGAATGAAATAATTAGAAATAATAAGAAAGAAATAATTAGAATGATAAAATTAGAAGTAATTTTTCTAAAATTTCTAATTATTCGAGTAATTAGGATTTTTTTTTTCAATTTTCCAATTTTCAAATAATTAAAAATATTTTTTTAATAATTTTTAATTTTTTAGGTAATTGAAAATATATATTATATTGATATTTTTTTTTGATTTGTAATTATTCTGTGTGAGGTTCTAAATTTTAAAGTAATCGAAATTATTGTTTAACAAAAATCAAATTTTTAAACAATTCGTGATATAATATTGTATAATCTCAATTTTTCGACAATAATCAATTCTTTTTTTTTTGCATTTTTTGTGCCGAAGTAATTAGGAATAATTTTCAACGAATTATTATTTTTTTTGGTGATTAGTATTTTAATTTTTTTTCATTACAATTTTGAAGTTATTCGAAAATAAAAAATAAAATTTTTTTTTGCCGATCTCTGGCCTTGATGATATTTGGAGGCTCATAGTAGGACCTTTAGCATTAAGTACTCTCAAGTTAGGTTCAAATGGAGTCAAAGTCCATCAAAGTAGGCTGAAAATTTCGATTCAGGTGATTAGGCGCTTTGTTTATGGATTCAAAAGTACATTATTTCTTCGTCATATTTCGATGACAATTTTTTAATGTATTGTTGAAATTTACAATAAAATGTATGGAATGATTTGGAAAGATTGATTATTTTTCAGAAATAAAATCATGAATTAAAAAGAAAATGTCCGTCCTATTTTTTTTCCTAAATGTTTTCGTAGAGTGTTGCACTATCTGTTTTTTTTTCGCAGTACATTGTGCAGGCGTCAAATACCGGGGTGGACACGCTAATTAACGTGAGTCCGAAGAGCGTCCGGCTATATACGCCACCGTCTACCATCTCGTCTCTCCGACAAGTGACGTCGGTGAGCTAGGCCACTTACTGTACGAGGTTTGGGTTCGACAGGCAATTTCGATGCTCTTTGTTAAAGCGAGTTCGAATTTAAATGATGCGCTTCGTTACATTTCCGGAAAGGGCAGAAATACAGGATTTATCAAAAGAAATTATCCAGATTAACAAACTCAAAACAGACAGCAACACAAATATAAAATATCTATTTTTTTTTCTTTTTTATTACTGCCGGTCTTCGTGGCTTCTTCGTCAGTGTCGTTATTATGTTATTACTGAAACCAAACTTTGTTAGCAGTTTTTTCGGAATTTTTTTCCGAAAAAAAATTATTTTCTAAAAATCCTGTTGGAAAATAGTAATAAAATGAAAAATTATTTTTAATGTTAATTAAATGGGCTAACTTCAATTCTGCTTAGCGAAATATACATTTTTGTTGATAGCGTTTTCCTTTTGCGAGGATTTGTTTTAAGGTATCGACCAAAAATTATATGATTATTACATTATTGTTAAATTGCCTATTTTTCTGTGTCATTTATGCTGTGGTATTTATTCATTTATTGCTAGAGTAAGTGCACCATATTAGGCATGACAGTTTGCATTTTCATATGCCAAATTTGCTTCACATTTTCTACGTTCATTGTAATTACTCCTTTGTTTATTGCTTTAATTATTTGGGAAACCAAGAACAGAGATGTATAAGCAAGTTTTTTTAATGATAAAGCAATTTTAGTGAATGATAGGAAACGTAAAACTCATTAACGCAAATCTAATTATTTCAGTTGTACACCAAGAACAAATATTTTGAAGTAGGTTTTTTCATGTAATTTTATCACAAAATCTCTTAGAGTTGTTCACTTATAGCAAACTTTTTTTCTCGGTTGCAGGTAGCTACTGAAGCCTGCGGCCATTTATTTAACTACTAAATTTTACTTATTTTCATGGAACTTGTGACAAGACTTTATCCTTTGGTTCGTCGCAGGGAACTCTCACTTCAGTATCTGTCGACAACGAGAAAGGGCTATATTATTATTCACGTTGTTTACCCCGATAAATGTAGACGGAGAGAAGGTAATCGGGTGGTGGGGAGTAGGGGGAGTTCCAGTTGGTGTACGGTGACAGTGTGACGGCTTAATTAGCCACTTGCTTAAAACTTTTCGTAAGTGAGTTCCGGAGCCCGTGGTAAAAAAGTTGACTAAAAAAGAAAAATATGACGAGAGAACGAAGACCCAGTCAACAACGGGATATGTTGGTGGGCGCACGTCAAGTAGGTTGTAGAAGTGCAACGCTTCGTAGTAGCCATTTTTGTTAAGAACGAATGTTCGAGTTTTATGAATATGCAACGTAACTTGGGGAGTCCAGGGTCGTTTATAAAATCAATTGAGTGTATCGAATTTTCTTCATCTAAATGTTAGGGCTCACGGGTCATGGAAAAGGAGAAGGAAGGAGGAGAAAGTCGTAATGATATTCGATGCGATGAACGAATGAAAGAATCGCAAGATGACGGCTCTCGGAATCGTATATTGGAGGCAATCGTCTTCGATCGAATACATTTGCGTTTTACTTTTCCCCCCTTCAGTCCGCAGAATTTTCGATGACGCTCGGGGAAAAGCTGCCGGGTGTATCTTAGGTTGGTAGAACCTTCGGAGCAGGTGAATTTATACGGGGTGAATGGATAGTGCCGGCTGTGGTAGCGTTGGAAAGGCTTTCCTCAACCGCGAAGCTGGGCTTGCACGAGGATACCATCGCGACCTACTTTCCTCGTGAAAGCTCCAACACCCCTCCTCCTCTTTACCCGACCCCCTAGTGGCTTACCCAGCTCGATTCTCAAACTACCGAGGGTACGAAGCGATGCTGAAACGACCGTAATCCTCCTGCCCTGGTCTGAAACTTCCGCGACCTCGGGAGCAGCAGACTCTTTCGAGGAGCCAATCGAACATGCGCGAAAAGACGTTTGGGGAATAAATAAGCGGGTAGCAGAAAAAAAAATAATGGAAGTAAGAATTTTGAGCCGATTGAGAATCGCGACGACGATGTCTCTTCTATCACTCGTACTAGGATTTCCGCTGTGCTCATGAATTTTTGAATAGTACCCCGCGAAAACGCCTCCACGATTCAATTCCTTGAATCACTTTGGCTTGACGCTAATAACAAATCACAAAAAAATTCTGCAACGTTGACAAAATTTTCTGCTTCGGTTGTATTTGTTTCCGGTTATTAAAGGACCCGAAAAGGGAATAAACTCAAAGCGTCCTGGGGGATGAGAGATCTGCGGGTTTGTAACGTTGATAATTATTGATGCTTGGTAAAACGGTCAATTATATTCGCAGTTTTGTTGACAAAGTTCTATTGTCATTTGTCTGTAAGGGTTTTTTCCATTTATCTAGGGTACAGAGTTATCAAAATTTATCACACACTTCCCCCGAAGCATTGACGTGCAAGTAGTTACTCGAAGCATGTATCAGACAGACTCGTCGTATCTTAGTCTACAGCCTGTGATCGTTGTAACTTCCTGAACTAAATGAATAGTGTTTCCTGTGGTGTTAGTGGCAACCAATGAGACATAGACGATTGTATTGTCAAATAGAAACAAGCCAACATTGAAGGGTTGCAGCAAAATGTTGAATGCCCCCAGGGGCTGTTAGATATTTGAAGTTTCCTACTCAGCTCCGTTGATAGAATATCGCCACGGGAGAAGGTAGTTTCAATTGAATAAACCTGAAGAAGTACTTAGACTAAGACTTCAGTCGCAGCTATGTTAATGGATGCTTAAATGATTTATAAACATATTGGGAATTTGATGGAATTTAGTTCATCGGGATGAATTGCGGAATTTGCAAACAGAATTCTGGAGAAAGAAATTTCTTATCTATAATCTTGGAAAGAAGTATAAGACAAGGGATGAAGTGAAAAACCCATTCTTAAGGCTTTCAATGCCCAAGGGGTCGTTTTTCAGAATACCAAAGGCAATTTCAACCCAGGTATGGCATGTGTTCTCTCGATCATGTCGAAAGGGTACTAGAGCTCATTCAAGGAGGAGGGCCTGAGAGATCACAGGACAGAAAGCTTCCTCGCCTCCTATCTACCATTGTCCAAGTTACCATGTCTCCTCGGATGACTATTCTTACAGACACATTCCTAATTCCGTGGGAGTGTAGCCCAAAATGTTCGTCCAACTTCTACCGGTGTTCCGTATGAATTGAAGATCGACATGAGCCAAGGAGTTGAGGATTCCTGAGGATTATCCTTTGCTCCAGAGTCTCAAACCGATCGGTTTCGCCATTTACGTATCTTTCCATGACTTCGTCCTCTGTCTCCCTCAATCCGTCGAGAAACTCTAAGATCCGGGCGCTTCAATTCCCTTTCTTGCTTCTTCACTCTACAGACGTTCTTGACTCGACGAAGGGTGACTTTCTAGACCAAGCGTTCCAGTGCATCCACACAAATACATGAAATATCGGTGATCGACGTTCACCAAGCCTGTCTCTCCAAAGAAAGTTGGAAACTTGCTCACTCCTCCAGGATATGCATCCTGGAACATGCTGATGGAAGATCGAATCAGAGACGGGGTGAAAGGACATGAAGAGAAGCCACTCTACTCTCGTAGCCTGTCTGACTTCCGGTCATGGTTACACGTCGTTTCATTTCTCAGACATGAAGTCTCTTGATCGTTCCTTGTTCTCACATTCCAACTTTAAGGCTTCAGCGATCTTCATATGTACGATAATTTTCCACTCCGACAAAAAAATGGAGATCATTTACGGTTGAATTAACGCAAATTTGAGCTTAAATACAATTTTCAGTAAAAATTAATTTAAGCTTCGTTGAATACGAAAGAAGTTCATCAGCCAGATCGAGCTTTGAATTACGATAAGAGTTGAAAGCTCCAGAAAAAATACGTTGAGGGTTAGCCCTTCTTAAAAAAAATCTACCAGGCATTTTTTCCTCTTCTGTCTGGCTACGGTAACTTCTTTGGAAGATTTTGGCTCGAAACTCAGACCTGAAGAAGCTTTCTTGAATATTGAGGCATGGTGGTGCAAAACTGTCGTCATCTTTTGCTAGAAACTTCGAGGAAGTGACGAAGGAACGCAAATAACTTGTTCTGTCCGTGTTTCATAGTCCCGGCTGGTCAGTGGAATGGGATATTGTGAGAGAATGGTACAGTAGATCCATAAGACAAGCATTAAAGTCGTGAAACTATGCGGAGGCCCAAATGTATGGCGAGCTTACAGGCAAACAAAGATCACACTGGAAACATCCACTACTAATTTTTTCCTACATCGAATTTTTCCATATTAATTGCGAGAACCGTAACCGCTGTTATGAAACATAGTCATCGTAGTTTTAAATCTAAAGAAAAAAGAAATAACGAAAAATAATTAAAATATTATATGCAACCAAGAAAAAATGTAGATGCATATAAATAATAACTTGCGAAAATAAATAAAGGCATACCAACTAGAAAATTAAGACAAAGTATAAATATATTTATTATTTTTGTACAAGAAAAACTGATTAAATATCTGTTTGACATTTTTATTTTAATATTGCTTGAGGGCGAGCATGCCAAAGGTGCTTTCACATGTAGGGCTATGGTGGAATGCAGAAAGAGACATATATAATGAGCGTAATGAATAGGAAGAGGGAAGAAGAGGACGTTTTGAAATTACAGCACTCGTGGAGTACAGCGAGGTCATTGGGTTCGTATGCCCTGAAGGGAACAATGGTCTGTGAAGGGCGTATGGCACATGATGTATTAAACCTTGAGTAAGAGAAGATATATACATATATAACACTTGCAAGCATGGATGGGACGCTGCAAATGTGAAAAGGACGAGCTGCCTTCTGCAGGCTCATGATAACCATAGTTGAGAAACGAGACTTTGTCTTACCCGAAGACTTATATTTTATCATGATATTTTTTCAGCTATATTTTTCATATACTTTCGTCTTATTAAATAGTATTTAATAAGACGAAAGTACATGAGTTTCCTCAGGGAAAATATTAAAAATTAACAAATTCCCAAGGATCTATCTTTATCCTTCTCAGAAACGTGGACGATTTGTTTTCTTATATCATAATTGTTTTTATAACCTAAAGGATATGGTTTCCTTTTTTCCGTTTGAAAATTTATAATAATTATATGTACATACTTGTAATTACTTGTACATTCTTTTTCAACATATGCATTTCAGTGAAAAAAACTTTTTCTTCCTATTGAAGATGGTGCTTGAATTATTCTGCTGATGTACAATTCAGGATTGTTCCCCGTAGCTCGAGCATGCCAGAAGATCTACCCTTGTGCGCACGACGACCGAGATCAAATACTAAAAAAAAAAAATGAAAAGAAGAAGAACAAAAATATCTTTGTACGCGGTGAGAGTCCGAGCGATGAGGATTCGCTCTATGGGGGATGATATATTTCCGCTCCAAATGGCACCGAAGGGAATGAATGAATGAGCGGAATGTTCGTCGAGAAAGGTCGGCCGCTGTGAAGCGGGCTAATTGACACGACAACGACACGAAAGAGAGGGACGATGAGGAAGGTATAGAGCAAACTTTTACTCAACTCGTTGTGCACTCTTTGGAAGAGGAGAGAAGAATAACCGTGATGAAGTCGTGTGGTTGGAGCGCAAGAAAAAAAAAACCAATAAAAATTGCCAACCACAACGAATGATCAAAACCGGCGGTCGTAAACTAGGATGCTTTTCATATTGGCTCGCTACTATTCTCTGTTTATTATTGTCGGTAGTCTCAATATGATGTTCTGGCGAAAACAGGACTGTAAAAGGAAAGTCAAGGCTATAGTCAAGAGTTGTGGAACTTCAAAGAGAATGGAAAACTTTTTTAAATTATTTTTCCAAGGATATTTAATTTTTGTTTAACCATTTTTTAGGCAATTATTATGTGTATTTGTATTTTTTTGGGAGGATGATTTTGGTGTTTTTTTTAATTGCAATGTACCGTACCTATGCAACAATCCTATCAGAAACTTGAGCAGAATTCAATCAGTGAATGAAATCAACAGGCGCGTGGACAATCGCTATGGGTAATCGTATGCCGGGAGGTAGAGTTTCCCTAGTCTCAGTAGGCTGCTTGTTTCATTATCGAATGATCCGAGCTTCTGTATACGCACCAAAACGTTTATATGACCCATTTATACTTCATACCATGATATGAAGCAGGACGATGTTATACGAATAGAATGTATCCAATTATATACTACCCTTCAAGCCACTGTACAAATATGTTCATAAACGCATGTCTCGAACGCACGATAGAGCTCGTCTCAATTCATGAGTAGATGGACCATTCATATGGCGAGGTTATTCACCGTTGAATCAGGGTCAAAAGATTAAAAAATTTATTGGTTTTTTTGTACACTGAAGAATTAAAGCATTTACTCGAGGAATATACCTTTACTGAAGTATAAAGGGATTGTTAAAAAAATATTGCTTCATAGACTTGGACATTAAATTTTGCTCTTGATGAACTAAATGATTCAGAATATCTCGTGAACGATTTAAAAAATTTTGCCATTATTACGTTTGGTATATGAATGTATAATTTTCCATGCATAGATTTTGTTTTCTAATGCATATTCATACTGTGGAATCATCCAATTGAGGAGAGTATTGAAGGTAAATTGAATGGAGGCGAGGGAGGGAGAGAAGGCATACACGAATTAGAAAAATGTCATCTGTGAGACGAAAGAGAGGAACTAGATTCCGAATATTACAACTCAAGCGTCTTGACTGATTAAATCGCCACCTCATCATTACGCAAAGTCGTCTTTTATGAAAAGCGACCGCTTCGACAGAATGGTCGTTCGCAACGTTTAATAGAATAAAGTATCCATTATGAAGACCATCCTCCGTTCAATTCAAAGGAGACGGAGTCAACCAGAATCTACTTGTAAACATTCTTAGAATTCTTGGCATCTGGGAAGGTGTCAAAAATGAATTGCAAAGGTAGAAAGAACATTTTTTAAAGAAAAATCATTATACTTGCGAAATGAAAGGTTTTAAAGAAATATCACGTTGAAATAAAATCTCGGCTGGAATGTGGGTGCACGCCACATTTTAATGGCACAGAGACGAATGCAATTAGTGAAAGGTGACACGAGTCTCTGAGGAGTGAGCAGGGAACTCGCAAGATTCAACATTTATATTACGCGCATAGTCTCTCCTGCAAGAACGAATGTTTCTCTGAACGAAAGCGTGCTTTTTGTCTATAAATATAAATATATATGACCCTTTTGACCCAACGAACATCTGGATAGACTTTCATTTCTTCCGCGTTTATTTTGAGCGGAGCAGCTGAGAGACGGGTTCAGGAGTATTACAAGAATGTGTATACATGTGGATTTCATGAAATAATAGAACATGAGCTACGTGAAAGAAACGAGTACAGTAGAAGGGTTGCAAGGGAATAGTGAAAATAGAAAGAGACGGCGCGAAAGGACAAAGTGTGGAAAGGGCCAGAGCAACTCGTCAGCACATGCAAGAAGAAATAAAAGGAGCTTCCGGGATATAGAAAAAAAATGAGGGAAGAAAGGGGATTGCACGGGTATTTATACGAGTTTTTTGTTCGCTGGTTATTGTATCCAACAGTGATTTACGAGAATTTGTTTCCCGTTATCTCTATACAAATTGCGATATATGTATGTAGGCTCCTCCGAGTGAGTACCCGTGTATTCGTTATGTGTTGTTAAAAGTGATTTCCTTCACTATGACCGGGTCCGTGTGACTTGTCTTATGACCCGGAAATGATTAGTTTTTCGGAATATTTTTTCACAGTTTTGAAATCGGCGGACAAAGTATATAGGGTGAGATTATCGCACTGAAACAAAGTAGATCGACATTTAATAATATACGCGAGTGAAAACTAGTTGCAAGTCGTACAGTAACACAACTTTGAATTAGTAGGCTGTTTGAGTAATTCAAATGTCCACCAGGTGGCATTACACATGGCTAAATCGCTCGTTGAATCGGCCATTTTTTTCGTCAAATTCAATTTGTCGCTATATATTCGAGGAGAATTTCGCTGGGCCAAATTATGGCTCGTATTAAAGTGAGAGCTTGGGTTGAACGTGACTAATGGAGATCTGCAACGACAGAATGGAATAATTGTTCATACCCCCTTCGGCCCCCTTTCCTCTCTTTTCTCTTGCCAGTCGGCTAGTACCAATCGGAGATTTACCGTCATCCTATGTTACGTTTGATCGCTCTCATACAGCCTCGTAACTACTCCCTTCTACACGGGCGTAGTTTTGGGTTGGGCAGTGGCACAAAGTGGGTGAAAGTCCTTGTACGAGAGAGCTCAGTCCTGGTGACAGTCCGGTTCAATTTGTCGAATCCCAGTTGAATTTCCATCCTGTGTGTATACCGAAAAAAAATTAAAGTATTGCCAACGACGCGATGAGGTTGGATGGATTTCGTTGCACCAATAGTCATGTTACGTTTAGTTAATCACCCGATGGTTGATCCGTTGAAAGTCATGTTATTGAGACAACTACGCCACGATTTTGCCGCTAAATTTTGATTTATTTGAGTTTAGTGTATTTCATGTGATACAACCGGAATAAATGGTTACATTGCAAAACAAAACAAAACAAGACACAGATTCAATTGAATTTGAAATAATCACACAGAGGTTGAGTTGTATACTGTTTGTCCATGACTTGATAAAATAATAGCATCGAATAAACTTCTCGGCGAGAATTGAATTTAGTGACACCATAGATCAACGGAATATAATTTGTGATTAAGCTAATTACTTAGTAATAATTTGGATGAAATATTTTGTTACTATTCAAACAAATAAATCTTTTGCTAAAGTTACTAAAATTTCGTTGCGCAAACAATAAATTTTGTTTAACACGAATTATATATATTGTAACCAGACAACTTTATTCTCTGGCTGGATTTCTGGTGTGGCAGAAATCCGCTAGAGGGCCACGGGCGGAGCGCTCTCGCATGAGCGTCGCACCGCCCGTGTGCCCATAAGGCTCCGACATTGAATCGTTAAACAATGATTGCTCCGACCGATGGTCGTCAAGAAAACCCGAATCCTTGTTTTACGAGGTGAACAGGTCTAAGGCCTTAAGTACAATTAAAGTAAGCTGAACTTGGCGTTGAGCCGCTACCTACCGCGTCTCTTGATAAAAAGATTTTGCCACCTAGCTATGCCAGGATAGGCGCTCTTACGAGAGAGTAAAAAATCGATTAATCGTATTTACTATTGAAAGTCGCAAAATATAAAATCAAAAATATTCCAAAAAATATATATATGAAAAAAAATTCAAATATTTCTTACGATCATTTCAAAATCATAATTGTTCGGTACAATCACTATACGTTTTAATTACAAATGCAATTCATTTAATCCAAACATGATTAATACAATTGGCTGAAATACTTTTTCCCATTTCCCGAGTAATGCGATGATACTATTTTAAATATTTATTGAATGTTAGTCAAACAATATTTTGGTTCTATTGAATATTTAAAGTTTTACCTGAAATTGTGGGCGTAGTTGGCTTAATAAAATACCTTCAACTACGTGTGAAGGCTGCGTCAATTACGTCATTGGTTTCGCCGTATCCCGTTGGTTAAGCCTCCGTTCTCAACACTATACCTTTTTTTCAGTGTATGTATGTATTTGGCTTTTTGGTATAAAAAGTGGCATAGGGGATGAAAGAGCTGGGTATACGAACGATCTTCTCCAACATTGTGACACGATACTACCTCTCCCATCACCTCCTCCCTTCACCTCGTCCTGTATGACAAAAGCTAGCTCGATGTTATCGAGGTATAACATGGTTGCTCCAAATCCGTCTCTCCCCCCGTTCTATTTATGAAGGGGACGATTTTTTCACCGATTATATTCAACGATTTTTCCCTTGATATACAAAACTTCGAAGTGTAGTTTTACTATTAAGTTTCCGGCGATTAACACTGTTACACACATTGCACATTCTACATTTTTGCAAATAATACACTCACGATTAAGTAACTTAATCGAATTCATTGTGAAATAGATAATGTAATTTAAAAACGCACATAACAATTGTTTACTACAAATGTTTATTTCCAGACATTTTTCGTCATGGGTTTATTGCATACGGAAATAGTAGCGTTGCAAAGATCATCAAGTTATATGGCAAATGAGTTGATCTGGCAGCTGGCTGGCTGGAGTTTGGAAGCAAGCTGTAGAAATGACATTGCAGACGTTATAGCCCTGATTTGTCTCACTGAGGTTACCCACTGTCAGACATATTATTTGATACACTCTACTGGCTGGCGGGTCAAAATAGTAACGGACGTATTCTCTGACTTATCTCATAAGACATTATGATGGCCTCATTCAACTAAAGTTCTTTGCACTACTGAATATACGTACTATCTTATAATTTCATATTACTGTTTAGCAAAAAAGTTATTGAAATCTTAATTTCGATTTCTTGATAAAATACTCAATATTGTCTTTAACTGGTTCTAACAAAATTGCAGTTCTTGTAGTAGTCTGACTAATCTGTGGCCTTCTACTCAGTAAATGTCTGACCGAACAACTTTGTACTATTTAAATTCACAAATAATTCGTTGAATTTACGTGAATAATTCTATTGACATAAGTATAGCATGAAAAAAGTTGAAAATCTCAAGTGGAACAGCAGAACCGAAGATTTAAGCGATCACATATGATTATATTGAGCTTCATTTATTGATTTTCTCGATTCAATTGCTGTAACCGAAGCTCCTAGAGTGGCAAGTTTCAATCGGCTCATAGCGTGGTGCGTTTAGGGGGATGGGAGGGTAACGGGTGAGCTTTCTGTATATGAGAAGAGTTAAAGTATCGAGGTAGTTTGGTACTAAAGTTTCGATGTTCGAAAGGTGGTCCCTCAACGTTTTCTACTCTACACTGAACTCCACAATCGTCAGAGTTCTCTCGCCAGGAAGAATCACTGTTTCGTCGACCTTTTATATATATAAATATAAAGGGGGGGATCGTCAAGTCCAAGACTATAAAGAAACGGGGCTTCTCGTAAAACTTAACCCACTTTCCTCATTCGCTAACTCGTGAAAGCTTTCCCATGTGTGTTCAAAATACATATATCCGAGTACACACCCAAATCCGCTTGGAACTGGTAGTTTTCTTCAGTGGCGTCTCCGTTCATTAAAGTAGTGTTCGAGTACCAACATCCCGATGTTTTTTTGGTAGTGCGCGCTCGAAAAATCCTAAAGTAAATTTAAGATTTTCCGAGGAAATTTAATATTAATAAATATAATAATTAATAATATTAATAAATAATTTACTTTAAGAAAATCCTAAAGTAAATTTAGGATTTTTATGGACTTTAATTTTACAAACTTGATTTATGAAATTGTTGAATTTGAACAAGCTGTTTAGAGATCCCAATAAATATTTGAATTTTCAGCGATAAAAGAAGATAGTGTCAAAGAATGGACTCGAAAAGTGGTTTTTTTCGTCATTTATTGAATTTGAGGTACAGAATCAGTAAATGATCAATATTTTTGTGTTAATGCTGGCTTTGTGGAGAAATCTCAAAGGACTTGAATGAAAAAAGCTAAAATTTTTAGGGATCCGTCGACGAAAAATCATGACTAGGGCAACTTCAATTCGTTATAATGCTTCCTCGACAATTTAAGTCTATTTGATAAAATTATAAAGATGAAAAAAAATAATTTTCATTGAGCTAGGACTTTCTGGAATTGCTTGAAGCTAAGGGTCCAGTATATATTTACCATAAGAGTGGACGATAGAAGGTGTACTGGTTAGATACCCGAGGACAATGGACAAAGGGATGCAGCAAAGGGGGTTGTGGCCAAACAAGACAAGGGAAAAGCTCATACACACATCATGGGGTCCTATGACGGAAAGGGGTGGAGTGGAGTGGATTTGGGGGGATGGTTGAGAATTGTGCCTGTGCTAGACTTGTATACGAGGCTGAATGAGAATGAGGGTGGGTTAAAGGGTTCTTGCAAAGAGCTAGCAGGACTTCCGGCACCATTGCCCCTCCCTCACTTGTCCTTTATGTCCTCAAGTCATGAAACGAAATTTTCACATTAGCATGAATTAAAACTAAGGTATAATACCACAAAGAACAAATTATGAATCCTCGTTTCATGGTCGCCATCCATACTTTTTCATCCTTTTTCCGCTACAGAACCCTTTTTTCAACTATTCATACTTTTCACCACTTTCACCCTTATTTCACCATCCCGATCAACTTGAATTTTTCTGTCTCATTCTCTTCTCCTTTTATTTTCAATGTCGTGTTTGTCAGCTAATTAAGAATTTTCTCGCGAAACCATTGAATCTCAAAGGCAAACTTTTCACAAGGCCCTCGACAGAGGAGATAACGAAGATATTGTTTTTCCAAACCTGAAACTTCAGTAGTCCGTTCCGATATGGAATTCTCATTGATCCGATGGGTCAATATTCCTCATTAAGGGAGAAAGGAAGCACTGGGAAGTCGAGGTCAATTAAGTAGGAAACAATACGGTGAAAATAAGGGTGGAAAAATAAGCGATGAAAATAATGATGACGGTGCTTGAAATTTCGACATCGATTTTTGGCTCTGGAAATTCGTATATTATTATATTCAGACAGTCGCATATAGCTGTGCATTTACGAAAATATATATATTTTTTTAAGTGATTGTGGAAAATCTTACATGTGACATAGGGTAGGATCTGCACTACGCCAGTGTGTGGAATTCTTACACACTAAAAACCACTCACCCTGTTCCACTTGAAAAAAATAAATCCCTTAAATTTTATATTAAAAAAATTTGCATAAAAAAGATAAATTTTTAAAAAGTTTCATGTTTATACAAATAATGTAAGTCAATCACATAGTTGTACCTTCGGCTTCGCTAGAGTCCGTCCACATCTATTGTGGCTGTTCATATTTTTATCAGTTTTATATTATGAGAGAAAAAAAAATCAATTCCGTTTTAAACAATGTATTGAAATACACGGCCTATCTGTTTTTCATTCTTTTTCCATTTTAAACATAATTTTTCGGTTTTTTTCAAATAAAATACTCCAAAAAAAGATGCTCAATTTTCACATTTTTTATCACTTCACTAAAATAGCTGTAACTTTTTTTTCTGTCCAAAATTGGAATCCCAGCCACCGCTCATTCTCTTCGTTTTTGAATTATCTTTAAACTCATAATTTGTTTTTTTGTTTATCTATATTTTTTAATTACTGATGAGTTTTTAAAGTTGAATATTGAATAAAAAATATGAACTTTTTTCACATTTCCTTAAGAAACAATATATCAAAATTTTATACAGTCTACAACCTAGTCTGTATTATAAGCTTTCTTCCTGTGAAAAATTCATCGTAATTAGTTCAGTGGTTCTCGATTGAAAAGCGGCCAAACATTTTTTTACCAACAGATTTATATATATAGAGATTTAACCCGAGAATAATTTTGCAATTCCTCCTTTAATATGAGAGAAAGTCACGACAGTTTCGTAAAATCGTACGTGTCTTCTGTGTTCCCGTGTTACAGTGTCCTTCGGGTGAAATTCTTAATAAAATAGTGGAGAAGAGACAAACAAAGTTCTCACAAACACGTACCCTAGAGTTGCGGTAGCTCGAGTTTTCGAGGAGAAATATATCCAACTACTTGAGAATCCAGACTTACTCGCCACTCATAATTTATATTCATTAAGGGTCGTCCAAAAGTACGACAGGCACAACATTCATAGAGACAAAACTTCGAAAGGGTTCGTTCATAAAAAGTAAAGCGATATTATTTTCAATACTGAAGGATTGTGTGAAATTGGTCTAAATTGTTTAATTCATAGAAATTTATTAATTACGAATGATAATCTGAAAACGGCAAACGTATATATTAATTAATCAGTTTTTTTAGTGTGTTTTGTTGTTTATTGATAGTGATTGAAAACTTGCCTTGGTATATTCAATTCCGTCATCGAATTAGGTCAGTAAGGGATCGTGGATTTACATAAATATGTAAGGGGGTAGATTTTTGAAGTTAACTCATTTGTTATTCACATAATATTAATTATTTTTACAAATTTTTGCCAAAACTTTTCACCCCTTGCCTTGATATCGTGGTATTGGGGGGTACAGAGAAGAAGCGGGATTAGTTTACATAAATATTCAATGGTAAGAGAAATTCGTGAGTGCCGGTGGTGCTTCTTGTTGAAGTGCATGTCTGCCGTTGGAGAATCTCGGCCGAAACCGCACAGCCGAGGATCGATAGCCTTCTCACCCCCTTGACGGATTTCGGATGGGCGGGGGTAGTTTCAGCCCCTGCGGAGCTTTCCATGGTTTCACTGTGGTGGATTTTCATTTTCACGGGATCAGCAGAATTTCCAAACGGTCGCGAGCGTGTCCACATTCCCCCTCTTGCAGCTTCCACCCCCCCCCTCCCCTTCACACCCACCTCCCCCTTAAATCCCAACCATTATCTCTGAGAGCGGTATGCTAAACCAATCGCGTGTTGTTTTAAACAAACCATCCCTCTTGAATAAAGGAAACTCTCCTTTGTTGTGTGTATCCGTAACAGGGGCGGGGTGCGTTTGGCGATGTGGGTGGCGCGAGGGGGAGGGGAAGTGGGGAGAGGAAATGAGTGGATAAATATTCCCTCTTGCTGGATTGGTGGCAGTCAACAACGAGATCGATCGTCATTGTGATTCCAGGCTTTTCCCAGGATCAAGGGGTATGAAGGGATAAAAAAGGGTAAGGGATCAAGAGCATCGTGTAGTGAATTCGACCAGGAAAATGCATTCTATTATCTGGAATATCTGCTCGATATTTGGAAATTCATTATGTGCCTGGGTCTCTCTTGAACGCGACTGGAATTCGTGGCAAAACTAAATTTCGATTTACAGGGAAAAAAGATATTATCGAATTGTGTATCAGTGAAGATTTTACTGCAGCATAAAAAATTTAATTTGACTGATAGATAAATACTTTACTTTTATTTTATTTTAGTTAATTAAATTCACATTTTTGTGAATTTCAATAAAATAAATGTTAGGTACAAAAAATTGTACCGAGCTTCAGAAAAATCGAAAAGTCGATTGAAAAATGTGAAAAACGCTTTCACATGTATGAAAAAGTTAAAGTCTATTAAAAGATTAAGTGCTGGGGATAGGTTTCTATTCGAAGGCCATATATGAGATTTTCCAATAGTAAGGTCGAAGATAAACGGGCTAAAAAACATTTTGTCTGTCGAAAGATTCTCTTGTTTCGGTTAAATTGTCCGATAAGGTGTATTCCGTTTGAAAAAAAGAGAATCATCGTTGGGACGAGCCATTTAGTTTTGGTTATCGGACATTTTGGATTTTTTTTACGTTCGTGAAGGGCTGCAATTTCATGATTCTTCAAAAGGTTCACGGTCGATAACAGAAGGCGAGATAAGAACAAAAAACATAAAACATATTGGGAAAGGATGAAAAAAAACGATCATGTCACATTTGGGTACAGCGTAAACGAGAGTCACAGAAACGAGAGGGTTTTCTCCTCGCCCCTTACCCCTCATTGATATATTTCGATCCAAAGAATTTATCGAATGTGTCGACGAGAGTTCCATGGTGCTCAGTTTTTGCATCGCGGAACGAGGGAGTTTTAGCAATATATACGTGTATGTGCGTGCGAATATATACGTGTGGGCGTTAGTCAGTATATACATATTCTTTGCTTCGAATCCTTCTATACACGGTGTCCTGTGCGAATTGTTAAAGCCTCACATTTCACGAAGGGAACGTTATAGTGAAAAATTTTTCAGGTTAAAACTGTTTGATTCTCCGGAGAGGTGAAAAAAAAATCTTCTTTTGCCCTTGGCCTTGAAATCCGATGTCACCTTAAATTAAGGGATTTCACCAGGATAACAGGTCGAAAAACATAGGTATTATTAAGAATTTTTTAAAAGTAATCAACATCATATATTATTTTTCTATTTCATGGCATGTAAACTGTAATTATGGAACAACACGATAGAAAAATTTCAGTCGCTCTGGTGGTGTATAAGGCTGGGATGTACGAGGTCAAAAGAGACGCCTCCAAAAAAACGCCGTCGTGCGGTTGACAGCAAATTGGTGGTACACGTTAATTGAAATTACAAAAACAAAGAAATTTGAAATCAACGGATATGTGGCTCTCGTTATACGATCCGAAACATAGACATTTTGAAAAATAACAAAACGCGGAGCATATAAAAACGTACTTTGAAAATTTTACTCATTTGTCGTGTACAAAAAGTTCCCTTTTTTTCATATAAAATTAAATCAGTTTGATTCATCAAATAACGGCCATGTAAGACGATAGCGAGAGGCGTTTTTTACAGAATGCAGCTTTCATTAAGACGATCAGATTGTTTAATTTTTTGTTTTGCTGTCAACGCGATTGAAAAAAGTAATTTCGAAAGAAAAATCTTTTTAATTTCGATTTTGGGATGATTTATACTTAGAGATGCAAAACTACAGTCCCTGGGATATAAAAAAATTCTTTTTCATTCGTTTTTCGTCCTTTTTATTGTGAAAATCGTCACGAACATGAATCGACTTTTTACCCTGGTGAAATCCCATAAGTTAAACCACTTTTTATCTTGTAGGATAAATGTTGCAAAACTGTTGGCATGGCGTAGTTTTAATGTAGACCGCCCTGTATATTTGCATGTATATAGATTGCACAGGAAACTAAACCTCTTGATTGTCCTGTTCGCATCGTAGGAGCTCCAAAACCCCTCATTTCATCCCTTACATCGAGAGGTTGGGCTGGTTTCTTTGCTGCTAGCAAACTCATCGATTCTCCAATTTCGTTGAATCCCATTCTCCCTCCCTCCTTCATCTCCCACGGGTTTCTTTTGCGTGCATCCCTTTCAACGTTATTCATCGACGACGAATGTTTGTACGAACGCGAAGACACGCCACAGTCACCTTGAATATTAGTCTGCTGTTCCCACGTCTATATTTTCCATTCTGTCACACCGATTGTAAATTTTTCAACCCTTACTCTCATTTCCTTTTTTATATCTTACGAATAAATATTACCGTCTACGTGTCAATGAATCTGAGATGAATGATGAACAGAAAAAACCTCTAAAGCCGTATACGAAAAAGAACCTTCTATAGAATACTCACGAGGTAACAAAAACGATTTCCAGAGCTTTTCCTTCCTGGTAAAATAATTTTTCCAAACGTCACTTCGATACCCACGAGTATTATCATTTCCTATTCGAGTGGCACATATATTATACATATGCAAATATCGTTGCAAATAATAAGTATAGGAAGAAATCTGAGTCACATTGAAAATAATATCTTTTGTTCACCGACAGCGACAGGTGCACGATCGGTGTGTGGCTCCGGCGATTTCCAAAGTTAAGCAGCCTCGGGCGAGGCCAATACTTGATTGGGTGACCGCTTAGCCATACACCGGCTCGCGAATCAATCGCTAAGTAGGAAGCAGTTTTTCTGAGTTTTTAATGGTGTTAATCAATTGAAACTCAGTAAAAATATAGCTGCCTGTATCGGTCGGGTTTTTCACAGTTCCCCTTGGCCCTTATGCAAATGCAATACAGGATTGCATTAGGAAAGAGTGGCTGTGAGCAACACTCTTGGGGGGTTTCTCAGGAACTTGAAAATTAGGAAATTGGAAATTAGTGAAGTGGAGAAAAAGTGGTGTTAAAGTGATAGGATGGGCTCGTAAAATCCCGCAAGGGTATACGCAGAAACAATAAAAATAAAATAAAAAATATCTTTTGTTCATTATGAAAATAAAAATACATTTTTTTATGCAGTTCAAGTACATAAAAGAAAATGTCTTCATTTGCGGGAGGTTAATTCATTTCCTCACGTTTACGAAGTGACGTGCAAGCAATAAAGGGCAAAGGACCTGCATTTGTCCCTGTGAGTTCTTAGTGACTGCCAAGAGGCAGCAAAAAAGCAAGCACACCCTCTGAAAAAAAGGCTTGACTGCCATCGAGGTGCACGCTGCTCGTGTAAGTTCAAGGATGCAAAAAGTGAGCAAAAGCATGGAAGGCTAGAGACGACCCCTGTACCCACCACTGTCGATCCTTAACGTCACAAGTACCTTGATATTCTCTTGAGGAACCGTGTTCTTTATTTTATTTTCTGGTTTTATTTTCACCATTCCTAACTCATCGTGCATCAGTTGTTCTTGAAATAGTCTTCCCCTTAATATTTACCCTCAACTTCCGGCGAAAAAATTCGTACCAACCCGAGAACATATTTGACAAAGTGAGGGTGATCTTATTTTATACATTTTTTTTACTATCGTTTGAAAGATCAAGTGGAATTTCATCCCCTTCTAAGGAGTAACTTTAGCAGGATAACTCAAGAATTTGAAAATTTTAGGGTGGGGCACCCTTTTTTAATCATTATGCAACTGGGGAAAGTTTATTTGCCATTTACTGAGAGCTTATTTTAAAATAAGCATTTTAATGCCGAAGCATACACCGTGATGCAAATAAAAGCTCTTTTTTATTTAGGTTCCCTTTGCTGGACAACCTTCCACCCTTCAACCCACTTTGCCCTCTTATTTTCGAGTGAGCCGTCTCACGACCTCCTCGGAGGAAAGCACTCCTGACTTCGTTTCGTTGGGTCACCTCTTGATGCACTTATTCAACTCCCTTGCATTTTTACAGTGAGACAAAGAGCCAGAAATTTCACAACCCTCTTCAACGAAGTTGAAGCTTGTTTTTTTTTTATTTGATTTTTTCTTTGCTATGTCGTATAGTAGGGTGAAGAAAACATTACACTAACTTTTGAATGATACATAAATATTCTCATGACTGATCAATGAAAACAGATCTGGGGTAGAAATATTCAATTTTCGTCAGTCTCTAATTAAAATTTTATTAGTGTTTTTTTTATCCAAATAGTGATTCGCACACTAGAGTAAGAAAAACTCTTAGTTGTCAATAAATTGAAAAGTATTTTAAGTTGTATTGTTCAAGGTGTTACACGCTGATTTATTTCGTATTTAAATTTCTTTTATTATCCAGTTTGTAGCGTATAACAATTCGAAGTACACCCAAGATATGGTTGGTGTAAAAAAAAAAAAAAAAAAACCATTATCTGTCACAAAGAAACCCGAAACAATAGATTAAGTGAAAATTCTCTGTTTCGGCCGGCGATTTTTTTTATGCTAATTTTTTTCTCACCCATTCCACGTTGGAAGAAAGCACTTCAAACATCCCAGTGTTTCATACCTCTTGATGTAACTCATGCGGCTTCCTCGCATGGTATAGTGAGACCAAAAGCGACAGATTCTCAACTCTTTTTAACGAAGCTCGGTGTATATGTACTCAACTGAATTCGGTTTCAAGGCTGAAAAAAGGGTAGTAGGAATTTCTTTGATGTGTATGTGTTGTAATTATCACATGATTATTGATATTGACACATGATATATAAAAAAGGTTATTTGTGTCTTCAGTGAGAGTAAGGTTATTGAACAATTCATGATTGTAATTCGTATCACGATGTTTTATCCAACCAACAAATTGTTACTACAATTGTTCTTTTTGTTCTCTATTTTTTTGTGTCTTTTTTGAAGTTTACGGGATCCGGGGAATTTGAAGGGGTTGGAAGTTCTTTTGTACGACGACTTCGAGCTCTACTGACTTGTGAATGAGTCGCAGTTTCTTCCACGTTCCTTCGGCGTCGTGTGGTCACGACTTTAAACGTAGCGACAGGGGAAAATTGGGATGAGGTTGAAACTACCCTCTGAATTTTCGACCCCTAGAATCTCGAGTCACGTCCTCAAGGAACCCGGTTGGGTTTCGAACGTGGCGATTTTCTACACCTTTTTTTCCCTCGACACACACAACGCTCTGACTCTCACCTCGTTCCTGTTTTGTCGAAGTAGATCTATCAGGTACCGAGATTTTTTAGTTTTATTACAATTCTCTTCAAATATTTTGGAAAAAAAATGTTTTCATGAATTAATGCCAATAAAAAATTAATTTTAAGCTAAAATTGTCACCTATTATAATCAAAATAAAAAACAACACTCAGACATTACTTAAGGAGAAATTCCCATGACAATGAAAAAAAATGTCGTTATTTTGATATATTTGTTTTATGATACACGAAAATAGTACATTACGATACGTGTGACTTAAGTAGCCTATTATTGCACGGCGTGAAGTTAGCGCCCGAGCGAAGCGAGGGTGCTAAACGCCGTGCATTAATAGACTTACTTAAGTCACGAGTATCGTATACTATTTTATAGCTCGTGTGACATAAACCCGACTTTTATTTAAAACTGATTAAGAAGATCTATTTAAAATAATAAATTGGGTAACATGGAAAGGAAGAAGTCCAACGGAAACCGCGTGCAATATTGTCACCCGAGCCGAAGGCGAGGGTGACAAGCACGCGGCCAACACATACTATTCAAATCTGGGCGACGGGGGTCCGGGGGCGGAGCCCCCGGCGGGGGGGAGGGGCGGAGCCCCCCGGGGGGTTCGGGGGGCGGAGCCCCCCGAAGGACACGATTATGATCTTTAAAAGTTCCATCAATATATCGTAATACACATTATTTGAAGTATTCATTTGTTATAGAAGAGTTTATTGAATTTGCTAAACATGTTTTTTACGTGATATTTATTATTTTTTATTTTATATATTTTCTTTTTTTCAGTAAGTAATGACAGGAAGATTTCAATTGGTCTCGTTTCTTTAAAAAAATTATGACAACTTGTCTACGTATTGTTTTTCGTAGATAGCGATTTTTGAATCAATTTTGGAAAATTTTATTTTTTTCATAATTTGTTTAAACAAATTGTTGAAAAATTCAACTAATTTATTTAATCAAATTTTTGTACATTCAATTAATAATTTTATAGCTCGTATGATGCAAATCCGCCGTCTTCGTAATTTATTCGAAAGATCTATTGAATAAAAAATACCTATTGGAAATACATTGTTGTGAAACGTACCTTTATTAAATAACGTACATAATTTAGAGACCCGATTACAGCATGAAACTGTTTTTAGGCGAAATGCTAATCTATCCCCCTTCTGTCATTTGTCTGTTGTGAATTTTGAAGTGTCAAAAACGACATTTTAATGTATTTTTTCTTGTTTGCTGTCTATCTGTGAAGTTAGTCGTTTCATTTTTGCACGGTGTAAAAAAGGGCTATTTAAGTCACGGAAAAGCGTGCGTAAAGTGCGGGTTTAGGTCACACAGTGCTATAAACGTATTTTGATACATTTTCTTCAGGAATTTTGTTTGGTTATAGGGTGCCTCTTTTTTGATGTACTAATTATATGCTTTAATTATGTAAATAATTATTTTTTTTAAATCGATTTTTCATTATTTTCTATAGGGCGTTAAATATGAGGTGGCGAAATATCTCATGGTCTCGGTTTCAGTGATAACATCACTTTGGTGCATCAAAAAAAAAAGAAAACCAATTTATAAAGTAGGTACATAAGATTTGTCCCTCATCTACTGTGCATTAAAAAAAAATATCGCGTGTTTGATACATAACGGTCAAAAACCAGGCAAAAATAAACGTTTCTGTACCTTTTAGAGCAAGAAAGTTTCAAAAATGAATACGAAGTGCTCTTTCCACATGAAGGACTCAAAAATATAACGATCAACACAATTTGCTGAAGTAGTTTTTTTTAAATCGCTGGAAGCGATTTTAAAAAGATAGTTGTGAAAAAAATTATTTTTTTCGCCTTTAGCTTTATTTTTAGTTTTATTCTGTGATAACCGACGTAATTTTTTTTTTCAATCATACATTTAATAACTCTCAAGAACGACGAAAAACATTTGCCCTAAAAACATCGATTTATTTCCAAGAGATACGATAAGAGTCATGACGACATGTGGTCCGACCGACTACATCAGCCTCTACACCCGGATGCGTGCCTTTCAGAGTCATGTTAGAGCATACTCAAATTTTCCGAAAAGATAGAATCTGTTTCAATGGCCCAATTAATCTGTTTCGTTGGCCCAAGTTACGACCGTCACGTCAGGCACATTTCTAAATGATTCAAGCTAGCAACAAAGTTTTTCGTTACATTTCCTCTAACTCCAAAAGCCGAAAGCGATGAGTTGGTTTCCTCATCAAGTCTCTAAATAGGGCACCGAATTTGATGACTAAAACCGCTCTCGATTAATACGCAAAAGATGCCCCAATACAATAACTCTAATTTTCACAGCATGTAAACCCGTAATTTATTCAATGAATTTGCACTCCGTTCCGTTTCTAACGTCGCGTCCATACTGTTAGCAGTAGTTCGGTTTGTCCGACAGTTAGCCGTCTTTATCTTCAAACGTTTATTTAAACTATAAAAATAACTTCAAGTAAGTAACCTATTGAATATTGTATTCAAATCTTTTTGTGTATTACTTCGGGTCTTCAGTAGAAGAGAGTGAATATACATGGAGAGAATTTTACGCGAAAAATTACTATGTTCACATTGCGTCGTGGAACCATGTCGTCGCTTTTGAGCAAAATTTACTATGTTTTGAAAAGAAAAACATAGTAAATTTCTTCACAATGGTCGACATGGTACCACGCCGCAATGCGAACATAGTAATTTTTCGTATAAAATTCTCTCCGTGTACAAATCCACGAAGTAACAACCATTGTAACACGGTATACTGTACGAATAATAATGACACTTTTCCGGTAAGGTAGTACGTATTAAGAGTCGCGATATAGCGACTCGAAACAAGTACATCTACTATGCTACACTGAGAAAAAAATTTTGTTGGTATAGCTAAAATTTGTTAACCTTAACTAAATTTTTCGTTTGAATACGTTCAACTATACATTATGAAAAGACGACAAAATATTTTTTTCACGTACTAAATAAAGCAATACTTGAATCATCAAAATGAAAAGTTCAATTCAACGATGTATACTTATTGCAACATAATGGTGTGTTAATAAGCGCATACGTTTTTTTGAATTTAGAATAGATTCAGTTGATTCAGTCAGTTGTGTTTAAAATGAAACGATTTAATTTTCTTTTCATTGCGAAACTGCTTTAAACAACTGGATATAAAATTTGAGGAAATAAAAATTTGGTTAAGTTAAGTAAAATTCAGTTATTTCAGAAGCTAAAATATAGGCGGTCGAACCGAATATCATTTTTACTGACTAAATCCGATATTGTGTGAATAAGAAACCTATTTTAGTGGAAGGTCTTGTTTTGTTGTTTAGTCTACATATAGTAATGTTATGAATGGATCTGTAGTTACTGCAACACGACACATTCGTTCATTTAAAACAAATACGTAGCTCTTAAACTCTATCCCTCGTTCATTATAAATGAATATGCAGTTCTCACATTAACATATCCGTTTACAACGAACCAATATAAAGTTTATACAATATTCTTCTGTGTAATTCAAGTATTTTTATTAGCATATTCATTAATTGGATATTGTTGGTTTGAAAATACAAAAGCTTAAATCGAACAGAATACATTTTTAATTCACAATATTCATATCACTAATAAATGTTTTTTTCCGATTCTCAAATATGTACTATCGAATTACTTATCATACAAAAATATGTATTCACCTGCTTTCTTACCACAATCGACCATGCGGTCACAGATGTGAGAAAATCTAGTTTTTTCTCACGGGACTGTAACCCGTGATATTAGGTACAAATGTTCGCTACCTAATTTTGCAACATAATCGGTCGGAACGTCGTAACCTACTCGGCGCCTGCAATTTATGTTCACCCACAGATCGGTGTGAATGTGAGAAACTTGGTGCACTGCGCCACACAGTGGCCAGAACGAAAAGCTACTTTAACTTTGCCATCGTTGCTCCATGAAATATTTAGTTGGATAAAGTATGGGTTACTTGTTGGAATACATCGCGTCGATTTTAAACAAAAATGTTGAAGTAACAAAAGATGATTGTGCCCAATCAAAGGATTTGTTAGTACAATTCAATGAGTAGATTTGCAACAACTATATTATCGTTTCGAACACCAATTAGTTTATTAACCTGACAAGATAGTTTTTTTCTTCCATCTATTCACGTTTTCAACTGCACAAAACACTGCATTAACGATAGTAAATCTATTTTGATGGAGTCCCGTGTATAATTACTGAAAATTGATTTTTCGTTTGAATCGATGATAATTCAGATGTAAGGTATGCATCAAGAAAATACTTTATTGTTTTTTATATTACTTTTCTTGATCGAACAATATATATTTTTTATTGTAACGAAAAGTTTCTTTCAAAATAAGATAATTAATAAAACATAGGATTTCGTATGAGAAGGAAAAAACTGATTCGTACAATGTAGATTGTGAAGATGTTTTTGTTCCTTTTATCTAACGGTTTCTTTGATTTAACAATATAATATTTCGACTTTTTTGTCGAAGTCCCACGTGCGGATGATGTCTGCCATATTGTTTCCACTACGAAGAACCACGAAAAACTGAAGAAAACGTGCTACGCGACTCAGTAGCGCAGTGGCTTATGGTACAAAGGCAAGGTCAAACCCTTGACTATAAAGTATAAGAATTTTGCTAAACGAACAAAATAATTATTGGAGCAACACTGGCAACGTTAAAGCGGCTTCTCGTTCGGGCCACCGCATGGCGCAGAGCACCAAGTTTCTCACGTACACGCCGGTCTGTGGATGGGCATAAATTGCGAGAGCCGAGTAGGTTACGATATTCCGACCGATTCTGAAGAATAATTGGGTAGCGACCGTTTGTACCTAATAGTCAATGGTTACAGTCCCGTGAGAAACACTAGATTTTTTTACGCATATGACTCATGAGTCGTAACGGTAAGAAAACAGGTGAATACATATGTTTGGATTATAAGGCGATCTTATATTTTATATTGTGCCTTGTGCCTTTTTCTCCGAGACCATTATCTTCGAGAAAAATGGGAATCTGCTTTTTAGTTATCTCTCTCGCACTCAGACAATTGATAGAGCCCCATAAGAAGTTTGTACATATTTCAGAGTTGAAAGTAAAAAATTATTCTTGATAAAAAAACGTATATTTAATTGTCGTCATGTAAATAAAAAATGTCGTTTGTTTAAATTAAGCGTTTGTATATTCAAATCGAACAATATTTAATTGATCAAAATCATACATATTCGTTTATTACGAACGAAGGATAGTATCATAAAAGCTACGTATTTGTTTACAACGAAGGAATGTGTCATTGCAGCAACCTCATATTCACATCAACAATATATGTAGACTAAACAACAAAACAAGACCTCCCACTGAAAAAGATTTTTGATTCACATAATATCGGTTTTAGTCGGAAAAAAGATATTTAGTTCAATCGGTTATCATTTAGCTTTTGAAATAACTGAGTTTTAAGCAACTTAATCGAATTCTTGTTTCTTCAAATTTTATATTCAATTGTTTAAAGCAGTTTCGTAATTAAAAGAAAATTGACTCGTTTCATTGTGATTAAAACATATCGATTTAAGGAAGTAACGCAGGAAATAGAATTGATGGACAGACAAATACCAAACTTGGCAGAATGTTCGATTATAATATAAAAGAAACTCATACAAATTTTTAAGATCCGAGGTGGGTTTTTACGCGAGATATTTATAATTTTGTTTATCTCTTTGCAAGCCAATTCAACATAGTCTCTTATGAGAAATCACGGAGTTAGCGCTACATTATTCCTCATATCTCCGTAATTGATGGATAGATCAAGACGAAATTTAAACAGCAGAGAGATGAAATACTTAGAATCATTTATCTGGCTTAAAAATATTGAAAGGTGACTTATGACAGGAATAATAAGAACAATAAAAAGTACTCATAGCAAATTTTCGGACCTTTGCTCGAAGTGCTGCAACGTCGCATATTCGAGGTTATGAGCGCGCATTTTGAAATTTCAACGTATGTAAAAGTTCGTGCCGGCTGACTGCTACATATTTTTATAATTTTGTGTTTTTTGTTTACATGACATATTATATTTAATATCAATAGAATAAATAAATAAATTACATATTCAAAAACAATTTTATTTTTCATACGTATTATCTTACATATACGTAGAATATTTTTTAACTCAAATAATATTCGTAATATTAACACAGTCTCAATTACTTTTCAAATAATTGAGATACATATACACTTGAAATCTTTTTGTTATCACGCAATGATGTGCTCCGAACGTTTCTGCCTGCTTCATGCTGATTAATTCTAGCCCGGTACACCTTTTCGGTAACTATTTTACCTTTCCAATAAAATCTCCGCTTTTTTTCTTTTGGCATAACGAACTCGCGATTAAATTAAACGAAAATTCACTGACACAGCTGATGAGCTGTCAACGGCATATGCAATGCTTTGAACACGCATATACACGCCCACACATATCAACCGAAAGCGACGTTGCCAAATTAAGTACTACTTAGGTCAAATTTTTTTATGACTAGGTGGGTAGTTGCGTTCCTTCCTTAACTGAAACTATTCTTGATTTAAAAAAAACGTGTTCGCTTATCAATACACCATTCTGTTGTCGTAAGTATACACCGTTAAATTGAACTTTTCACTTTGATAATTTAAATACTGTTTTATTCAGGACATGAAAAAAATATTTTGTTGTATTTTCGCGAAATATAGTTATATCACCAATGCAAAATAATGCGCATTTGAAAATAATTATTGTTCAAGAAACAAAATACTCGGTTTAAATATGAACCAATGACTTATTTAAATTTAAGTAACTTTTAGTCGATGGAACAAAGAAAAACAGTCCTTAGGCAAAACGTTTTGTTATCTTGAATGAATGAATTTCATAATTACAGTGACGTGATTGAACAATATTTACTTTCGAATCATCCTAAATCATTCAGTTGAACGTATGCAGTATCCTTTCAATATGACAAAATCGGTTAATTGAGTTGATATTTCATAATCGAATGGGCATTTTGTTATACCAAATAAAAATTTAAAAAATCAAATAAATGGTAGTCGTTATTCTGATAAAATCATCATGTTGAACAGATAAATAAGATTTAACAGACAGGTTTAGTTGAAATAAATGTAGCTTTTTTAGCGCACCTGAGCAATGTTTAAACCAACAAAATTTTAAGGCAACAAAACATATTTGGTATTTTGAACAATGTTTTTTATATATAGATTTTTATATATAGATTTTTTATATATGGATTTTATAAGACGAACGAGTCATGCAAGATACATAACGGAGACAGCGGCGTTAGCAACTGTTTTCAAAATTATTTCCGTAATATTTAAAAAAGTAACGGAAAATCGCCCAATCTCGAGTATAAATACTCAGCCCGTCTTGCTTACTTGGCGTCAAGACGCTGCCGCGTCTCTAGATAAATTACTGCATTTTTAATGATGATTCGGGTGTACGTATTTTTTTATTTTTATTTTTTATCAAGATACATGCGAACCCTGTAACTGCAGGCATACGGAGATATAATTTTTTTCTTTTTTCGACGAAGCTAAAAAGTGTACAAAATTTTCGCACACTTTTTTGGCAATTCATTTTTTTCGTCGTTTCCATCATCCAGTGACACTAGTAATATTAGTAAAATTTGCTGATAATATTTGAAAAAACATATCGTCAGTCGTGAATAATAGCTAGCTGTCCGATTAGACTTTGACATTTGACATTAAATATATTTTACGATTAACCTGAGAAACAGGTAAAGCTTGACTTTTAGTTAGAGCGATGATGCGAAAAATAAGTTTAAAACCTATTCGACCACGATTAAATAAATAAAATGGAACTAATTACGAAAATAAGTTATATTATTTTTATTGTTATTATCACATCATAAATTCATTGCGATATTTTTCACTAATTATTATAATAATTTTTGTTAATTAACTTAAACTCACTTCTCCGTTACACAGCCGATGAGATTTATTTTATAAACAGAAATTCTTTGGCTAAACAACTACAACCGCAGTTGGCATTTACAAAGCTTCATTTATATTTAAGCACAGTTTCAAATTCACTACACTCCAAAATTTTTTTTTTGAACCAAACAAAATTTATTTTATCCAAGTTAATTATTTATTTGTATATAATCCAATAATTCAGTATTGAGATGAAGTACATATATCTTTGATCGAAATATCATAGTTAGTAAAAGCAAATACAAAATTATTTCGAAAAATGCACATTTACGAGACGGTTACTGAAAACACAAAATCTTTTAACTTCAGCCAAAGAAATAACGACTTAAACTCTTAAAATTATTAAGAAGAATATACACGGTTAATGAACGAGAATATACGGGCTACTGGAAACAATTAATTAATTTGATTCAGCCAAATAAATGAGAGTTTGAACGCACCCTTCGATTAATTAATTTTCATTAAAAACAAAAATTAGTTTTTTTCAATTATAAATTCGTATTCTATCATTATTGATCGTATTTCATTATGTCCATCACTCCTGACATTAATTTTGCGGAAAAATTTTCATATCTACATGGGGATTCGATCCGACCTATCTACCTATCTACGACCTAGCGAGCAGCTACCTATTACACCATCATCTACACGACAACTTAAAGTTAAAAATGATACATACATTGCAAGTCCAGCATGTAGTAAGAAAAGCCAATAATGCATGATCTATGAAACAACATTTATTGAAATTCATTTTGACTATTTTTTTTCAGTCATTATTATAATGAGAAGTCGCATTAATATTCGTTTCAGTAAAGAAAAAAATCGTGAGGTGATCGCTTAGATTTAAAATTTAAGCAAAATATACACACTTTAAAGGAGTATACAATTGGTATTTGTGAGAATAAATATCTTAACTCTATACTTCACTCCAAGTATCAAAAGAAATTCGCTAATTTTTATTTGTTTATATATCAAAGAATCACTCTACCAGAATAATGGTTAAAAAAAATTATGAACAGATACAGGGATTAGAGATTTTCGTGACAAAATACTTTTTTACAAAATGTTAAATAATAATAATTCCGAAAATTATCCTAGCTGTACTGCAAGGAATATTAATTAATTTTCATTAGGCTCGATCCAATAGAATATTAAAGACTTGAAGTATTTATAATACTTCAATTTGAAGTGTTTTTTAAATTCAAGTTACCATATCATTTCATCAAAGAAATTTTTCTTGTACTGGGAAAATAAACATTGAAGATTTTTATAATTAAACTGCTCGTGACCAATAATTTTGGTGTATCCTATCGAGAATATTCCATATTTCCAGCTAATAACTCGAATTGTGGTTAGCCAAATAAAATATTATGACAAGAACACTCAATTAATTGTGTGAAGTAATATTCACTTTTGAAATGGAAAAAATCATATTATAATATCAAATCCATTTTACTTCGTGGACAAAATTTAATGTTCCGATTGAAGAAATCAAATAGTTGTATCAAATTATCATTTTTTGTTATTCCGAGATACCATGTTATTGCATCTAAAATTCTTTTGTTAAGCCAAAAAAAACATCATCAGGATAAAAAAAATCGATTACTTGTTTCCAATGATTAAATAAAACGATAATGACTAAATAAAACGATAGAATAAAAAATATTAATTATTTGTAATAAATCTTTGGCCTTGTTGTCTACAGGGAAGACCGGGGCAAAACGGGATACTCGAAAATTCGTCAAAATTTTTTTTTCTGTTTTTTATTTTTTATTTTTTATATTATCTCAAAATCAAAAAACATTCTTTTTCCCAGGACTTTTCTATTTTTTATATTATCAAATAAAATTTCTGTTTTAAGGTCAAATTTTTTTAAAAAATATATGTTTATAATATATATAATATTTATTTTTTCACATCCATATTAATTATCGTAAATTAGTATTAATTAACATAGTTGCAATGCATAGCTTCTGTACCTTTAAAACTCAATGGTCAAAATACTGGTATTTTTTTATAGAGTTTTTAAAAAAAATCGGTATAAAAGTTTCAGTTATTATGGAAAAAGTGAAATTTTCAAATGTTTTTTGTAAGAATCGAAAACGCATGTAAAACTGCGAAATTGTGAATAGAAAAATACTGATGCTCAAAAATAAAATATCACTAAAATTTTTGTAAAAATTAGATCTTTTTTGAAAGGCTGAATCTCGCCAATAAATGGTGGTAAAATTTTATCCAAAAAGAATTTAGAAGATTGACTTTTCTCGTTTTCGAATCCACATTTGGAAAATTTGTATTTTTTGAAAATGGGAGTTCTTTTTCACTACGAAGTGTCAAAAACGAAAACGAACATTTTTTCATCGACTTTGGAAATGTTATGGAAGTTTGGTGTACACAAAATTATTTTCAATAAATCTATTCTGTGATGTATGTAAATCGTATCTTCAGTTTCAAATCGTTTTTGGAAGTTACAATAGGACCATTATTGAGTTCGTCCTCCATAATCAAATTTCATAATGTGATTGCTTTAAAAAAAACTTTAAAAAGTAGCATGTTTGCAACTTTCTATAAAACCTCTTGGTACTCCGTGAAAAAAAAAACACAATATCATTAAAATGTTCGCATTTTTTAAAGTTCAAAGTGTCCTTAAACCGTCAGCGGTCGCGTTACGTACACTTGGTCGCACGATAAGAGATTTTCCCACATGTATAGTTTCAACCCGTGTAGAAAATTGTTGGGCAAACCAGGATAAACGTTAGGCCCTTTATAATCTGTACTATGGGGGCTCCACATGAACATTTGATAAGCTTTTAAGATTTTAATTGTAGAATCCATACTAATAATCAGCGTGGACTTCCACACGTTATAATTCAGTGGGCCTAAATTCTCCATTTGCATGAATAATATCTGTATATATACCTAAATGAGGAAAATGAAAACAATAATTGAAATATGCATGACAACATTACTTGAAATATTTACTTCGCTTTGTTCATTTATCTCTTAAATTATTTGCTATACATTAGCCTGGTAAATGGTAAAAAAGTTCTGCTGGCTCGTTTACGATTACGGGCGCATTTTTTTCTATGTGAATTCATTCTGTACTACAAACTTGTGTACTTACATTATTTTGCTTTGTTGCGCATTGGTGAAGATGTGCAAACAATATGCAAGCTCGATATACAACATTTCTATCATGTGAATAAATAACACGAACATTTTATATTTATCGATAAAGTACGGGCAGCTAGCCCTTGGTTTGTACTTGTAGAACAATCCGCATTTGAGCCTGTTTTTTGAGTAATCTCGGCATGATTTTACGAAATTCCGATCGTAAGAAAAAGGTACATGAAGTTACTGCCAAATTGAAACAATATTTTGATTGATAAGCCATTTTGCAGTGAAAAACGTATTCATATCATACAAACAGTTTTTTTATAACAAGAATATTGAAGATTAAAAAAAAACATTTGGCAATCTACAAATTAAGAAAGATAAAAATAAATAAAAAAACATTTTCAAAATTCATTTAAAATTAGAAAAATGTATAAACATGTACAACTGTATAATAAATTTGGTTCATTACATTTTATTCAGTCAGATCTGAAGTATGAGCATGGGAGTGTTGGGAGAATAAAATGGGCGACGAAAGTTTCTCGAGTAGCAATAGGCAGAGCTTTTGGTATGTAACCCATATACGTACTCATTGTATATATTGTACTTACACGGGGTTAAGAGGGCATTGTAGGAGAACAGGAGCAGTTTAATCTTGCGTGTAGCACTTTTCCTCCATTCTGCCAGTTCGTCCCACAGGACGATGACGAATTATTATTAAACGAGCTCAGCTAACCTCAGATATGTGGATGGAGTATTACACACATTAATTCGACCATACCACGACCTCTGGATTATTTTTATTTTTGTTTTTCATTGAGTAATGCGGCAAGATACATTATAACAAAATCTAGTTTTAGCTAACAATGAATTAAATTTAAAAAAATCGGTAGGTATTGTTAGTACTAGACAAAAGCAAAGTATAATTTTCTCGTTATATTTAATCTTATGCCAGTATAAAAAATTGTATGAAAAAATACCTATGGCCCACTTTTTGTTAAATTAATGCGCAGTGACTAAATTGGAGAGGAAATTGAGTTCTTTGTCAGGCATGAATTCGTTTAACAATACGGTTTTTCCTATATCCTAATTCATATGTAAAATAATTGGCATTTATTATGTGGATAATTACGAACACTGAAATTATCGGTGAACAATTGTTCTTGGGGAGAAGTTTTCAATCAATTGATGAATTAATAATTCTGTACGGTTAGTATTTCATCGAGTGGATTACATTTTCGATATTGGTATGACCGAATGAATGCAATTTTCTGGAAGGTTACTGGTGCGAGTTATTAAATGTGACCCAATTTTACCAATTGCTCCCTCTTTGTGTATAATACTGATCCCATGTTGAATCAATGACATATCCGCGCAAAACTGCTCTTGGCTAATGAAAAATATTATTAAAAATTCAATTTTCATTAGAACAACCGTTACACAAATTAAAACATATTAAGGGAAGGTTACCGTTCATGTCGATGAAAAATTCGATGTTTTTTTTACATAATTTGCATCCTTAAAGTGTTTAGAACATGCAGGTAAAAGGATATTTTGATATCTAAAGTATTTTAGAATTTACAGCCTGTTGAGTGGAACCATCCGCCGGCTGGAAAACAGGTAGCGTTAAATTTTAAATGCATTTTTCTCAAAACAGAATTTTTCAGTGCACGGGGTACTCTACAGCTTCAACGGATGAACCGATTCACATGAAACTCTGCGCAATCGAAAGGAAATTCAATTTGAGGCGCCATCAGGAAGCGATTTTTGTCAAAAATTGATTTAGAAATATTTTTTTCGTCCGTTGAAGCAAAAAAAGCAGGGCAACAAAATTGAGTTTTTTTTTAAACGGCTGCCATTTTGTTATCCAGGGGTTTTGCAAAAAATGAAAAATGATAAGGCCCCCCAAATTTAGTCTCGTTTGATAATTTTTAACCCGTTTTTGTGTCAGATAAACTGTTAAGGCTGTGGAGCGTCCTGTGCAGACCTAAACACGCCATGCATGGCTTTATTTGACGGGAGCTGGAGCCGCCATTTTGGATTTTTTGTAATAAATAAAATTGGAATTTATTCTATTATAAAATACGTTGAAATACATTTCCAAAAGTATTTATTTTATATAAAAAAAAAATTCCCGACGTTCATGCATTTTTCATGCCTCTCGATGGCAATCTTCCGTTAATGTTGTTCTAACACACTATAAAGAATTCAAAAAATGTGTATACAAGAAACATTCAATACGATGTAGGCGAATAAAAAATGAGAATAAATTTGCGCACCCTCAGAAAGAAATTTTTGAACATTCATACACAATGTAAACATTTTTTGAATATTCACAAGTGTGGTTATGGAAATTTTTATTTTATGACGATGGAGCCGGAATTCCTGGGAAGGGGGAGGGGGGTAAAAACTATTACTGGGGTTTGAAAGCTGAAAGAAATAGTTAAAGTTAAAATTACGAAGCATGTGGGAACACTTTGAGTAGTATTTTCCGGCTTAATGATTATTCCTGACGTTAAATTTTATTACTCTGGACTTGTAACGATCGAAAATTATGTGTAATCGCTGTACTGTGTGATATCAGTAATTTCAGATTGCCCGAGGCAGTACGAACATTCGTTGAAATATTAATAACACGTTTTGACCCTTGGAAATGTTTAATTGATTTTCGTTGCCCATTGTGCAATAAACTATAGCAACGCCAGTTTGAATATTAATTTGGTGATAAATTGTGCTAGTAACGCCTGTATTTGTCACTAACTTTGAAGGAAAGTTTGTTTATATTGTAACAGTAATCATTTTTTCGATTTTACTAATTAGAGTTTATGATCGTACTCAACTTTGTAATGGACGATGATATTATCTATTTTGGGAATAGAATATAAACCGGACACTATTTGACCCTCATGTACAAATGGCTCCGGAGTTTCGCCTGCGAGATTGATTGTTCGTGTTACGACATAGTAGCATTTCAACGAATGCATCTTGTTTTTCGCCGGTGAAATATTTACAAAATTCTACTGACAAAGATAAAGCAATGGACAAAATTGCTAATATAAAGTTAAGAGTTCCAGAAATAGCATCATTCACTCAGAGAAATTTATGGTATAAGCAACTGTATTTTAACCATATTAGATATTTCCCTGGAGTGATAGAAATATTTTATGGTTACTGGAATCGGCCGAAATATAGTTTTATTTCCTGTTTTTCAATAGTTCAATACATTAAATGCAAGACTTAGCCTCATCCAATTATCACCTGTTTCGGTCAATGCAGCAAACCTTGAAGGATAACCGCTTTCAAACTCTGGATGATGTACGAAAATTCGTCAATGACTTTATCGCCTCAAAGTTTGCAAGTTTTTTTTCGCGACGGTATTCGTATGTTGCCCAATCGATGGCGCAAGGTCGTCGAAAACAATGGATAATATTTCGAGGATTGATCCGATATTTATATATTTTATAATATAAAATATTTTTTGAAAAAAAGGGAAAAAGTATACACCTAATAGTACGTCATGTAAAATATATGGATTCTTCCACTGTTGAATATGGATCTCCTGATTACAGGTACAGTAAAAAGTACTATACTGTATACCAATAATAACTTTCTATGCACGCTGATAGCGTTTAAAGTGAAATTTAACATACCATATAAGGACAGGAATCATCCCGTGTAAAAATTATATTAGGGCCTGCGGAAGGCGCAGATTAATTTTCTTTCACTTTATTAACGGGAGAAACCAGTTTAGGAGGCCGAAAATTTGATGTTTTTCGTGAATTTTTTTTTAACGGAAGGAATAATCAGAATTTGTTTAAACTTGAAAGATATTTTATTCATGTTTTGAAGTACACTTTGTAATTTTTTCAAGTCATTTCCGCCGGAAATAGTGTAGTTAGAATCTGCTGTCTATGGACGACTTTTTTTCAACTGGCGGGCATTCTAGCTCAAAAAGTTATCGACCAATCGTTCTGAGAATTTGTGTGAATATTCTTTGTTCAATTACAATCTATATGAACCTAACTCTGGGATGATATTATTATTAAAAATATTTTTTTTAATGCAAAAAAGGTGAAAAACATGGTATAAAAACATGACATTGTGTTCAAACACCTCAAAAACATGTAATTTTAAACTTTTTTGATCACAATTAGGTTCATATTCTTAGGAAATATGTTGTTAACGAAAAAAGAAAATTGTAATGATTACAGATAAAAATTGTGACTTCAGGAATGCCCACCAGCAAAAAACTCGGATGGCGATCGTCCATGGACAGCAGTTTCTAACTCCACTATTTCCGGCGGAAATGACTTGAAAAAATTACATACATGTTTTGTACTACAAAACATGAATAAAATATCCTCCAAGTTTAAAGAAATTCTGATTATTCCTTCCCTGTTAAAAAAATTCACGAAAAACACCAAAATTTCGACCTCCTAAACTGGTTTCTCCCGTTAAGGGTCTGATATAGTAGTACGATAACGGCAAAAGGCCAGACGCGCTTTTCGATGAAAAAAAATGCGTTCTTATTTAACCTGTTACATTACATATTTTCGCTCTGGGTCGGGATTGAACTGCCTACCTACGAATTTCCTACCTAAATCCTATCTAGTTAACTCGGAACGCTAACCACTGTACTATCGACTATTGCGGAATCCTTTTGAATCAAATGGTTTCTATAAGTTGCATATTGCTGGACTCATGAAAAAATATGTCCAATGATTTTGAAGATCGAGGAATCCCAATCTAGTGTCAGAATTTTAGTTCGTTGACAGAGTCATGAATACTTGGGTTATAAAAGCTGAAAACGCCCCATCGGATACTACAGCTTTATATATACAGATCTAGCCCTTTAACAATCAAAACTAAACATCTAGAACTGTTTACGACATAAACAGTATATTGTAAAAAGGTAGGAAAACGTGGAAAGGTGCAAAAAAAAAAGAAATATTTGCGCAAAATTCGAAAAAAAATGCGATATTCCGGATCGAACTCGAAATACCCAGACTGTGAACCCAATGCAGAGCGACTAGACCAAACATGAATTTTACAAGTGAAATTTGGAAATCTCTCATATTTATCATACGCGTTTGAAATCCCATCTAATAACACGAAAAATATACATGAAAACATTTCTCATATATATTGTTTGCTAGAACCATAAGTCTTCACGACATTATGTTAATAGTCACTATCATGAGATATTGTAATGAGGCCTACCCATTGAAAGTTAACGATTACCATATAAATGGTAGAAAAATGGTTGAATTCACAAAAGTTCGCTCTGAAAATAAATATGCTACAGCATATCATATTTTTTATATCAATAGCAACTTGCTTATAGTTTTGCTTGGATTATTTGCTTATTGTTAGGATTTATACTATGGCCCATAGTACTTTTCAAATAACAGATTGTTACACACATCATTGGGATCGTATGTTTGAATAAACATTAAAATTACAGTCCAATCAATGTAACATAATTTCCGTATCAATTTTTTTTAGTAAATGTGACCATAGAACGTCCAACCATATATTTTTTGTTTTAAACACCAGTAACTTTTATCTCAGTGTTCCCACATCTAATACTTGGTTTTATTTTCTATCGCTACGTCTCCGAAATGATACGATGAAAATTCTGGTTTATTTATTGACAGACTTCATGACATGTTTGTTTGTAATGGAGAATTTCCTAAAATAAATCTGTAAAAGTTTAAAAGTTATCACGAAAAATGTAGAATTTTCACATGTTCCCTGTAAGAAACGCTTATGGAACTGCAAAACCTTTGATGGAAAAACTGTTAAATCTAAAACGATTAATAATTTACTTTAGCAAGTAATCACATGGTAGAGAAAATTATCTTAATGTTAGATGCAATGAAGTAATTAATGGAGGAATATTATTCATACACCCTTTATGGGATATTGGGGTCATTTTTTATTAAATTTTCTAGCTCGTGAATTACGCTTTTGAAATTCTGTTTATTTTTCTTTTGGTGCGGGAGTAGAGAATAGTATGTAAATGGTACGTGAAAGTTTTCTACTCTTTAATCCTAATTTTGGGGAAGGCAGACTCGAGCCTAGCAATTTTTGTATTACACTTCTCCGACAAAGAACTGTGAATTTTTTCTTCTCTTCTGCATAGACGTAGAAATTTCGTTGAGCAATTTTGAAGCCACCGTAGGTTAGAAAGAGAGGGAAAGGGAAATAAAACGAAACAAAGGTTGGCACAAATGTAATTTTTCTTTTTTCCATAAGAAAAGACGAAGAGCCGTTTGAGCAAAAACGAGATTAGTCCAAATGGAACGTTCGCTTTGAGATTCGTAAGATGGCTCGCAAAGGAGAATCTTTCATCGAAAATAATAATTATATATACGTAGACGAGAGGTGGGGATAGGAAGATAGGGTGTAGCTGGAATTTCTCGAACTTTGCCTTCGTCCCCTCATTGTCTCTGTGCAATCAAGAGTCGTTAAATGTATCTCGAATACAAGAACAGTAGCGAAAGGACGTTTCTGGCCTGTCCATTAAATTAATCACTCCGGTAATTTATGATGGACGACGAAAGCCCCCACCGAAATTATTTTGCTGACTACTTGTCCCAAAGTTTAGCAATAAATCAAAATGGTTGAAAGTGCTTGGAAAAAAAAATTTCAACCCTCCTGAAGTGGCTCAAAATAATTAATGACATTTAAGTAATATAATCGATAATTAATTTATGATAATTATCTATTTTTCTAATTTACAAAGCGATGAAAAGCAGTTAGTTGTAAAAGACAACAAAGTACTATAAAAGTTGTTGAAAATTATTTCGAAAAAAAATCAACAATAAATAATTTGTTTTAATGATTTCAGCAGTGATTAAGAAAGTTTTAAATATTTTTTGAATTTTATCTTTTCTTTGTTTATTTTCACGGTTAAGGGAATTCTTAGCATCTTCTCCACTGTCTAACGCATAATATTATTTCTTTTTGTGTGCTAAATATTTGAGTGGCGTTGATGGTAGGACAATAAGGATTAGAGTTCGATGATGAGGGGGTGCACAAGAGATGGTGGTTGGTGGCACAAAGTTTGGGGATTGGGGGTGGCTAGAGGGAAGGGCGTTGTGCGACTCTCTCCAACATCACGAGGAGAAAAGCAGTAGTAGAGGATCGACCTGCGCGCTTTAACGTTGGCGAATCAGTCGAAAGAGCCTCTAACTCACGTAAAGTAAAATACAATCTTGAGGGATTGTTTCCAACCTCTAGAATCGTTTCCCGGTGCTCACCACTTATTCGACTACGTGAATAGAAAGAAAAAATTAACAAAAGTTGTGATGAGAAAAAATCATTCCCCCGATTTGGGCTCTTATTTTTCAGTGCAACCAAATTGACCTGATGACCTTGAGTTATTGTTTTCCATCAAAACTGGTATTTTTTTCAGGCTTAATTTTAAGATTCAATAAATCAACGTATTTTTTGCATAAGAAACTAACGGATTATTTTGTTTATTCCAGTGAAGTGAATGAAATGGATTTGAATGATCCATCATTTTGTGATGTAATTCTCGAAGGATTGTGCTCGTGTTTTCGTATTTTTTGAGTGACTTATGTATATTCCTCGTGTCAGGGAAGTGGATGCTTTCAACACGCGTGTCCTGGGATCGTGCATCACAAAGGTGAGTCCTCGCCAATGAGAAATCAAAACAGTTTCACATATTTTTGATGTATGTTATTTTATTATTCTATGATATTTTGTTATTTTATTACATTTTCTTGACGTGGAATCGTCCGTTCATATTATACTTATTTAGTGTTCAACATTTTCGATTTTTTTTCCAACCGTAAACCGGTTTCCCACTCTTCCTGTTTCCAATTAATGACAGTAAAATTATTGGTCAACCGAATATTATCTTTCGAAGGTCACGTATTTTCCAATTAGAAATGAATTAAATATAGCTCTATTTTTTGAATGCAAAATGGGTGGGGGTAAAATTTTCGAATGACGAAATTTCGAACAGCTAAAATAGCGAATTTTAACATACAGTTATCGATATATATATATATATATATATAATTGTATGTTAAAATTCGCTATTTTAGCTGTTCGAAATTTCGTCATTCGAAAATTTTACCCCCACCCCAAAATTATATAGAAATCTTTTTTTTCATTTATTTCAAAGAACTGTAATCTGTTATTTAATATAACAATAAATTATTTCGATGTCAAGAAAGAAATAATAACTAAGAGAAAAAGATAGATAAAAATAAAAGTAATAATGATAATGGAAGTGAAAGAAAACCAAGCAATCAAATAATTTTGATTAATAATTTATTAATTGTGCCTGAAACACGATTGCTATGGTCGCTGTTAATTATGAATAATATTATAAGTTATGCATATAATTTATTAAATACATAAAATGTTTCTCATTATCGTCCATGTTCGCGACTCGAAAAATTATATCTGTAGAAAACTCATTATCCATTGGAGGGGTATGAGTTTATGTGAAAAGGGGTTGAAAATGAAAGAGAGTTGTGCTTCAATGCTGCCAACTCATTCCATAACACGAGGCGAAAAATTTTCTCTGAGGGCAAAACTCAGGAGTTCTATTTCCACATCCCCATCCCTGGTAAGCTTTCCTCCTCCGTTTCTCCCGCTGGTTGTTGCGGTGAGTGTTAATTTAAAAAATCTTAATCGTGGCGAGAGTTTCAGGATAATTCTGGCTCGAGAACAAACCTGTTCTTTCGTAGCTATATATATATATATATATATGTGTGAATATAATCTGGCCTCCATTAGAACAAGGAATAGTTGCTTTATTGAGCCAGAACTCTCGAAAACACGAAGCACATGGACGATGTGATACCGCCCGTAATGAAAAAAAGTTGATCAAATTGTTTATTAGGTAATATTTTTAACGGCAATTTTTTTTGCTAACTTCTATGAACGGTTCAAAATTTTCTATTAATTTTGAACTTTAATTTTTGATTAATTTTGTATATTGAAATTTAAGATAAAAAAATTCCAAAAAATATTCGTTCAATGGGAAACTATACAATGCATATCTTGTATAAAAACCTGAAATAACTGGTTTAAATCCATCCAGGAATAATCGCTCTGTAACAACGAATATAAACGAAGTCAGATAATTGCTAATTCAGTCAGGTTTGCAATGAAAATGAAATATCAATAAGAATTATATATATGCATTAAAATATTCCGAAATAAAATAAAGTAAATATTGAATTAAATTGGGTCATGCATATTTAGATACTGTATTGAATCGTATGATAATTTGATCAATATTCAAATTAATCAAATCAATAGAGACGAAACATAATGATGCAAAATAAAATACATTTTTTGGTTGAGGCAATACGGTGAGTTTTTTACAAAGCAGAAAAAACCACAAGTATTTTTTTTCTGGGACATGACTTGAGCAAACATCGTGGATGAGATTGGTGTACATAGGGTTGCACTTCTTGCTTCGCTAGAGGGATCTCTGTGCCATCACGGCCACGTGTTGCACCCGAGTAACGCTGCAACGGTACTTGGGTTGTTTCTGGTCTCCAAGCAGCGCAAGCAAAGAAGAAATAAGCGTTGAATAAAAATTATTCGTGAAACAAAATTTCATCTTAAAAAAGAACAATAATTAGCATTAGAATACAAAACAGAACTACAAACAACGCTTAACGTAGACTCGAGTCTATAATTTAACATCAACGTGAAACTTATCGCTTTTTTGCAGGAATTTCAAGTCAGAGTTTTCGAAAAAGTATCCTTTGTGAGCGCTGGGTGGAAGTAGAAATTTCTCGATAAATGAATACCTCTCAAAACTGGCCTAGAAACAAAGTTTCAGTTTTTCCAATACGAAAATTCTGATAAGAGCATTCGTTTTGGCATAGTAGGCGTTACCTTTTACATAATAATTATGGAAATAGAGTTTCTGCGAACGTGTTTTTGCATCCGTATACGGAAGTAACGACTGAATAAGAGGGTTTGCACTTAGGGTGGTTTGAAAGCGGGTGAGGGGATGAAAGGAAGGAGTGAAAGCGATCGTTTCTTGCGTAAGGGTTTCCGAGGCAGTCGAGGCTTTCCGATAGGGAATGTTGCGGAAGATTGAGGGGTGAACTTATCATATCAACGGCGATGTGTGTAAATTTTAGGGGCAGAAAGAGATGAAAGAAGAAACATGCAGCAGATTTTGAGATGATGCAAAGGATGAAAAAGTGAAAAAAGTGAGCGAGTTTAAAAAAGAGATGATCATGAGGTAGAAAACATTAAAAGGACCGAGAGAGCAATGAAGATAGGAGTAAAACCTTTCAACAGTTCATATACCTGTACGAAATCGAATCGCCCGAATAATCCTAGCCCGAGAGAAGCCCCGGAATATTCTAGCTAAATTGTAAGGATGAGATTTGCCTTGAGATAATACTGGCCACTGTACAACCGATCTGGAAATTAACCCGGTTAGGAAAATTGGAGAAATTATATTTAAGTGGATTGGAAATGGGGTCTCGCTTTAATTCGCGATTAGAAATAATTAATTCCCTTATAAAGGTAGTCGAAATAGAGTTATAAAAATAATTAAATCATTTTCACAAAAAATACGTCCTGCGCTATTTTTACCATTGTAGCCTCCTTTTATCATTAAATTATATTGTATGTTTAAATTGTGCTCATTTATAAGAAATTGACATTTCGTGAAATCCGAATATATCTCGAGTCCAATATCGATAGGGGAATAATATAATCTACAGTACACACTATATATCTTGTGATCGAAAAAAAATGTTTACCTCATAAATATATCATTTTGTTTCCAGTTTATCCATCCAAAAGTAACCGTTCCTTCGAAACCATTCTAATTAAGGCTGTTCAATTGTTTTCATCAATATCAGAGTGTCAATTGAACATATTAGGATGACTATTGACGAGATGAATTTATGAAGTTGCTTATAGTGGTGCACCGAAAAACTACAAAACGTCAGAGTTCACATACTTCTTTTTCCGAAGGTTTCGAAGTTCTCGAGAGTGTTTTTTCCACCTCAAGTCTGCACTAGCCCGCAATAACGATTAACGACTTCTAAAGGCTTGAAATCGTTCCTCTGCCAATTTCATTTGAACCTAGTGTGACGTCCTGGTCGTTTTTTCCTTTCCAATGAAATCCGACCCATCGTAGACCCAGGACGAGCTGTATTACTATCGGAGAGTTAGAGTTACTGTAGATGAGGGGCAGGGGGGGAGGGGATTACACGTCGTGCACGTGACTTTGATAGCCGTCTTCCTCGATTTTTCTCCTTGACCGTTGAATTTACCACACCGTCTGTTCGAACCTTCGAAGTATTTTTCTAGTATTGGCATGTAACTCGATCTCCTCCCTCCTTGCACGCTTCAAGCCCTCACTAAAGCCATTATTTCCAATGTGTTTCTCTTTCCGATCAAGTCAATTCACCCAACGACCAACCAACTCAATAAAAAAAACCAGCCGAAAAAATGGTTGGGATATCCGTCATACAGTAAACCTTAACATTGTTGTCGAAAGGAAACGATACTAATGACCTTGAACAACCTGGACAACACATCAGCCGAAAATTGTAACTCAAACAAACCCAAAGTGAGTTAGAAAGTCAATTTATTCTCGATTTATGTCCAAATGTCATTGCACTGATATTCAGAATGTCTGAATATATAATATGTGGAATTAACAAATGATGCTAATGATCTTGAACCGTAAACACTATTAAGGCCAACGTTAAAAAGTAACCAGAGTGTTCGTAGACAGCGAGTATTCTTTACAGTCACGGGATGTTCATACCTCCCTTCTAAATCCCCGCCGAAGGTAAATATCATTTGACAAGACTGCGAAAACACGAGGAAACCACCCCAGTAGCATTGAAATCATCTGTAAAGTAAATGTTATCGAAAACTAGTAAACATTACTAATTATCTGAGGCCACAAGCCCCAGGACATTGGTAACGTCAACATTAGAAAAAAATCTAGTGTTTGATGAATGTCCTGTTTAATATTAGGTCACGGGAAGGTCATTGCTACTTTTTTAACTTCTTCGAAATGTAAATAATATTTGTTAAGGCTACTGTAACATCGAGTAGTGAAGGTAAAGTTGGAAAGACCCTTGTAAGGTGTCATTGAGATGTCCTTCATTACTGAAAAGACAGGAAGAAGGGCTGGGGTGTAGCGTTGGACAGAAATTGACATATGTTTGTGAATTGTTTATGTGATAACAATGGTCTTTTCCTTTGGCATGGTGATATGTTTCACATAGTTTCTGGGTCTGTTAGACCGAAATAAAGGAACAATGGCCAATGCATCTTTTTCCCCCTTCCTCCCTTTGCCATTGCAGAACAAGACAAGTTTGGCATCTCTCCATTTGACGTCCGTTCTTTAGAAAACCAAAACACAAACATTCCTTCCGTTTATGAGCTGTGATGAGCAGAGCCTTGCTGAGGGTGCTTTTTTTCATACTGTCTTCTTACTTCTGGTTCTTCCAGTTTGACCTTTTCTCATCGTCTTGTTATTAAACAATGATTGGATTTTTTGACTGAGGTATACTTGACAGAGGTTCAAAGGATTTGAAGAAGAGGAAAGATTATTAATTCGCGTAATACGAGCTTCTCAAGGTAATCTATATCTCCGACTAACAGTGAGAATCTGATGCTCCTCAAAGCTCGATGATGAAGGTTCGGGGCATCAAAGACTCTTTTGTACATGTAACAAATTGAACAGGTGAATACATGCTCGAGTGTGTCACCGAAGATACCCTTGAGATATAAGTGGCTTTGACTCAATTCTCAAAAACTCCGAGAATTTTTTCATTTTTATTAAAAATTGCAGTGGTATGGCTTGTTGCTGAGTTAACTCATGAGAATACTTGAAATTTCAATACGCATACAGATGTTTCTTCGTTACTTTAGAAGCTTCAATCGGGACTGCCGTTTGTAAAATAAAAGTTAGTTACGCTTGAGCCTCTGCGCTTGGGAAGATGACCGAGGCAATTAAGTCTGAGCTCGGTTGAGTTCAAAGACGTCAAGTTGTTCATTGACGTCGGCGGGCTTAAGATGGGCTTGTTATTCCTTCAAAAGCATCTACACCAAGCCACTTAAGCTGCCACTGTTGCTGACTCCGCACATCTAGTTTTACTTCGTGAATTTTTCAAGCGTCAACCCCACTATGGTCCCTTTTGCCAAACCCGATTAAATATTCTTCGGTAGACTGACCCTACGACGAAGCTTTATTGTATTCATGACGAACCTAGCTACAAACTCGTGTTTCAGACTATCTGCAATTTAACCAAAGCCTTAACTGACCTTCCTATAAAATTTTGCAGTCGATTTGAACATGTTTTTTCCACGAAACTCATGCGTGGCTGACGTGTTTTTTTATGTTCCAACGAGACGAAGCTAATTGCGAAAATTACAATTGCCGGAGCTTTTCAAAAAGTGGGGTTACAAAAGGTTCCCAAGGCACTGACACGCAACCTTTCGAGAAATCCTTGCCTTTGTGTCACGCAGAATAATTTTCTGATAGTCTCGTGTTCCGGATACAATTTTCGTGCTTCTTTCGTTAATACACACGCATTCTCAACGCTCTTCGTTCATTTTTGTTCCCAGTGGTTTTTTTTATTTATTTTTTACGAACGAATTCCGGGGCTTGTTTTTTAGTTAGCGTGTCACACGAGTAACACCATCCTATATTGTAAATTCGTGTAACAGTTGAGCATGTCGAACATCGAATAATCCGTGGTTTTCATTGCCGATCGTGATAAAGAGACCGGAAGAGGCGCCAGTACTTTAGGTATAGTTTGCATTGCAGTAATAAAAATAGCGGCAAATTCAAAACTCGTAAAGCCATACAAACTCGGTTGCGCCAATTTCGCTGCCACATTTCTGTCGCCACACAATATAATTCACTTTTATGGACAGAGGAGAAGAGTGTTTGAGAGGGGAGGCAAGATATAAGTATGCATTTTTTATCCAAGTTTGATAAATGGCGTTATTTATTTATAATTATCCCTACTAATATTATAAATGCGAAAATGTGTTTGTTGGTTTGTTGGTTTGTCCTTCTTTCAAGCAGCAACGGAGCAACGGATCAACGTGATTTTTTCCATAGAGATAGTTTATAGGCCGGAGAGTGACATAGGCTATTTTTTATCCCGGAAAAATGCACGGTTCCTGTCTCGGTTCCTGTGGGATAGATCTGGAGCGTAATTCTGTAATTACCTCTTCATGCTAAAACGGCTGAACGGATTTTGATGAAATTTGGTATGAAGGTGTTTTAGGTCTTGGAATAATACACAGGATACTTTTTATCCCGGAAAAATGCACGATTCCTGTGTATTATTCAGCACTTATTATTTTTACTTATTACACTTACTTAACCCGTCAACAGACGCGCTACATATACTTTAAACATTGGGCGCGCGATGAGAGATTTTCTTACATGTATAGCTCCAAGTGCTTAATTTGATAAATAGAAACTTGAAAATAATTTCGCTACAGTGATTGTGGCTATTTAACATTTTTATTTAAAAAAACCATAAATACAACTATAACTGACACTAAAAACCAAAAAATAATAATTCAAAAAATTCAAAAAATTTTTTTTTACTCTTCTATCATACAGAAGAATAAATTTGCTAAAAATAGAAAAAATTTCAAATGCTTATGCCGCGGATAAAAGCTAGTAGACTATAATTTTTATAAACGTATTTTTCTTGTGCTGCTTCGATGTATTTACATTTCAATAGGCTTTTCACAATATTATATTTTGATGTGAGTACGTGCTGAATAAGAAAACTCTCGATTCACTCGCAGCGTATAAAAATAGATATATCGGTCAGAGCCCGTGGCAAATAGGTTGTAAACGAGCACTGACAGCCCTCAGGCTGTTTATAATATCAGACAAAAATAGCACGGTTATATTAAAGCGAAAAGTCTGTGCCCTCTCGCCTCATAGAAAATATGTTGCATGTGCGAAAACTTTTAAGTGTGCAATCGTGCCTCGTTATAAATTTTGCATCCACGTTCGTAGAACGAAGGGTGTGAAAATGGGATCGAAATACACGAATGAATCAGACTGATTTGGGTAGAAGATTACCTACTTAAAGATATTTGATTGATGTTTCAAAAAACGGTGATTTTTTTTTAAATAACATCATTACAGAAATTCGAAAAGAAAATTCCAGCATAATTGAAAGCGGTTGCGAATATGCCTTCTGACCTCAAAAGTACTTGAAATTCTTATTTTGCAGCAGAATAAAAATCCTAAACAATACTTTTTTGTAAAAAAATAATAAATATATAAAATTCTTTCTAACGTAATACAACATGAGTGTTTTTCGAAAAACATTTGGTGCGATATATTTTTATAAGTAGCAGACCATTGATAAAAGGTAAAAAATAAGAAAGGAGTAAGAAAAAGAGAAATTGATTGTAGTTCTACCGGATATGCATCAAGTTATTGCTAACTCCATTGCTTGTATTACATGGTGCAGTAATGGAAATGGAATTTTTCCATGAGAAATGCCAGAACGGAGGCTTTTCCAATTTTTTTTTTTTCATCCGTTTTATTTGCTATTCTGAGTGGTCGATTTATCATACCCGATGAATATTCCATGCGAGAATTCTCTGTACCTTCACAATAAAATATATCTATATAGATAAGTCTGTATAAATATATACTCATAGTAAGAAAATATTTGCCCGTGCGTATTTTCCAGTAATTAGCAAACCGTTATTCCACCCTCTATATATATATATATGAATTTGGAATTTGTATGAATTTGTGTTTGTGCTTCTGTGCTACCTGGCGTGCCAGCGATCTATAAAATTTCCCCGGAGAACGAGTTGTACAAAAGCGATAACTTTCGAACATGGAGCTCATGAAAAACCAAGGCGTGTTTTCGCACTACGAAAGTCTACGGTTTCGAGCTTTATCGCATTGCGAAATATTTTAAAATTCTTCTTCTTCTACAGTCGAATCTTCATTTTTCTGGCAATTTATTTACATTTTCAAGAGTCAACAATTTTTCAAAATATTTCATAAAGTATATTCAAAATATCAAAGTATATTATATTCGAATATATTTAAAGTATTGAATATAAATTTCTATAAGACTATTTTTTTTTTAATTTTACAATTATTTACAGGATTTCTGAACGTATTTTTATTTTACGCCTTTCAAAAGTTATTAGAGCGCCAGAAAATAATATTTACACGTTATTGAAAAGTCGAATATTTCAATATATCCCATATTCATGATGGAACAGCAACATAAATACATGAGTGAATAACTATCATTAATATAGATGCGACATGAGTGTAAATCAATATTCCACAGATACATGAATATATAATTTGTGTAAGCAGACCGTAGGACAGGTTTGCATTATAATACGTGCGTAAGCGGTCGTAAGTCTCGGAGTTATGGGCGTCCCAAGTCGTAAAAAGGATGGCTCATTAATGGTTTGCAATACTCTATGTTATTGGCAGACTTGTATCTACGATCGTTATGCTTAAATATACATTCGACTACCTACATATCAGCAAAGAATAGAAAATGAGTGAGAGAGAGAGAGAGAGAGAGGGAGAGGAAGAGGAAGAGAGAACGAACAACAAAAACCTATTAATAAATTAAAATAATATTAAAACATGAATGATATACAATACAGAATACTACTATTCATAATACATAAGCAGTAATTATACATTCTTATTTGAACTTCACCCTCAAAAAATCTTTATTTGACGTCCACAATCAGTCCTGTGCCAAATTAAACTTATTTTTTCAATTTCAATCCACTTATTGTTCATTCAATGGGTTGTGAAGCCAGAGGAAGAGAGGATGGAAAACAAAAGAACTGGAAAGCAAAAAAAAGCCTCACTCATACAGGAGTGAGAAATAGAGCGACTGGGGGGGGGGGGGGGGGCACATAGAAAAATTGAATGTTCGCAAAAGTTTTTACGCAGAGATTTAGCGTTATAACGTGTTCCACGCCAAAGTAAAGGGAGCGGAGGGAAGGGTAACTGGAGGTTGGGGAATTCAGGGCTGCAGAGTTAACTTCACATAGCACGGAATATAGGACGCGTTCGCTAGAAGTGTCTTCGAACCTAAACCCGTTAGAGAAGGCGACTGTCCGAAAGATAGTAAAAAAATATCGAGTTAGTGCTGGCGTCGATGAAAAAAAAAAATTTTGAGCTATGTGACAGGCGTTGGAAAAAGGAAGGAAGATGGAGACTCGTAATAGCTCTCTGGAAATATTATAACAAAAACCACGATTCATTGCGAGTGAAAAACTCTTGTGCTTATACCCGTCCCGTTCTCCTTTCCTCTTTCGGCACTTCAATTTCTATCCCTCTTTTGCAATCCCAACTGTCCCCGATCTGTCCACCATCCTCTCACGATGTTCTTAGTTTTCGAATAGTTCCGTGCAATTCCCATTATCTCTTCAGACCTAAATGCGCCCGCTCCACTCCCCCCCCCCCTCCCTCCATGAAATTCCAATATTTTCATAGCGCCCTTGTCTCGTTCTCCGTTATTTTTTCAAGGACCCCAAAATCCTCGATATCCCACATGATTCCCAAATGGCCCCTCTTCATCTCCCACTGCCTACCGTTTTCCCGATGTTCCTGTTCCATGCCCCTGCCCCATGCTCGTTGTGGGTTCTCAATTCTCTAGGCACCGTTACCTTTCTGCGTCCTCCTTTTGGGTTCCCAATCCCTAATGTCCCATGTCTCATTTCCAGTCACCTCCTGCATTTCCACTATTTTTTTCCTCTTTCTTCTGTACCAACTCTGCTACGATTCGACGCAACTTTTGACGCAGGCGACTATCAACTAGCTTTGCTCGCGAGATGGGTGAGCGGGAACGTTTCCTGTTATCTGGTCACGATAACCCGAATATCGGACGAAAGTCCCTGGTAACGGCGGACCAATAAAACAAGAAGGCGATAAATTGCCTCGCTTGTGGAGGAGTATTCAAGGTGGGGTTGGCGGATATGGACGCAAAGAAGAGTGGCAAGGGGTAGAGAGGCGACGGCGTTCGCGAAGAGCGTCGCCAAACAGGCAATAACGATTGCCTCTCGCCAGTCGGGAGGGGGAGGGGACGGTTACTGACCCCAGGATTGCTGTCTGGATTTTGTCGCGTTGGAGGACACCCTTTTTGTTCGCTTGTTGACGGACCAGACACTTCTAAGCCTCTTTTTGTCCCACATCCCCCAACATTGACGTTTCCAATAAATTACTCTGAATTTGAAGACCTTTTTTTATCTTACGTTAACATGACGTATATAGTACTTCAGTCGACATTATTGAAACTGTTTTTCAATATGCACATTATCAAATGTACATGTGTAATGGATAAAAAATGGTAATTCGATAATCATTCATTTCTTCATCGATATCCAAATATTGTGATATGTGCACAGACTGTTTCACATTAATGCTCATCTGCAATACGAAAACAGGATTTAAAAGAAATCGGATTCATAATGTGCCTCAAATAATATAAACACAATTAAAATACATTTTTTTAACCATTAGGCATCGCATGATTTATTTATGATAATGCGATCATTATAATTATGATATAATAAATAGTATAATACAACTTAATATAATTAATAGGCATTTGTCATAATTTAACACATACCTACACAGAAAAAATAATATAAAAAATTACTACATATCGTTCTGAGAGTTTTTTGCAAATACATCGTAATTTTTCATTCAATTTTCATTACACAGAGAGAAATTTACTATGTTTTGAGGAAAACGTACTGTGTTTTGAATAGAAAAACATAGTAAATTTCCTCATAACGACGATATGGTCCCACGCTAATACGTAAACAGTAGTAATTTTTCGTGTAAAATTCTCTCCGTGTAAAAATAGCGAAAACATTGAAATAATTGCCCTGATTTCGGATGAAAAATTACTATGTTTTTGCGAAACAGCCTTAGAGGGACGATATGGTACCGGGGAACTAAGGCTATAGTATAATTATTATTTTGTCTCTGTTTAATGTATAAAAAAATGCTATAGTCATTTTCCAGTTGTCGGGGGGTGACAGTATATTTATGATTTTCTCACAATTTTTAATCCGTAAAACTTGAAAAAAAATCAGTATCGTTCGTGCGGAAATAATAGTTGGGATGGGTTTTATTTCTTTTTTTATATGATTTTTTATTATTTTCTTTTACGCGTTCCAAGTTAGCATGGAGTTTCATACTTCTCTTTTTCGCACCCCTAGTCCCCATATATGTCCGTAATAAGCAGCCTGCATGCAAAATGGGATTCGCATTAGGGACATTACAAGCACGGTGAACAACGGACGCGTATCCACGTGTGCGAGAGTTAAACTTGTTCGTTCGAAGTAACACTGCTCGGGCAGCTTTTGTTGCAAAGCTTCTGCTCTATTTACAAGGTTAAAAAGACAAAAAAGGAAAGAAAAAGTGGGAGAGAGAGAGAGAGAGAAAGAGAGAGACACAAACATAGAGGAGGGCAAGCTTAATGGCTCTCGCACATGTTTTTCTCGTGGATTATTTCTCGTGGAAAATCATATTTTATTTTTATTTTTTCAGGGTACTTGCTTATGATTGAAGGAAAAAGTTTGGAGTAGTGATGTAGGGCAGTGACGATCGCACATTTTTAACATATTTATAATCTTGTGCTTGGAACAGTGACTATTTCTTTACGTTCAGTTATGAAAATACATTCATTACGGGTCCATAGGGTGTCTCCGAAATTGCGTACAGATTTCATCCGATTGCTACATTGTAATATGCTGAAATGAAGAGTCCTTCGTTATTTTTTGCACGATCCATATTAGACCCTTAAATATTCATTGTTCAGTAGTATTCAATCCATTCGGTCTGTAAGACAACGCATATAAATGGTAAGTATGGCACAGGAAAATGTTTTCTCCAGGCGCGCACCGGAGACGAGCATTAGTTATTCTTAATATACTATTATCTCACGAACCCCGCGATTTTTCTGCTCAGAATTCGTCGGTCTATCTAACTGTCAAATTCAATCTGTGCTTTCTCAGACACCCTTTAATTATCGCACATAGTGAGCTGTATACTTGTATATACAGGTTCAGCACAACCCTCACTAACTGGACGTCGAGAAATTAAGTACCCTAGTTAGCGTTTGCGAGGAACTCCCTCGCTAATGCGCAAAAGATTTGAGGTTGTGCTCTCAACCATGTCCTGCGAACGAGGCTTCTACTACATTTTTATTTCATCTTCCTTGAATCCCAGTAGTCTTATCCCTTTTTTTTATATATGTATACATATATATAGATCACCCCTTTTTCGTTACATGTTCTATCGTTCACGAATTCCTCGCAATATTTCGTCGGTTAATTCTGGACAGCTATAACCCTCCTGAAAATTTAACATCAGGAAAACTCGATGAGATCAACGACCCGTAATGACACAGAGCAGTATCCATAGCTGGTTCTTGAGGAAGCTTTGCATGCATTCGTAAAGCCAAATTAGAGTGGAGGAAGAGCTATGAATGTCACTGTTAGCTTATTAAGTCGGATTTTTCAACACTAATTCCTTTTTTGGGGACTGGGTAATCTTTTTAAATTCAACTTGCAGTTTTTTAAATTAAGGGGACCGTATGGTCTAGAAATTTGAAAAAATCGATTTTTTTTTTTTTCGATATGTCGAAAGTATAGTATCTCAAGAATATACTGTGAAATTTTCATGCGGAAATTCTCAATATTACAGCTTCTACAGCCCATAACGCAGGTAGAGAGCGGTCCGCGCGCTCCTAACGGGTCTAGCGCTAACCGGTAACCTAATCGGAGCGCAGCAGCTGTCCCAATCCTTCTCCGAAAATATATACCTGTATATAGTACATACTATATACCTATATATACTTTTCCCTTCCCCGAAATATACCTATTGTCGAACATTTGTGAGGGAAACGGTCATTTCGCTTTCCCCTGACTTGATCAGTACAACGTTACGTTTTGACGAACCAACATCGAAAATTTTGAAATAAAATATCAGAAAATATGGATAGAAAGCAAGGCCGTGACTCTTCTAGACGACCATCTTCTGTAGGTCGCAAAAGATATTTCAAGGGCAATCGATTCACTATCGAAAATACTACTGATTTTACGAGCACGTCTGCGAAAAAATTAAAAGGCAATGAGGAATTGGAAGTAAACGTTAATCCTACTTTCAATTATTGCATCATCGAATTCAGCATGATATTTTTAACGTTGCAACAGTTGTTGAAGTGTAAAGATTGTAACGGTGCGGTCACTTTTAGCAAAAACGGACAACGTGGTCTAGGATTCAAACTCTCTGTGAAGTGTGAGTGTAAAGAAACTTTTATTTTGTCTTCGCCGTTAATTGATAACGCATTTGAAATCAACCGTCGACTTGTTCTCGCCCTGAGAATGCTTGGAGTAGGATTTGAAGGCTTGAAAAATTTCTGCGGTCTCATGGATCTTGGACAAGGAATTTGTAAGAGTACATATTACGGCATCGTGGACAATATAAAAATTGCAGCTGAAGCCGTCGCGAAAATCGTTTTCCAAAGAGCATTGAAAGAAGAAGTCGAGTTGAATGTAAAAGCTGGGCGTCCCGCGGATGAACTTTCTGTGTCTGGTGATGGATCGTGGGCGAAACGTGGATTCTCATCGCTTCTCGGTATTGCCTCGTTAATAGGGAAATACAGTAATAAAATTTTAGATGTTGTCGTCAAATGCAGTATATGTCAAGCCTGCTCTCAATGGAAAGGCCAAGAGGATACGATTGAATATGAAGCGTGGTATCGAGAGCATGAAGATCACTGTGACGCAAATCATACCGGAAGTGCTGGCAAAATGGAGGTAGACGGCATCGTGGAAATGTTCAAGAGATCGGAAGAGTTGTACAACGTAAAATACGCGAACTATATCGGAGACGGCGACACGAAAACGTTCAAAGCCTTATTGGACACAAAGCCTTACGGGGATGATTTTTTAGTTTGCAAAAAAGAATGTGTTTTGCATGTTAAAAAACGTTTGTACAAACGTGCTGTTGATGCGAAAAAAAAACATGCACAAATAAAGAAAGCAACAAAGAAATTGACAGAAAAAGAAGAGGGAAAAAAGACACAGCGGAAATCGATAAATAAAACACCGAAGCGTCAACAATTGACGAATAAATTATTGCAAGAGCTGTCAACTTATTACGGTCTAGCAATTAGACGTAATTCAGATTCGACTGAAGGGATGAGAAGTGAAATATGGGCAGCATATTATCACAAAATTTCAACAGATGAAAATCCGCAACACTCGTACTGTCCTCCAGGTTCCGAATCGTGGTGCAAGTGGCGTCAAAGTGAGGCTGCAGGTACTTTAGACACCTACGAGCACCCACCTGCTCTGTGCGATGAAGCACAAGAGATATTAAAACCAATTTATGAAGAATTGACAGCAGAGACTTTATTGGAAAGGTGTATTGGCAGTAATACGCAGAACAATAACGAAAGTTTCAATGCTTGCGTGTGGCACCTTGCGCCGAAACATCTGTTTGCCGGAAAAAAAATCATTGATATTGCCACTCACATTTCCGCTTGCATATTCAATGAAAGATTTGCATCCCTATTGAAAATAATGGAGACCATGGGCATAACAATCGGGCCACAAGCGGAGCAACTAGCGCAAAACCGAGACGAGCTGCGAGTATCGAGCGCCAACCGTAGGAGCACGGACAACTCCAAAGAGGCTCGGACAGCTCGAAGAAATGAAAGGAGTGAGGAAATCTTGAATTATGAACGTTCCGAAGGAATCCTATATGGTGCCGGAATCGCGGATTAACTGTAAGTATTCAAAATTTGCTCAATTTTTGAAAATATCTGTACCTCAAACTTTAAACTCATTTATCTCGAAACGACTTTTTTCGGCACTGCGCAGGTGAAAACAAAAAAACTATTCAACCGAATCACTTGAAATTTGGATATGTTGTTCACAACATGTATGGCTATCGTCGGAACTACAATCATAATTTTATTTAAATAATTTCTTATTGTTTATACTAAAAAACTAGTGAAAAAAAAACCCGATTTTACGAATTTTTTTTCAAAAGCGCGCCATTTTGTCAATTTTTAATTTTTTCGATTTGTTCTAGTCCCGACCATAACTGCACTCTTTCTGATTAAGAATCTTCTTGAATTTTGTGTTTCAGATGAGTAGAAGTCTCGGATCGATCTTCACCGTCCGGGTCGGATTTTTCGAGAGGGTCGTCTTCAATGCCAATTATATGATAATAAACACTGTTTTTAAAATTAAAAAAAAATTTTTTTGTATACTTAATAAAGGTAGTAATAAACCCGAAAAGTTAAAACATCGATTTTTAAATTTTTTATGGCAAAAAAAAAATCGTGAAAATAGGTGAAATTTTCGTGCTCTAGACCATACGGTCCCCTTAAGTGTAGATGTATCTGAATTGCACAAAAGCTGTAACTCACTCCGACCACTCAAAAATATATATTTTTATCTATTTTTTTACAAATTTATTATCTAGAGTCGCGACAGTGACTCGAGACAAATACATTTATTTATATTATAATATCGAAGACGAGTCGCTAACGAGACTCTTTACAGCAAGCAGCGTGCTTTCGAACGGTTTTCGAAAATTTTCGAAAATTGTTTCCGCGGTATTTAATTATACAGTGGCGTGCAAAAGTTTCGGGCCACCCTATTTTTTATGTACATTGAACAGAAATATGGTGGTGGGAGAAAAACAAACGAGTAATGATAACACGTAATCACTTATATTTAGAAACAATAGGTTGTATACATTGATATCGATATTAAATCATTAATTGTTCAACAATTTTTTATGACTGACTGTGCAAAAGTATTGGGCCGCGTACTTTTGGGTATAAAAAAAATAACAAAGAACTTGAAAAATAAGGAAGCATGTCTTGGTTTTCTCTACTCGACTCAATACTTTGTTGCCATGCCCTTAGCAGCGATGACTGCAGCGCACCGACGAGGCATATACCCAATTAGTTGTTTGATTCGTTCTTGTGGCAATTTTTCCCATTCACTTCGCAAATGGTTCCACAATTCCGTTTTGTTGGAGTAATTTTTCGTTCCAACACGATGCTTGAGGTCTTGCCACAGGTGTTCAGTAGGATTTAAATCCGATGACTGAGATGGCCAGTCAAGAAGGCGGACTTTCCGGCTTTGAAGAAAATTTTTAACAAGACGCGAAGCGTGTTTCGGATTATTATCGTGTTGAAAAACCCAACCACGCGGCAAATTTTTCATTGCAAATGAGAGCATATGATCTTATAGTATGCCCTTGTACATTGCAGCGTTCATATTGCCATGAATTTCCACCAGAGGGCCAATGCCATCATCAGAAAATGCTCCCCAAACTTTAATGTTTCCGCCATCGTGTTTTACGGTAGGAATTTGGTACCTTACATTATATCTGGTACCTGCTGGACGTCTTACGTACTTCCGACCATCACTTCCGAATAATTGAAATTGCGATTCATCGGAAAAAAGTACTTTCCGGCAATCTGATGCCGTCCAGCGCTGATATTTTTTCGCAAAGTCTAATCTAACCTTCCTATTCTTTTTGCTAATCAATGGTTTTTTTACACCAACACGTCCAATCAGCCCCGCAGTTTAGAGACGTCGAGATACAGTACTCCGACTAACATCAGCTAGATTTTCACTTCGCAATTCCCGGGAAACATCTGCAGCACTTTTTCATGGATCTACAATACACTTCCTTTTTATAATTTTGTTGACGCGATTCAAAGTTTTTCGCGGTCTACCGCTCCAATTTTTGTCACACAGTGAGTTTGTTAATTTATATTTAATAATAATACGATTAACGGTACTTTTGCCAATAGATAAAATCTCCGCAACATCACGAGAACTTTTTCCTTCTGACGAAAGTTTTAACACGATTTCACGAAGCTGAATATTCGTGTGTTTCGGCATTGTGGCAGAGAGGAGACTGATTTTCCATTGTAGGACATGTTTTGAAACTAATGAGGAAAAAAATGTAAACAAACCGTGCGTACAAAGCTGCGGCGATATAGTGGCCCGATACTTTTGCACACCGACCAAAGTCATTCCACGTAGTACACGAAAAATACGCCATAATTAAATATAATATACGACGTTGTTATCTTCATTCTAACTCTCTTGAATATTTTGAACAATGAATGAGTGGAGAAATAAAATATTTTATCAATTAACTGGAAAAAATAGGGTGGCCCGAAACTTTTGCACGCCACTGTATATATTTACACCATTTTGAAAGATGTTGCGGGTTCATGTATTTTTTATTTTATTGTTTCCTTTCGATTGTGACTATTTAGAACTCTGTAGCCTAACGCATATTAGAAATATTAATATTTCATTTTTTCGTGGCACCAAAAAAAGGTGGCGTTTTTCGCGCACATTTTTGGTGCTCAATTCGAAGTCGCTGTCTAGTGATGCTAACTAGTATAATTGCTAACATTCTGGTGATATGTGAGACTGTGTTCGTTGATGTGATAGCTGAACCCATACAGTTTTGACTTTTCATTTAGAGTCGCGGTAGCGGCTCGAGATAAGTACATTTAAAAGAGAGTTCGCTCCAGACTCTTTACCCTGAGGACCGCGTTTGTAACTGTTTTCGAAAACGTTCAAAATTTGTTTCCGTAATATTTAATTAATTACAACATTTCTAAGGATGTTGCGGGTTCACGTATTTTTTTTTTTCTTCTTTCGATTGTAACCAATATTTTTTTCGTCAGTTTTGATTTTGGTTATCGTGACAGTCGTGACTTTTGTTCAGTACATTACTAAATAGTGATAGTGATAATGCGAAAACTAAGTGTTCAACATATATCAATATATTGATTTCTACAAATTGTTCCCAAATAAATTGTGTCGAAAAGATAATCTCAAAAGTGAGTTATATAATAGTGATAACGCGAGAACTAAGTGTTCAACATATTGATTTCTACGAATTGTTCCCAAATAAATTATGTGGAAAAAATAATCCCAAAAGTGAGTTATATATGACAGCATCAAATTTTGTTCTTTTGGAATTTGTTTTGTATCAGAATTTTTTTTATACTTATTTTTTATTCTTATTCTTGTTGTGTTGAACAACTATACTATAGAACTGTACTTTCAATTAAATGAAAGATTTTTTTATTAGAGATTAATAGGTTTTAACGTATTTGACTATTAATGCTTTTATAGTTGTCATTTATTTAATGACTCTTTGTGAAGTCTAGTATTAATTTTTGATCAGGTTTAAATTGGCATCTTTTGTGAGATTATGATTTAATTGGTAAATTTTTGTGAGGCTCTCTTATAACTTGTTGTGAGTTTCTAATTTATTGAGAAAATTTTTGTGTTATTCTCCCATAATTTTTTGGGAGATTTGATGTGAATGAGAGAATTTGTGCAAGGTTGGTTTTTTCTGGAGGTAATCTCTTTCATAACTTTATTTGGGGGTTTTTTATTGAGAAGGTGATTATTTACCAGAACTACTATTTGGGGGAAGTAAATGTACTTGTCTCAACTTTTTTTTACAGCATTTATGCTGTTTCTTGCGGGTATTTTTTTTCTGCATATAAGAAAGTTTTTCTGAAAAAACTTTGAATCTACATGATCTTTTATTTTCTTTCTACTGAACCATGCTTATGTTGTAAAATGATGATGAAGCAGTGTGCTAATCTAAATTTGCATATTTTTTCACCACCGGCAAAAATTTACCAAGCGTTAATTGATAGGGTATTTTTTTCCCTCATTATTCCTTGCTTCTTTGGAATATCGTAGCCCTCGATTTCAACGTAGATGGGTTGAATGAGTATTCGCGTTAATTGTTTCCCGATATGGTTATTCAATTAATTGAGAAATTATTTTTATCATTAAACGAAACATCCACTAAATTAAAAACTCATCATCCATAATAAACTCTTTATCAAGTTTCTAAATAATGGTAATCATGGTATCAATTAATTGTTTTAGATCCGGTCCGACATTTTTAATAAACAATATTCATAAGGGTATGATCCTTACGCGGGGTCAGTTGGCCCAAAAACCGAACATTGGATCCTTCAAATTTCGTCTAATAAACTCCAGACTTGCTCCCTCAAAGAGATTTACAAAACTTTATTGCTCGGATCTCAATTGAGAGTGTATTTTTTTCAGGAGACTAGTATGTTCACTTGGGGGGTAGTTTGGAGGTGGGTCGTTTGGCAAATGACGAAGAATCGTAGAGTATGGTAGTTAACACCGGAAATATTGGCTCGCGGAGGCGTGAGGAAGGGTAACCAAATTCCGTTTTGCGATGACGTACGGTGTACTGGTTGATTATGATCGTAAATAACATTCGCGCTCTATCGGCGTTTGCCCGATGTTGCGTATGATGAATGCAGATCGAGTGAGAACCAATTGGGCTGTATTCGGACACGTGGTTTACGCTTAAATGCACAAGAGTATGTGTAAAAGAGTTTGGAGTGTGTTCGCGGGGTGGGGGTGGGGGGGGGGTCGCAGGGGTTGTGGATGGCATGAATTCGTGACAGAATCGCTCGTCCGCAGCGTATCAAATGACCTTTGCATGGCTTAGCGTCATAATTTTTATTACCGATTGATGGCACAAAGTTACCGATTGATACTAATTATCAGAATTGCCGACTTACGGCGGTGGGAGTGGGGGGGGGGGGGAATTAAATGCTTTTCACGATGTTTAGGGATACGCTTCCGAGACGTGAGGATTTTAGTGACCTATTTTATTCCCAAAATGTAAAAACGATCTAAACAAATGAACCTTCTGGTTTTTTCGGCCATACATATCAAAATTTTTGAGAGTGAAAGTGATAAATAAATACGTTTTGAAGCCGAAATTTAAATAAGGCATACAGGCTAATTTAACTGCATTTTGGAGGGTTTGAAAATATCGACCCAAAATTATTTATTTTTTTCTTCTTTTCTATCTCTGACGTTGACCAATCAATAAGATCGAAGGAGTCGGACTTGTTACAGCGATAATCATGATGAATGAACGGTCTACGATGAATTCGATATCCGTTGAATTACTTCCCCAAGGTTCAAGATTTTCTCCTGGTCCAAGTCCTGCAGATAAACATTATTATTTGTTACTTAAAATTTTTTAGTTTACCTCATTTGGAACACAAAAAACAGTTCATTTATACGTAATTCGTATACTTTCATTTTTATTTCACCTCTATTTAAAAAATTCTCTTTTAATTACTGCAAATAGAAAATTTGGGGAAAGATATTAATGCGTTGATCAAAATTCGAATGACCTGTATGAGTATGAGTGGCGTTTAATTTGTTAAAGTGACTTACCGCCGTCAGTCCGCATTACAACAACATTTTTTTGTATGAATTTTGTAACATGTTGTCCAGGACAATCAAGGAATCTCGAGAAATCGGCATCGCTGGCAAATATCTCCGGCACTCCCAACTGCTGGAAATGAAAATGAATCAATAATTAGCTTTGAATTCTTATGAACGATTATGAATAAAATTATTTAACAAATAAGATGTACATTTGAGGCCAATAAAATAATATACAAAAAATCTTACGCGCTCAAGCGGTAGGGTAATCTCTCGGACAGTCGAAAAAGCCAATGAAGGAAATGCGGCCTTGATTCGACTGTACGAACGTTTAAGAAGTTTTTCCATAGTGATTTCCTCAATGTTGCTTTCTATCTCAGAAAAACTACCGTCTTTTGTAGACATTACGATGAACAAGCTCATTTTGACACTTTCGCCGTTATTCTGTAAATCAATTGCAATTAATGCCAGAATTTTTTTTTGAGCCAAGCATGGAAATTCGTGTTTTTAGAATTATGTCGAATACGTTGTAGTTCATTATAAACATTTTGATTTTGATAGATTTTTTCAGAATTCCTCGCATTATTCATATTTTGGATCTTAGGATTGTACAAAGCCGTTAATTTTTTGTTATTGACTGTCTATTTTAGGGTTTCAGTGTATTTTAGTTATTGACAATCTGAGAATTTATCAAATTATGAATTCCCTTTTCTAATATTTTATTACATTCGGGATATTTTCGATTGGAGATTTTAGAGAGCTGAGAGTTAAAAAATGTACGTTAATGGTTTTCTGCAATTCAAACATTCGACTTCGTGAATCTTCATCGTGAGTGCGAAAATTTATTTCTAAAAAATGGTTGTAAAATTAATTTTACCTCGTAGGGCAGTTCAATAAATTTGGCGTGGATCTCGGGTATTTCGCCATGACTATAAATACCATCTGCAAGATAATATTGACGTTGGTTTGCGACGTCTGTTTGTTCGTGATCAGGAAACCATCGTGGTGTATCGACACTTAATGATTTTTCAAATTTGCGATTGAAGTTAACTGCGTTGGTGACAACCAAATTCGTATCTTCGTTCAAATTCTTTGTGACTAAAAAATAAATTAATTAAAAAATGAAACAGTGCTTAATTATGGAGAAACTATAGTCAACTTTACCATCTTGAATCGTCATGCCTGTTCTAGCTTTTGATTTAATCACATTTGCGAACCAATCGTCTACTGTTGTTCTGGCCTGCCAGATCGATTTCTGGAAATCCAAACCTTGCAATTCTAACCGAAATATCTTTTCTATATTTTTGAGATATGCCTTAGGTGTACAACTGTCAGGGTAGAAGATCTTGTATTTCAAATTGAATTCTGATGGTTTAAAAACCTGAAAAAAACGTAAATGTGATTGTGTTATGATTTCTAGTGAAAGTCAAGAGAACTCGATACTAAACAATTTTCAAACTCAAAGTCGTAATTTGATCATTCTATTTTGAAAACATAGCTTGGAAATTCAGATTTCGACCAGTTCTAAAATCAAAATTTAAATTTCGAATTTTTAATTGAACAATTTCAAATTTTTCAGAATTTGAGTTTTACTGAAGAGTCGATAAAATCCCGATTCAAAAAATTCTATTGATAAAAAAATGGAAAAACTTTGATTTTGGATTTCTAAATACTGAAGATATTATTTTGACTCCCCTTCCTCATCTCCTAGCCGATATTATTTATCTCAATTTCTTTTAGCGAGGCTCACATTTAATTGATCGATAATAGCTGAATATTTGATTTGTGCGTCGATACGATCATTGAAACCTTGTTCAAGCAGCGCGTGTAATTGTGCTTGGGTAGGTTCATTGGTTCCATAAGCCAGCATTGAGAGGCTCATGTAAGTGGTGAAAGGCGAGAAAATGATGTCATCATGATTGTCTTGTACTATCGGCTGTTGAAAAAAAAGATAATAAATAGAATAACGACGTTAAATAATGCATGAGGACGCATGATATATATTTTATTTGCATGAAATTCTAAAAGTTAAGATTGATAAAAAATTTGGCTATATGCAATTTCGCATAATAAATATCTGACAACACTTTTTTATTTTTTTACTGTTTTTTTATTGAATTTTTGATTGATTTTCATTTCTTTTGATTTATTAATTACCTTGGATTCCAGGGTAGTGCATTATTTATAAATTTTTTTATTTAATATTTGCTTCATTTTATCATACCCGATAAGCTTTCATTGTAAATTTATTGAGACTATTTGCGATGGATTTGGCCTTATGATATTCGTCATTTTGGGCCAGGAGCTGGGCGATACGTTCAATTCGAGGAGGAGTCAGATGGTCGAGTAAATGGTCGATCAAAATTTCAGCTACGTTATCAGCCACTATTGTTTCCAATGCCGCACCATTGCAATTTGCAACCCACCATGTGATAATCCCAATTATATAAACTGGGGAAGGAAATAATTAAGTGAAAAATTATTCATCATTTGGCATAATTCAAAATGCCAAAAACCAGTATGCATACGTGCTGTAAAAAAGTTGAGACAAGTACATTTTCGTAGACCTAGAAAAAAATCTCATCAATTTAAGGTTGTTGCTAAATATTTTTGGAGGATGGGGGAAGAGATGCAGTTTTTGTACTTATGCATTGGGTGATGTCAGCAGTGCTAACTTATAAAAGTTAAATATTAGCGATGTGTACGAACGAATAATGCGAAAATTTCTAGATATATAGTAAAAATCATAATTATTATTTACAATTATGTTCATTTCAATTAGTTAAGATTATTAGAAAATTAATTTTCAATGATTTAAGGGGACATACATCTAGAAGAAGTCCAAAAAAGTCAGAGAATTTTTTTTTTTTTTAGGACAATTATAGGAGCAATGGGATGAGGGTTTATCGTGGCTAAAAACACACATTTCGACAAGTATTTCCAATTTTTTTCATGCAAAAAAGTGACACACAACCGTGGCATGGCTTCGTGAATAGACTACTGTTTAAAAAACTCTTAACGGAGGAATACCAAGAACCACTCGACCGAATTGTTAAAAAAAAATTATGCTCATTTTATATCCACTTATTTATTGTGTACCGTAGATTTTTTTTTCTATGACCCTCAGTTTTTTTGTTTTTGGCAGAAAACCACAAAATATTCACTCAGAAATAGCGTTGTTTTGTTTACAAGGTCGCCGTTTGGTAAAAAATGAATCTTTTTAAAATCGGCCACTTCACACTAAAGATGTTAGTATTTAATTTAATATTCCACTCCATACCTGTTGTCAGTCGATTTTTTATGAAGATACCCCCGTAACCATTTGGGATTAAAAAAAAAAATTCTTAAAATGTATATTTTCAATCACGAAAAACTTTCATCTGGTAACCATTTGGGATTAAAAAAAAAAATTCTTAAAATGTATATTTTCAATCACGAAAAACTTTAATCTGGTTGGTCCAATAGTTTTCCTAACAAAATTTTTTTTCACTTACTGATTTTTCAAACCTAGGTGTATATGACCCTTTAAGGGCGCGCATTCTTTCGTTATGCGCGTGCTGTTTTACGTGTGCTGACTCGCGATTTTTCAGGTTATACCGGCGTCAACGAAAAATGATGATAATCTGCAAAAAAATACTAGTACGTCACTAAGTTGTTAATAGAAATAACGATTCATCCGTGCTCATTTCTACAAGCATCGTACCGACGTTGAGAAAGATAAAATAAAATAAAAAAATTTCCCATTACTTTTATTTAACTGTAACAAATTTCAAATCGCCGCGCTGAGTCTTTGACTGCTTGTGCTATGGTCACAGTTGCGATGTTGCCACATTCCAAAAGAGATATCTTAGTTATCTTCACTTCTTCGGAAAATTGTTATTTATTTTTGATGATTTCTGGTTAATTAATTCGGTTACCTATTTGTTTTTTTCGGTAACATTGTTCTACATGCTGTACTCGATACAGTTCTCATTTTTTAAGTAGTTTTATTTATTTTTACGAACGAGATACGCAAAAGAAAAAATAGTAAATTTTTTTAGGAAGATCTAATCACCTCGAAATGTTTAGCAACAACCTTAATCCACTCAAAAATGGTCAAAAGCCTGTAAAAACTTTCGAAATAAATTCAATCCTCCCAAAAATGATGAAGCCCTCAAAAAATTTTGAAACCCCCCAAATGAAATTATCAAATGAATTTATCAATTGAATCGTCGTATGACGATTCTATCCACGCACAAAAAAAGTTCGAACTTTACAAAAACTTACGAAATAGATAGAGATCTGCTAGAGCATGTATGACCAAGTTTGTGGAGCTTTTTAATATTTTATAAGAGCTCCAGAAAATATTGAAATACATTCCAATCGTCCAAGTAACGTCTTATAACATAAAATATTATCCCACGATTCTAAAGTATAGTATAGTATAATTTGATTGGTAGGTATTTTATAAAATTAATCATCGTATGTCAAACGAATATTCACAAAGTACTTATCCTTGAGTAAAAAAAGATCGGAAATTTTTTCGTAATTTCGTCTTTGATGAACGTGTTGAGATATATTTTTTTCACACATCAAGTACGATGCCGTCAATAATCATTATAGAGAAATCAATAAAAAGATAAATAAAAAAATGAAAAAGTTAGTTGGCTGTGCGTTTGGCATGAAATGCCCCATGTGTATATAGGGTAAAACACCCAGTCGTCAGCCATGTACCAGTAGTCGGCCTCTATACATACTTTGTATGAGTGGGAAGAGTGCGAAAGACACTCATATGCGCATACTATGAGTGGGAAGAGTGCAGAAGACACTCTTCTCTCTTATACAAGGCCGACTACTGATACATGGCTGGGGACTGGGTATCTTACCCTATGCAAAATGTACTGCCTGTGGAACTGCGACTGTTCGGGTGCTGAGACTCGTAGTTGGTATGTTCGGAGGTCGAATGTGACTTTTTCGTAAAAATGCTAACGTAAGTTCAGAGATTGCGAAAAATCGGTGGCTTTGACCAATAAGCTGCTAGAAGCTATAAACATCATAAAAAATGAGACCTCTGTATTACGTATAGCTACGATATTGATTTTTTATAAAAAAAAGAGAAAAAATAAATGAAAAATAACTGCCAGCATTTTGTGTCAAGACGGAATAATTTATGTAAAATACTTATTTGAAGTTTTAAAACTAGTGTTATAACACGGTCCTTGCTGTAAGGCAGTGCTACAACTCTATTCCTCATTTCTCTATTCTTAAATAACTTTATGGCTAAATTTCTCTATTCTGACACAACTCTATTTTTAATTATCACAGTGTTTCATCAACTCTATGGGTAAATATCTCTAATCTATAGTCGTGCTACCACGCTATTCGTCATTTCTCTATGCTTAAATAACTCTGTGGGCAAAAATTTGTATTCTGACACTTCTCTATTCCTAAATATATCCATTCTTAAATAATCCTGTGGCTAATTAATTGTGTTCTTATAAAACCTTATTCTTAAATATGTATGCTCGAAAATATGTCTACTTCAAAATATCTCAATTCTGAAATTTCTATACTCTAAAATATGTCGTATCAGAATTATTTCTATTTCGATACATCTCTATTCTTAATTAATTCAAAAAACTCTCTATGGCACAATATCTTTATTCTTTTATATTTCTATTCTAAAAGACCTCAATTCCGACATATCTCTGTTCCAAAATATCTCTCTTCCGACATATCTCTATTCCGCCACATCTCTATTCGTGCAAAAATAATTGAAAATCAGAGTGCTCGGTTATATTTGATTTGAGTTGTAGTACTGCCTTACTGTATATAGATTCATGATAGCTGTCATCGAACCTTTGCTTTATTCGAATGAAAATGTACTTTTCGATTCGCTACTGCGAATTTTTATTTGCGATTTTAATTATTTTGCGAAACTATTAAAATAGTATCAAAATGCAGATGCCTTATACTTACTCAGAAACATTGTAGATTTGTTCAACAGTTCGAATCCAAGTGGCAGCGATACAGAACTTCGATCTATTTAAAGCAGACTTGTAGAAAGGTTGGTAGAATGTCCAGATTAAAAAACCACTTGCGAAAATATTTTTCGTTGAGCTATATAATAATTCTCATTCAAATTTCTTCTCTATATTAACGTGGCTATATTCATTTACATTATCACAATTGTACAAATAGGAGGCAATAGAATAATGACAAGATTAGATAAATCGGCGATATATTTCGTAAGATTATATTTAGTAACAGTTGTTTCCAACCGTTATTATTGCTCGACTTAAATGAAGCTCGAAAGACATCCCAAGGTTATTCCAATTTTAAACAGACCTGCGAATTAATTTGTCGTGTAAAAGAAACTCAGAAGTCAATGTATTTGACTTTGTAAGAGACTCCGCTGTACGTATAAGAATTTATGGAGAGGACAAAAACGAAAATAAAAATAGAGTAAGCGAAGAAAATACGAGAAGCTGTCGAGGTCAAAAGAGCAGGAATTGCGAAAGAGAAAAGAAGAATGAAGGTAAATAGGAGATGAGGGGGTAAAGGTGGAGGCGTATGGACGCCCTGGGACGACGTACTTAACAAAGTTCCAAAAGTTTCGACGAAGCTGGGGGGGTCTTCATGAATCTCTCGGTGCTGGGTGAACTCGAAAGAATACAGGCGGTTAAACTCCTATTATGTCCCTCCATATATTCTAGAATCATAGGGGGTGCCATTCCACATCAACTCCCAATGGGCGAGAGGTTGAAAGAAGAGTGAGAAAATTGCAGGGGTAGTTTTGGCACAGGAGCTCCTATTTGACACCTCTCTAGAGATTTGTAAAGCTCCCCTGTCGAGGCACCAACAGGTTTGGTCGTAGAAACGATCTCAAATAACCTTGAATGACCTTGCATGAAATGACGATCCTAAGATCCCAGTCCACTGGCAAAATAATGAATTTTCTACTAATCTACCATTTTGTTTGACACGAGGCGTAATTTGGGTGAACGCCAAATTGTGATGGTGTCCTTAGGAACATAAGTTACACTCCTTAATGTTCTGGTGCACGGGGAAAGTCACTTGCGACCGTAACAAAGATGAGCAGCGACGTGAATTGCCATAACTAGTTCGCAGTAACATTCACGGTGACGAGAATGAACAGCCCCGCGACCGAAAAATTGCCAGGCGGGGAGAAAATCTGAAATGGAATGAGGGAAGTTGACTGGGTCGGTATGGTATTGTAGTGGATAGAAAATGGTACCATGCTGTACATCTCCAGGATGATAAAGTGCAGATAGAATTTTACTTCACGTCTATTTTTCAGAGGTGGTTTTAAAAAGCTATCCAAATCCAGGTAGATTTTTTTTTTTCAAAAGTTATTACGGTGAGTCGAAGAAAGGTCAGACCAAAGTTGGATTATTGTTAACCCAAAGATATTATTTTGAGACAAAAACATTCAGGTCAATGTCCGTGAATCGAATATGAGAGCAAAGGGTTTGAAATTGTGATATTTTTTTGTAGAAAGTTTTTTGTAACCATTTTAGTGGATGTGAAACGGCTGATGATGTCGGAGGATAGCTAGGGGAGGTTGGGGAAGGTCGTAAGGAACAAGGGACAAGGGTATGATGGCGGGAGTTGGGGGTAAAATAGGGGTTGAAATGCTGGGTAGACGACCCGCTTATCGTGATTAACGGCCAGTTGACGGGAAATGTATTTGTCAAAGTGCGGATCAGCTGGGTCAGAGGTGACGATCCAAACGGAAGTGGCAACCGATCGTCGACTATTCCTCAAGCCCTTCGCCGGTGTTGATCGGGTTGAGGAAGAGATATGCATCATGGAGAGAATAGGAAAGGGACCAGTACTTGTGAAGGACGAATATCGTTACTGCAAGCCATGGTAGCGTTCTGTCAGCCAAGCTCTAGTGTCGAGAATACCTCGGGAATAAAAAAAAACCAAAATTGACGACGCGATGCGTCCTGGAGCATTTTTCATCTCAATTCACCTAGCCTGCAGGGCAGATTTCTTTGTTCCGATGACGCGTATTCGGTGACCATGGAATCCTGAAAATATTCGTGGAATGGCAAAAACGAAAAGGTCGATTTAAAAAGGAGGAATGATGAAATGAAAAACTTTCAGGAAATTAAAATCCTTGTAAACTCACAAAGGTATACATTGGCTAATGAAAATTTTAGTAGTTCTGCCATTTTTTTCATTTGATTTCGGCGTCCAAAGAAGCATCGAGGGTCAACAAAGTTTGACAAAGCTTTTTAAATATCTTGAAGACGTCCAAGGTGTTGGTGAAGGTTAAAAATGCTTTCTTGAGTTCAAATCTCCCTTTATTTTGAACCCAATATAATTTTGTGCCAGGAAAGTTGCTTTTTGCTTGTGTCACGTCACTAGATCGATGGAAGTTAATGATGTCGTGGGCAAAAAGGAGTGAACTAAGAAGGTATGATCGGGTTTCATTGCTGTTATCAATTGTGACATATGTTATAGTACAGTCGAATGATAGCAAGAAATCTTGAACTCCTGGGAGAGAGTAGGCCGATCGACTTCTTCAGGGGTGAGGGGTACATGATATTGTTGAGTTGTCTACTTTAATCTATTGGATGCTCTTCAAGCTCCTGTAAGACGAGGATTATTGGCTCTTGCACAACGATCCGATCGTTTGTTTATTACAAAGAGAATATTCGAGTAAATTTCAGTTAGCTGTTCTCTCTCTCCCTCAGTCTCTCTCTCTCTCTCTATTTATACACCTCTGTTCCAATCCACGCCCCTAACATTACTTCCACCCGTAAAGAACTAAACCATCATTATTAACTTCAGTCTACTGTATTGTCTCACGTTATACGATAATACGTTGGCAGAATTCCCCGTAATTCTGATTATCCCTTAAGCCTATTAATGCTACGTTCACCCCTTCCCTTCCAGAGGCCAAAACTATGCAAGTACATATCTTCATCAATGGAACATTATGAATAACCTGATAAGTCTAATGCGGTTGAATTACTGAAAAGGAAACGTTACGTGGCTTGGAAGATTATTTGCGAATAGGTCGTTTTTTACGGATATGACAAGGTCATCATGTTCATGCCCTTTAAATTCCCTGATTATTGAAACTCTTACTTGGATACTGTTGAAGGAATTATTTTCGAATGAGATTACTGTTTGTTCACCAGACAGGAGGGTAGGAATTGCTTTAGGCTCGGTAGAGTGATTCCGTTACATGCAACTGACGGTGTGACAAAACGCCATTGCTATTGAGCTAAAGTGAGGCACGGAAAAAACATCGCATCGAAAAATTTGCATACAATTTTAAGTGGCGATTGTAATGTAAACTTTGCTTCAGAAGAGCCACAACATAAAGAAAAATATTCAATAAATTGTGTATAAAGTAAGTATACAACAAAATATTGTAATGGTCGAACCCATCGGTACGGCAAAGAGTGTGAGGAACGGTCCAGTGACGATGAGACAATATAAAGGTGAGCCTAGTGGGCTCGATCTCGGAATCCTCGGAGTCTGAGTCGGGAACGCCAACCACTGCGCTACGGCCACCTATATATTCCTATACCTATATTTTCTCTCTTGCGAATCTTCTATTCAGATGGAATACTGGACCGTCGCAATATACAAAAAATATAAATTGTGACGTTGTGGCTCGGCCACAACGCCTCGCGTCGTGATGGGATCCACTACGGCACTCACTCACGCTGTTAGCATCGCAAAATCAACTATTGTATTTTGTAACATTTTTATGCTAAGCCCTTTTCATTGTATAATTTGCCCGAGTTAACCCTTCTCCGTATTATTCTCCGTTAGTTTTAAGTTTTCGGCTTCTACCACGCACGTCGTCATCGAGAAACACGAACATTCACCGTACACATGTCTTAGCCCCTCCCCTTTCCTGAACAAGAGTCCCTTCGAATTATTGAATTCCTCCCTAATAAAATAGCCCCCCCCCCCCCCTCCCAAGTTTCCCCAAAGGCGAATTCATCGATGCTGAGTCAAAGGAGCCGAGTCATGGAACCGAATCAAAACCAACGTCGCCTCGAGTAAGGAATTGTCTTCACCTCGAGAAAACCAAGTTACGAGTTCCCTGGCGTCGAGGTTCCGAGTCCCCGATGAGTCATCGTCGCCTGGTACGCATCAGCCCTGCTGTAATAATATTCGGCGTTCGAACGTTCGCGCGCAAGGCCGAGTTCGCCGATAATTACGCAATCGCCCACTGCGGCGCCAGTCCGCAGGGACGCGTCTCTCAGCGCCACGTCTGGATCATCGATCAATCAAGGAGCTGTGACGTCACGCCGGCACGCCAATACAGCCCCGACAGTCCAGTCCCCTTCCTCTCCCCTCACTCCTCTCGTCACCGAACACCACGCAATGCGCGAGATAATTACTCGCCATTGGTCAATCATCGACGCGCGCATCGATCAATAATCGATAATTTATGCGCAACGAGGACGAACGAGGAAGAAGCATGGAAAGACTTCACTTCCGTCACGACCCCGGCGTGCGTGCCATCGCCCCAGTTTTGCCCACCATCTAATTGTTTCACGAATTATATTCTTTTTCATCGCTTACTCCCCATATTGTGTTGCAACGACCACCGGCCTCGTCTTGATTTGATGGATTAAGGGAGTATTTTTGGGATTAGAGAACAAGTATCAAGTAAGTCGTTCTTACTCCTTTTTCAACGGCGACGAAAACACGTGGCCGAGTCGCCATTTTCGTCGCAGCTCGATTTCGCCGGTCGAACGTTTTTTGAGTATTAATTCGCCCCCTCGTATTTGACTGTAATTATTTTGCCCTATTTTTCATCCGCGAGTGAGTGCTGTGCTGTAGTGCTAATTTTTAAGTCCCTCCGAAAACCCGATCGCGTTCGATCTCGCCCCCCCCCCCCCCCGTCGTCCCTCGCCGTTTGATATTATCTTTCGCGACGCGTAAATCAGCTCGCTATTTGGTTTCGTTAGTTTTTGTTACGTTATCACGGGTATTATAAGACGCCTGAGTGACAGGTGCCCGTCGACCCGAGATTATCGAGTCTTTGCTCAAGTATTATTATTGTATTTTTCTTTTGCCCCGAGCTAGCCCCCATTTTGTACATCCCCCCCCCCCCCCCGCGTGCTATTAGTCATAAGTCTATTATTTTGTTAATTAATTAGAGAGAACAGAGAAACTAATATTTATTTATTTTGTTGTTTTTATTTTAAAATCAACTGGCGCCCAAATCGAATTGCTGTTTTGACCAATAAAGCCAAATTTATTTTTGTGACTGTCTCTCTTAAATTTCTGACTTTTGATTTATTTTTGCTTCCCTGAATTTTTACCCTTTTCAGGGACCGGTGGCGAAAACCGTCACAAAATATACAACAAAATATTTTAAATGTACAACAAAAAACAATAAAAATGGTGTATAAAGTAAATATACAACAAAATATATAAAAAATATAAATATACAAAAAATATTGTAAATGTTCAACAAAAAACAATAAAAATTGTTTACAAAGTGTTGTCTAATATAAGATAAGGAGGCTATATAAAGATATGGAGGCTATACAAAAATAGCACCAGTGGCATTCTGAGGCAAAAGGGACAATATCTTCAAACGTCTGTCACTGCGTAGTTCATCGAACTTTTTTTCGGTTCGTGCTCCGCATTAAGGGGACCGTATGGTCTAGAAATTTGAAAAAATCGATTTTTTTTTTTTTTCGATATGTCGAAAGTATAGTATCTCAAGAATATACTGTGAAATTTTCATGCGGAAATTCTCAATATTACAGCTTCTACAGCCCATAACGCAGGTAGAGAGCGGTCCGCGCGCTCCTAACGGGTCTAGCGCTAACCGGTAACCTAATCGGAGCGCAGCAGCTGTCCCAATCCTTCTCCGAAAATATATACCTGTATATAGTACATACTATATACCTATATATACTTTTCCCTTCCCCGAAATATACCTATTGTCGAACATTTGTGAGGGAAACGGTCATTTCGCTTTCCCCTGACTTGATCAGTACAACGTTACGTTTTGACGAACCAACATCGAAAATTTTGAAATAAAATATCAGAAAATATGGATAGAAAGCAAGGCCGTGACTCTTCTAGACGACCATCTTCTGTAGGTCGCAAAAGATATTTCAAGGGCAATCGATTCACTATCGAAAATACTACTGATTTTACGAGCACGTCTGCGAAAAAATTAAAAGGCAATGAGGAATTGGAAGTAAACGTTAATCCTACTTTCAATTATTGCATCATCGAATTCAGCATGATATTTTTAACGTTGCAACAGTTGTTGAAGTGTAAAGATTGTAACGGTGCGGTCACTTTTAGCAAAAACGGACAACGTGGTCTAGGATTCAAACTCTCTGTGAAGTGTGAGTGTAAAGAAACTTTTATTTTGTCTTCGCCGTTAATTGATAAGGCATTTGAAATCAACCGTCGACTTGTTCTCGCCCTGAGAATGCTTGGAGTAGGATTTGAAGGCTTGAAAAATTTCTGCGGTCTCATGGATCTTGGACAAGGAATTTGTAAGAGTACATATTACGGCATCGTGGACAATATAAAAATTGCAGCTGAAGCCGTCGCGAAAATCGTTTTCCAAAGAGCATTGAAAGAAGAAGTCGAGTTGAATGTAAAAGCTGGGCGTCCCGCGGATGAACTTTCTGTGTCTGGTGATGGATCGTGGGCGAAACGTGGATTCTCATCGCTTCTCGGTATTGCCTCGTTAATAGGGAAATACAGTAATAAAATTTTAGATGTTGTCGTCAAATGCAGTATATGTCAAGCCTGCTCTCAATGGAAAGGCCAAGAGGATACGATTGAATATGAAGCGTGGTATCGAGAGCATGAAGATCACTGTGACGCAAATCATACCGGAAGTGCTGGCAAAATGGAGGTAGACGGCATCGTGGAAATGTTCAAGAGATCGGAAGAGTTGTACAACGTAAAATACGCGAACTATATCGGAGACGGCGACACGAAAACGTTCAAAGCCTTATTGGACACAAAGCCTTACGGGGATGATTTTTTAGTTTGCAAAAAAGAATGTGTTTTGCATGTTAAAAAACGTTTGTACAAACGTGCTGTTGATGCGAAAAAAAAACATGCACAAATAAAGAAAGCAACAAAGAAATTGACAGAAAAAGAAGAGGGAAAAAAGACACAGCGGAAATCGATAAATAAAACACCGAAGCGTCAACAATTGACGAATAAATTATTGCAAGAGCTGTCAACTTATTACGGTCTAGCAATTAGACGTAATTCAGATTCGACTGAAGGGATGAGAAGTGAAATATGGGCAGCATATTATCACAAAATTTCAACAGATGAAAATCCGCAACACTCGTACTGTCCTCCAGGTTCCGAATCGTGGTGCAAGTGGCGTCAAAGTGAGGCTGCAGGTACTTTAGACACCTACGAGCACCCACCTGCTCTGTGCGATGAAGCACAAGAGATATTAAAACCAATTTATGAAGAATTGACAGCAGAGACTTTATTGGAAAGGTGTATTGGCAGTAATACGCAGAACAATAACGAAAGTTTCAATGCTTGCGTGTGGCACCTTGCGCCGAAACATCTGTTTGCCGGAAAAAAAATCATTGATATTGCCACTCACATTTCCGCTTGCATATTCAATGAAGGATTTGCATCCCTATTGAAAATAATGGAGACCATGGGCATAACAATCGGGCCACAAGCGGAGCAACTAGCGCAAAACCGAGACGAGCTGCGAGTATCGAGCGCCAACCGTAGGAGCACGGACAACTCCAAAGAGGCTCGGACAGCTCGAAGAAATGAAAGGAGTGAGGAAATCTTGAATTATGAACGTTCCGAAGGAATCCTATATGGTGCCGGAATCGCGGATTAACTGTAAGTATTCAAAATTTGCTCAATTTTTGAAAATATCTGTACCTCAAACTTTAAACTCATTTATCTCGAAACGACTTTTTTCGGCACTGCGCAGGTGAAAACAAAAAAACTATTCAACCGAATCACTTGAAATTTGGATATGTTGTTCACAACATGTATGGCTATCGTCGGAACTACAATCATAATTTTATTTAAATAATTTCTTATTGTTTATACTAAAAAACTAGTGAAAAAAAAACCCGATTTTACGAATTTTTTTTCAAAAGCGCGCCATTTTGTCAATTTTTAATTTTTTCGATTTGTTCTAGTCCCGACCATAACTGCACTCTTTCTGATTAAGAATCTTCTTGAATTTTGTGTTTCAGATGAGTAGAAGTCTCGGATCGATCTTCACCGTCCGGGTCGGATTTTTCGAGAGGGTCGTCTTCAATGCCAATTATATGATAATAAACACTGTTTTTAAAATTAAAAAAAATTTTTTTTGTATACTTAATAAAGGTAGTAATAAACCCGAAAAGTTAAAACATCGATTTTTAAATTTTTTATGGCAAAAAAAAAATCGTGAAAATAGGTGAAATTTTCGTGCTCTAGACCATACGGTCCCCTTAATTATTCATTGCTACGACGTTATTTGAAAAAATTTTGCCCCGCACCTTATTTTTGATGTTTCCAACACATGTCTAACATGATTGGTTTTCGTTATTCAATATGAATTCATGTCATTGTTTATTTTACATTATCGAGATAATTAGTCAAATTTTATGAGACGATTTAATCCTATAATATGATATTCGTTTTCGTTTCATGTAGTATAAAGTTGCGACGAAGATTAGAGTTTGAAAAAATTGTTGAAGATTTTAGTTTGAATTCGGTTTTAATTGTAACATACATATGGAGCATTCCATGCCAAACCGAAAACCGACCAGTCCATGGCCCCAACCATTTTTAATTTTGTCGAAAATTTTTTATTTGCAAGTAACTACTGAAAGGAATTTTTAGGATTTTTTTTAGATTTTTATCTCAGCCCATTTAAAAATAATGAATGTTTTTAAATTTCGCCCGACATTTTTTTAAATGCTCATAACTTTTTCAATAACAGAGATATCAAAATAAAATAGTAAGTCATTTTTTTCGTCTTTAATTGTAGTTTCATAAAAAAAAATATAAAAAACATATCGAAATTCAATTTCATATGCTTTTTTCAGTTTTGAACCATAAATATTTTTTTTCCAAAACTTGGGCCGTTTTGATTTTTTTTTAATTCACTATGTTTCTAGACATGTTTTTACATGTGTTAAAAAATTCACAGCTTGTGATAGCTATACCTTCTATTGTTTTCTTCTTTTTTACCACGTGTAAACCCTTAATTATTAGATGTCAATACTGAATTATATTTTTTTTATTATTTCTATTCACTCATAATTCCAGTCCTTAAGAAATTATCAATAGAAAAAATAATAAAAATATATTGGAATTGATTTCCATGTTTTTTTTTTTTCAGTTTTCAACCAAACATTTTTTTCACAACTTGGGCCATTTTGATGTTTCTGAAAAAATTCACCATCTTTCACGACATATTTTTACACGTCCCGAAAAATCCACAGCTTGTGATATCCATAAATTCTATATTTTTTTCAATTCTCTACCACATGTAAACCAATGATTATCAATTATTATTAATCTTTATTCGTGAATATCACAAGCTGAGGATTTTTTGGGATGTATAAAAATGTATCGTGGTAGATGGTGACTTTTTGTCTAAAAAATCAGAATGGCCCAAGTTGTGAAAAAAATTTTTGTTGAAAACTGAAAAAAACCTAAAAATCAGTTTCAATATTTTCTTTTCTATTTATAATTTCTTAAGGAATGGAATTATGAATGGAAAGAAATAATAAAAAAAAATATAATTCAGTATTGACAACTAACAATTATTGCCTTAAACGGGGTAAAAAATAAGAAAAAAAATAGAAGGTATGGATATCACTAGCTGTGAATTTTTTGACACACGCAAAAATATATCTAGAAAAATGGTAAGTTTTTTCAAAAAAATCAAAACGGAGGAACCGTTTTGAAAAAAAAATATTTTTCGATTAAAATTGAAAAAAAAACATAAAATTGACTTTCGATATTTTTTTTATAAAACTACAATTCAAGACGAAAAAATAACCTACTATTTTATTTTGATATCTCTGTTGTTGAAAAAGCTATAAACATTTAAAAAAATTTCGTACAAAATTTGGAAAAATTCATTATTTTTAAACGGTTTGAGTTAAAAATCTAAAAAAAATCCTTAAAACTCCTTTCAGTAATTATTTGAAGATAAAAAAAATCGACAAAATCAACAATGGTCGGGGTCACGGACTAGTCGGTTTGACATGGAATGCCCCATATGTACAGAACGTGTATTATTTATTTATCTCGAGTTTCAGGAATTGGTCGTCGCTAAGGCGACCGTTGTTTCAAATTTCTAATGTAAAATTCTCTGCATTTACTGCGTTCGAATTTTTTTTGATCTTTATTTTCTTGAAAAATAAACGTTTGTTGATTTTTTTTTCGTTCGTATGCGCATGTTTTTTTTAATGCAATTGTAATCTTTTTCTATGAATAATAATCTATGCAATAATTTTCAATCGATCAATAATTTTTATTTTTACTTAAGGGGCTAGGCTACTGTGAAAATTTAGCAGGGCGACAACTATATTCAAAATATTTGTATTCTTAAATAACTGTGTGGTGAATATCTTCCTTCCAAAACATCTATAATCATAAATATCTCTATGTTTAAATAACTCTGTGGGTAAGGAACTGTATTCTTAAATAACCTTATTATTAAATATCTGTATTCAAAAAATATGTCTATTTTGATATATGAACATGTTTATATATCTTCATTCCCAAACATCTTTTAGGATAAACGTTTGTACTCTCAAACATCTGTAATCATAAATATGTTCAAAAAAATTTTCATTCAAAAATATCTCTATTCATAAATATCTGCATGCTTAAAACATCTCTATTCATAAATATCTGCATGCTAAAATATCTCTATTCATAAATATCTGCATGCTGAAACAACTGTATTCATTAATATATTTCTTCCAAAATAACTGTGATACTGTTCTTCTAAAATAACTGTGATAACATTTGTTTGATAATTGTGATAACTGTGATAACAATTGACAACCAAAGTGCCTGATCGTATGATATTGTCTGCAGTCAATGTAATAGAGTGAACATACACAATTGACGTTTTACTTTCTTTTGACTTTGGTTGGCAATTGTTCTATATGATCACAGTTATTTTGGAAGAAATATATTAATAAATACAGTTGTTTCAGCATGCAGATATTTATGAACAGAGATGTTTTAGCATGCACATATTTATAAATAGAGATGTTTTAGCACGCAGATATTTATGAATAAAGATATTTTTCAATGAAGATTTTTTTGACCATATTTATGAAAAATATTCACCATACAGTTATTTAAGAATACAGATATTCTGAATACAGTTGTCGCACTACCGGAAATTTCGAAAAATCAATTTTTTTTTATCATTTAGAAATATACTTTGGAACCTTAAAATTGATTTTCTGAAGGTCTCTTATTGATATTTAAATTATTTTTGAATTTATGGCAGTTGGAGTGTTGCTGTACAAGTACGTGCGGTTGACTCTCAGGCGTGCGAAAACACGTTTTTCACGAAACTATGGTTTTCAAAACAGTGTACACGATTCTCGACAGCTAATGAACGGATTGACTTGAAATTTGATACACTTATTCAGGGTGGGGGTAAAATTTTCGAATGACGAAATTTCGAACAGCTAAAATAGCGAATTTTAACATACAGTTATCGATATATATATATATAATTGTATGTTAAAATTCGCTATTTTAGCTGTTCGAAATTTCGTCATTCGAAAATTTTACCCCCACCCCTTATTCAATATAATAATAGTAGTTTTGTGTTGACTGACGTTTTCCTTCTTAACTTTTTTTTCAATACTTATTAACAATGATGATGTCATATATCCTCTAAAAATCAAAAAAATATTACACTTCTTTTTTGATGATTGAAACACGATATACTATAAAAAATTTGGTGTTAAAAATAATACAAATTGAACACCACAAGTGGTACATATAGGTCTCTCCATTTTGTGTTAACGAACGGTGTTAATGAGCGGGGTCAATTATTTGGTGTAAAATCGGAGTTAATGGTTAACACCACGTCACTCGACACATTTTGGTGCTTTTTCGATTGATACCTTGCCTCGGTGTAAGTGGAAGAAAAAATCATCAATACCGTGTTGTCGGATTGATGTTGAATGAATAAGGAAACTGGTATTAAAGTGTAAATGAATGTTACAGAATTGTGTAAAAAATACACCCCAGAATTTTTTGTTTTTAATAAATAACATTTTTTTCTTGTAATTGTAAATTAATTTTTCATCATCGTTGATCATACATTTCACAGTTCGCATTACTGATGACATTAATTTCTTAGGAAAAATTTTCTTACGCTACCTATTTCCACCATTGTCTACTTGACTACGCTGTGGTGAAAAATAATACATACTTTACCAATCCGGTATATAATAAGCAGCTAATGCATGTTTCATCAAACAATACTTTGGGCAGAAGAATAATTTGAAATAAAAAAAATGGGGTGAAAAAAAATCCCAAAAATCAAAACTTGGAAATTCGGAATACAAAATGATGGATGGACTGTAAAAAATTACATGGCACTTGCCTATCGTTCTTTAAGTGTTATTTTTACACTATCTCATTGTTTCTTTTTCCAATATTGGAAGTTGAAATAACACCGAATGTTTGTTACAGGCGGTTTTAAGGTGTTAATCTTACACAATTTTATGCCAACTGTTTTATGTTCACCGTTATGTACGATCAAAAAGACACATCATTTATTAATTGACTTTGTAGAGCAGGGTTCCCCTAAAGTCATAAACCGTCGACGAATTATTTTATTACAATGTTAAACAATCAAACTTGTGCAAAAATTTTGATTAAAAATATCTATTCTCAGTTTCGATGCAGATAATTGCAGAAAGCCTCTCCTGCACACGTGCGATATATTGCCTTACATCGTGGAAAAAAAAAATTACGTGAGTATACTCAGGTAATTTTTGTTGTCGAACAGTAGGTTATATAACTATCTATAGATATAATAAATATGACATTCATATTTATTATGATGAATGACATTCATATTTATTATGATATTTATTATGATAAAATGCGTTCAGAATTGTAAATACGAAAAAAAATGATGGTATCGTGAGAACACGATTGATGTGTTTCGTATAAAAAATAGTTGAATAATAATCATCAGATTTGACTTGACACAACAGAATATTGAAGATATAAAGTGTGTATTCGGATTAATCGTTTCATTTCGTTTGTATAATTTATTTTTTGACACATTGAACAACGCATAAAGATCTCAGATTTGAAAAATTTATGAATAGCATTTTGAAAATATTATCGGTTTTTAATAAATCGTTTGACATTTTCCACATGACTAATTTTATTTTAGATCTCTATAGCGTATTGCGTAGTATTCAAAATTCTCAGTTAATCTCACTGCGCAAAATAAAACGTTGCGAATTTTGAAAACATCGGTTGACCTCGAGATTCTAACTGAGACGACGATGTTTACGCATGTGTTTTAATTTTTTTTTTCACCACGATATAAGGCAACATATCGCACGTGTGCCGGAGAGGCCTTCCGCAATGATCTCCATTGAAATTGAGAATATATATTTTTTGTCAAGATCGTTACACAAGTTTGATTGCTTAATATTGTAATAAAATAATTCGTCTACGATTTACGACTTTAAGGCGCTATTAGAGTTTGAACGCTAAAAAAGGCTGTTTTTGGGATTTTTTTCTGGGCATGCTGTTAAAAATATTGAAATAAAACTTGTTAAGGATCATAAATCTAGTCTTTATTTACATACAAAAGTTTTTTTTTATTCATTTTACTACGTTTTTATGTGCAAAAACTGCACTTGAACAAAGCGCCTCGAAAAGTAGGAGGCAAACGGTCTCCATTATATCTCAGGAACGGCTTGTTTGACACCAAAAAAACAAAGTGCGTTAGATTAAGTATAACGTCAGGTAGGTAATGACGCTTGGATATTAATTTTTATCGATAAATAACAAAATGGCGGTTAAAAACAGAAAAAAAATAAAAAAACACGTTTTTTTCACTGTTTTTTTGTACAAAAAAGATATTAAAAATATAATATAAAATCAAAATTTTAACTTCGTAGAGCGTTAATTTCTAGGAATATATATGTAAAATATATGATTTAAATTTCATAAGGACCGGTCAAGTAGTTTTTGAGATCTCGTGGTGACCAATTTCAAAAATGGTGTTTCGAGAAAAACGCGTTTAAAGTTTTTGGCGCTCAGGTACGCGCGCTGAGGTATTCATGTAAAGGACGCTGAAAAATATACTTAGATTGCTCCGATCGTTTTAAAATTTTTACACAACCATATTACATGTATATACTTTCGAAAAATGAAAAAAAAATCGATTTGTCAAAAGTCTCAAACTCTAATAGCCCCTTAAGGGAACCCTGTTCCGCAAAGTCAATTAATAAATGATGTGTCTTTTTGATCGTACATAACGGTGAACATAAAACAGTTGGCATAAAATCGTGTAAAATTAACACTTTAAAAGCGTCTGTAACAAACATTCGATGTTATTTCAACTTCCAAAATTGGCAAAAGCAACAATGAGATAATGTAAAAATGATACCTAAAGGCAGTATCAAAATTTTATACCGTAAATTTGACCAATTTATCAGGAAAAATGTTATCTCATTCTTTTGACACTACATAGTGTTGAATCGGGAAATAACACCAGGTCAGTTTTTTACCAAACGACCGGTGTTATTTTTACTTCAGAAATTAACACCGTTTTTTTTAACCACTGACATCATTTCAGTTATTCACACCGCAATTTTTTTATATAACAAAAAAGCTTAGTCAAGCCTTAGCCAATATTATCTATTTTAAGGAAGTTGGGATGAGACAGTCAAAATCAAAAGTTTATGAAATCACTCGCGAAACGATTCAGTAATAAATTCATATAACAGATTTGAAAACACTCAATATAAAACGTGAAACATTTATATACATTATTCATGCAATACAGACTATTATTTAACCATATTTGTCCTAATAATTTGTATTTTTATGTTAAAGGATTAACGTTTGATTTTTTGTCCAAACTTGAGAAAACAAAAAATACGAGTATTGAAAATATGTTGATACACTCAATTATGAGAATATCAGTGTAAAATATGAGGTAAATAACCTATAAAAATTGAAAAACATAAATAAACAGTATATGAAAAAAATATTGTAAATATTCGTCCTCAATTTAGTTATTTCGAAGTGGCAATATTGTTTCATTTGAAAGATAGTACTACTGATACTCCTAAATATAGATATGCTCGTGGGTATGGCATAACACAGTGTCAAGAGCAGCTTATGTAGATGAAAAGTAAACAGCAAAATGAATGCGGATATCGAGTGCGGGAAATCTAACAAAAATGGGGAAGAAATGTACACGAGGAAAAATAAAGGTTGGGCTGAAGCAAATGTGGCGAAAAAAAAAGAAAAACGTTAACGATGAAAATTCTAACCTCTCTGGAGTGCATGAGTGTTATATTGTTAATATCCAAACATTAGGAAAAAAAATATTGAGTCGAGATGAAAATTGAAAATTCGAGTAACCCCATCAACACGCATACTACACCCGATTTACGAATATCTAAAAGACATTAATTGAGTTTATGACATTATTGAGATAGAGGGTCGATGTATTAAAAAGAAAGTCAAATGTAGTGGTCATTTTACTAATGTGATGTAGTTTTTTACTGTCTCGTAATTTGGGCTAACTTATTTCGTAAATTTATTACCGAAATTTGTGTCCCATTGCGATACCAGAAACATATAATAATTAAAATTTTATCATGTCATAATATTGTGATAATATGATTTTGTGATCACAAATATTTTGAAACTGTATGACTTCTCGATTTTAAAAATATGAGAGTTATAGCTTGATAACTGTTTTGAGATAGCGTGCTCGTTCAGCGAGCTGTAGTGGAAAAGGTGGTGGCGTCGGTCAGCCGAGATGGCAAAAAATGAAACGCGATTTTCGTAAATTTCAACTCAGTTTATTTACGATTTATTCAAAGTACACATTCGAGCTGGTCTAACAACAAACTCATTTATGATTCAATAATTGCATGGGTCGGGCAAATTGAGACTTCTTTATTTATTAATATGTTTTATGGAATTTGGTACACAACTTTGTTAATGTACATACAAATAAATGTCCAAACGTTTTTTTTTCAATCTTCTTACTTATTCCTTCAAAACTAATTTTATTACATAACCTTGATTTTCAGGTCGTCACAGTAGCCTAGCCCCTTAATAACGTTGTGTGAATATGCTTAATTTTGTGTGAGGCTTGAATTTTTTCAACATTTTTGGTGAGATGTTCTATTACTTTTCTCTAGGCTGTTTCTAGGCCCCTTTGCTTCGCTATGTGGCGAAAATCAACCTTTCGTGTCAGCAGTGGGTGAAAGAAGTGCCTGCGTGGTAAATTCAGCATTAGGGTTGTCGAGATCGCTGAATCCAAATATGGCATTAGATTTTCAAAATGCAAAATAGTGGATTCAATGTCGGTCGATATACGGAAAAATTCGTGGGTTCGTACAAAAATTAGTAGCCTGGAGTTTTTGGAATTGCTGAATGTGAATTGGCATCAGATTTTCTAAATTTGAAATGGAAAATACAAAATGGCCGATACCGTTGTACGTCACTTTGTGTCATACAACATTTTTCTCCGTCAATCATTTTTATTCCTGAAACAAAAAAAAATATAATAATATTAACAATTAAAACTCAAAAAGATTAAGTAATAAAACTTACTACTTTTCGAAGTGCAGTGAAGCAAGAAAAGTCCCTCACCGCTGTCATAAATCTGTAAACAGTTAAAAATGTAAATATCCATGCATTTTCTCAAAGTTATTTTATAATCAAAGTATTTTTGATTAATAAATAAATTTAGAATACACGCTGTCCTTGAAAAGGAAAATAATAATCAAAAATATTATTAGATTTGTCACAGTTAGTATTTTATCCTAATTCTTTATTTTTTATAAACTAACAAGAATTAACACTTATACGAAGTATCTCTCGCTGTAGAAAGCTGTCAACCTAACCTATAATTTAAAAAACCTATATAAAAAAAACTAAAAAATTTCGTAATCAAAATAAACAACTACATCCTTATTTGCTGAGAGAATTCTTTCATGATACAACGCGACGACAACCGCGAAAGATTTAACACGCAAAAAAGTTCCTCAATTATTATTAAAATAATTTTTTTTATAAAAATGAGAACAAAAAATGAATACGTTGGGATTACTCACCGAATGTATATTTATCATTTGTGAAATGGCATTTCTTCCAGCATCTCTCTTTTAAATAAATATCACATTTATTTGAATGTAGATGAAAAATAAATGAAATTAAACTTTTCATATCACGCACTCGTATTTATAAAACTTGGCGAACTATCAAATTATCAACACTCGCAAGAAAATATCGTGAGCGCCTTTACGTCCAAGCGGCAGTAGTCCTATTAAAAAAATCCCTGGAATTAAAAATATTGCCCCTGTAATGCGGCACCATTGCAAAGTCACTCTATCAGGTACGCGCTTAGTCTAGAGGGTCCTCTGCGAAACCCGATCAGTTACGATATCAGACTCCCGAAAAAAGGCAAACATGCTACCGAAAGGAAGCAAACACGCTATCGAAAGGACGTATACAGGCTACCGAAAGGAGATACCCCGCTACTGAAAGGTGGACTCTCGCCAAGGGCCTATGGCATTAACCGAACAATTTTTGGCTACTCTTCTCAACCACTCATTTTTTAAAATTTTTCAACCTAACAACCCACCGTTTTGAATAACTCCTTATCACAATATGGTCCGTAATACGTAGTTTCAGCCTGCTCCTTTCCCCTGAAAACTTTCAATTTTTTCAATACCATAGTCTTACCCCTTGATACGATAAGTTTCCACAAGAACGACGTCAACAGCGTATAACAAAAATCATACCTTTTATGCTAAAAATCTATCACGAATCCCCCAAAAAATCACGTATCTCCCAAATCTGTATCTATAATAATAACATTTTGGTGAAATCTAAATATGCAAATAAATTAATCATTTAATTTTATAAATTTGATATGTTGCAGTTTAGTGAACTGTCTATCTCTTTCCCTCCGCCTATGTCCTCGAGACGATTGATACCTAAAAAAAGAAAAAATAAAAAGGAAAAAATACAGAGAAAAAATAACAAAACAAAACAAAAAAAATGAATAAAATAAAATTATTCGTCATACCTTCCAGGTATTTACCTTTACTGCACGAGAATCATCGTTGAATCGAGTTAATTCTTTTTTATTCCTTTTCTCCATCCATCCTGCCGTAAAATAAATATTTTCTAGCAATTCAAAATAGATTTCAGAGTCTTAACAAAAATATATTTCGTAAGAGGCACCTTCGCACTACTCATTGATAACTACCTCACAAAACTTAACCAATATCTTACCTGGTGTGCATGTTGATTTTGTGGAATTAACTTTCATTTGTACTGTGTGTAGTGCAAAATACACGTTCATTTGCATCGAAACTTTTGAATGAAATGTTGGTTTTGTTTGTTGTCGATTTCTACGGTATTTTTTTTATCACCATTCGTTGGCGAACAAAATATAAAGATCCGTTTATTAATTCAGTATTTTTTATTTATTTAAAAAAAAATCCGGACCAATAACTTGGTCCGGAATTAAATTATCAGTCATTAGTAGCAATCAAAGTTAATTTAACCCGCAAATTTTGTACGCGTTGAAAAATTAAATATTCTCAGAATATCCTTCAGAAATAATTGCAAAAAAATGTTAATTTTTTTCGTTTTGGAATCAAAATAACGAGCTGTTCTGGTATTTTTATCGGAATGGGAATTTGTCATATTCACGACAAAGTTCAATATTCGTCCTGACAATACCTATCGAAGGTCCTCGTCGAGGTGATCGTTACTACTAACAAGATCCTTCGGGAAAGGGCATCACAGTGATGTCTGCGATTCTCAAGGGGTGAAAGATACACAATATCGAGTTTTCCCTTTTTTGAATTTCCGTTTGCTTATCAAACATTTTATGGAGCAAATTTTTTTGAAAAATTCCAAAAATGACATACTTAAATTTGAGAATTCTTGTCTAAATTGTTAGAACAAACTCCTTGTTCCTAAGTATGCCAATGGGTCACTTCTAGACAGCCAATACTTTTTTCTCTAATGGCACCAGGCTGTGTATACTGTACACGAGGGTCAAAGGTCACCTTGGCGAAGTGCCAACATATGCGAGTTCAGTTTCTTTCAGAGACAGAAATGGCAACCACTTTCTGGTACCCTTTGGAAACGTCTATTATGGTTAGGCCAATATTCCAAACCTGGTATTACAAACGTGAATTCCCATTATCATTAAACTCTTGTTTGACTCCGTGTGCATAATGACCTTTGGCAACCCTTGGTGTCATACTGGTTGTTTGAGAAAGCACTTTCGTTTTGATTTCTCTATTCGACAATCGCAATACTAAAACAAATTTTCATCCACCCTCCGATTATTTAATAAAATAAAAAAAACTATCAACAATCGAAAATGAAATTCAAATAAGTCCTCAATTCAATTTTCTAAATCTAAATAGATTCGTGACCTACAGTGAAAAAAAATTGCTCAAAATCCCCATTAATACGAATCAAATTTTTCCGATAAAAAATTATGTTAGTCCAGCGGCGCGAAAGTATCGAGACGATTGAAAAACTTGTTAAAAATTGGCTTCTCAATCACAAAATTGTATTTATTTTTTGAGATTTTTTGCTCTTTGGTTTCGTTATGTTCTATTGGAACGAGAGCTAGAAAGAGTTAATTTTTCCTGGCAACTCTCCAAGCCGATCTCACAAAGTGTGGACATGGCGAAAATTGTACTTGACAAACATAAAAAGTCGAGAAATTTTGTCTCTTTCAATCCATATTATATGTTTACCTTTGGCCAATACAAAGAGTTGTTTAAAACGTAGCAAAAGATCTTTTCATTACGATTTTATCGTATAGTATTTAAAAAAAGAAAAGTCCGAAAACCGTCATATTCGAGTATATAAGAGTGCGGCAGGGCTCGCGCTGTTTTTTTTTGTTTTTTATTACTTGACGTCTAGCCGCTACCGCGTCTTTTGATTGACAAGTAATTTTCCATTCATTTCCTGCTTAGTATAAATGTTTTATAAATACAGTGTAAATAAATAAATTTGTATTTATTTTATAGTTCGTGAACATGCGTGATACATTATGTGAATTAAGCAAAAAAGCTCGCCAAGTACTTAGGCCGAAATATTTTTGTTCCGTTCGAAATCTTTTTTTGTATGGGACTTTTTTCATACCAATTATTTATTCTTATTCTAATTGTGTGGAACAACTGTATTGTAGAACAACTGTATTTCCAGACTTAACTTCTTATTTCATCAACATTCAACAATATTTGGAAATTTTATAAAACCCAATAAAGCCTCCCGTACTTGGCCATATACACTTTAATAAGGCTCAATTTATTTAATGACTTTTTGTGACATCCCATCTTAGCTTTTTGTGAGGATTGAGTCGTCATTGTTTTTGAAGGATTTTTTTGAGTTATTAACACAACATAGAACAAACTTCAAGGTTCTTCTCACTGGAACAGTCACTGGAACAGTTTTATACCATTTAAACTCGGTATATTCGTTTAGTTATTTTTGTTTCGTTTGTTCATTTATTTATTTATATTAAAACATATCTTTATTTTAATCTTTATAACACAATAGTAATGCAGAATCCATTTAATTCAGTCGGCTTATTAAATATCCGTTGGTTGGAGATTTAACTGAGAAAATTATCGATAAAATAAACGTTATAATAGGCGTCTAATGAATGTGGAGAACCTTTGTTCTGGATTACCATTTATAAATGTTACGATTTAACGAACCAAATAAAGCAAATTTATTATTTTTGTACAATTTATCGATAAATAAATGTGAATTATTTGTTTAAAAGACTTAAAAGCCTTTCCGTTCATCCGTAATCGTGTTTTCTCGTTCATTATTCGGAATTAGGCTGGAAGAATATTTCAAGATTTTTCTACCTTTATATTGTATCATCCCCTACTTTCCAGAACGTTATTTTCGCTGTAGGTCGGTAGGGGAGGCTGCGTTCGCTTTAACGCCTCCGTGGAAAAGTTTTCCATCTATCCCCATGTAAAGTCGAGTGAAGAGGTAGGCCTGCATAGGAGAGAAATATAAAGAGAAAAGTAAAGAAAGAGAGCGAGATTGATTTGAAATTGTAATTTTTGAAGCTTCGTTTCTCGTGGTGTCCTTCGAAAAATCATCGATCCTTTCAATATTGGTTGGGTATGAATTGGTTGCTGATAGTACTCCATTGTTACGAAGGTGCTTCGAGCCTCGTCGATATTTTGCAAATTTTTTCCCACCCCCCAATCATCCCGTAACACGGAGGTTGAACACGCTCCCGGAAGGGGTGAATTAGCCCCGGTGATACTAGGAGTATGAGAGCCCGAAGCCCTTAATATCTCGACAAACCTTCAAGGAACCTCGCAAATGGCCGGTTACGAACAACAAAAATCTCCTGACACGTCACGAAGTGAAAGCCAAAGGGATGTGGCTGCTCCCGGTCACCTCTAATGTCTATAATAAAGCCTTGGAATATTGATTTTTATCATGCACTTGGCTCTTCGTGCCGGATCAGAATCTTTTATCACGGAGCGATTTTCAAATGAGGCACGTAGACTTTCTCGAAAGCTCTTGGAATCATTCCCATAAAACCTAAATCAAGTTTTATAAAAGAGCGTAACCATTTTTTTAAATATAATATTTGTATCCGCCTGAGTTTACTTTTCGGAATTTTGACCTTGGATATTACGTGTCAAAGTAAACATCATTTTTTCGCCGTGCCAGACTCACGGGAGTACATGAACAGTAATTCCAAATTATGTCCCAGAGAAAACGGTCTTCATCGCGGATTATTATTGCAAATAAGGGGTTGAAATAGGACTCTGGTGGTCCGATAGTGACCGCAAGTGTGTCGAAGAAAAGAAGAAACTAGAAGTAGAGTATTCCTTAATTCTCATTATCAGTCCGTCCACGTTCATTCAATTATCGTTGTCGTGATCACCGCTTGATTCGGGGGTTGCAAGAAGTCTGGAGCGAGAACTACACTTGTTTCTTGGGAGTGGGAGGGTGGGGGTAGTTCAGGATGTGAGAGCGAGCTTGAACAACGTCGTTGAGACGTTTCCGAGCGAAGAGAGGAGTCTAACGATTACCGTCGACGCTCTGGCTCTCTGGGAGGTGGAAAGGGTGAGAAAGTGGGGGGTGGTTTTCGAAGGGAGGGTTGAAAAAGACGGGCGAAAATGGTATTCAAGTTGGTGGAGCTCTATTGTCGTGTTTCGCAACGGAAAATGTTTTCCCATTCGTAATGGGGTGGTTTTGTCCCCTTCCACTATTTTCAGGAATTTTCTTTTTGTATCAAGGCTCGGAAGAAAGAGCTCCTCCCCCTGTCCCGATCTACTTTTGTCTCAGAATGTCTCTTTTGCCTGTTTCACCCCCTCGTGAATCCGTGAAATAACCTTCCGTTGTGATAACGCCGTTTGGCCTCGTTTCCTATTTCATCAAGAGCCAAGGGATGAAATCGTACGTATAGTACTTTTTTCTCTTGTCAGGATACATACTCCTGTAACATCTTCGCTTTTGTTTTGTTTGTTCTCAAAGACCGCAATGACAGAAGTTTCGCTTCACCACCCTTACACTTTCTCAAGGCTTCGCTTAATGGATTCACATCACAGAAAGTATGAAAATGCATATTCTTCATGGAATATTAATGCCGGCTAAAATTTTCAGGCACAACATACTCTCTTACCGATTTTACTAAAGATATGTGAAATGTACAGCTCAATTCACTCTTGGGTCAATTTTTCTTTGATCTACTGATCGACGCTCCATGACGTTTTTGAATCAATGTTTAACTTCCGACTGCCCGCAAGGCAAAAAGAGTTATGCGTTTATTAATTAATTTATTATTATTATTATTATTATTTATTTATTTATTTAGGAGTTATGCGTTTCACTCCGATCAGCTGATGGGATGGAGAGGATATTTTTTGTCACCACTTTTCTTCAAAACGGTAACAACTGTCTTGACCAATTTTCACACGTTATATCTTTGTATAACAAACAGTATTCTTAGATATAGGTTGCCAAACTCTATTACGAGCTCGTTTAGATAATCAACCTAGCCAAAAACAGCATAAATGCTGTGAAAAAAGCTGAGACAAGTACATTTATGCCCCTCAAATAGTCATTCTAGTTAATCCCCCCCACCACCCAGCGCCAAAATACCGATCCCCACAAAAACTTACAAAAACCCGTCTAAGTCGTTCATGTAAAGATCTCCGCATAAAAATCCTTTGTAAACACCAACTCATCATAAAAAGTTTTATGGGCAACCGCTCTCATTATCTTATCAAATTAAGTCAAATTGTACAGAGATGATAATTTCATTCTCGTAAATGTTGTGAGTTCATAAAAAGTTGATAAATAAATAAAGATCTACTAAAGTATATGTGGCCAAGTACGTGTGATTTTATTATGTTTATAAAATCTCCAATTATAATCATATGCCATTTCTCTAATTAATGCTTTATTACAACGAATTATTATCCTATGATTTGGAACTACAAGGGCTTTAAGAAAAATACAGAATTGCATTAGCCCGCGTGAGCTTGAACGCTGCCACACTCTCATTTGTAATAATTGTAGTATAATTTTATTGGTAACAAATTGATAAAAGTTTACTATCGTACGTAGAGCGGATACGCACAGAGTACTTGTCGGGCCCGAAAATTTTTCATAATATTTGTCACATAAGTCAACAGTAATCTACCATACATTTTGGCCTTAATTAGTAAAGTAAGCATAGCTAATTTGGAATCACAATATGCGGATTGTTTTCTATTCCAAATTATCCTCCTTTCCTTTAACCAATTGTATTTCCAATATGCGTTAGGCTTCAGAGTTCTAAATAGTCACGATCGAAAGAAAAAAAAAATAAAAAATACGTGAACCAGCAACATCTTTTAAAACGTTGTAATTAATTAAATATCGCCGAAACAATTTTCGATAACCGTTCGAAACTGCTCTGCTTGCTGTAAAGACTCTAGTAGCGACTCGTCTTCGCCATCTTATAGTATACGTAAATGTACTTGTCTCGAGTCGCTACCGCGACTCTAGATTTTACGTCCGCGATCTTTATAACCTTTTACAACTCACAGCTGTCACGGTTATTACATGATATGAAAAACACTTATTAGTTCTCGCACTATTACTCTTTATCTATTACTAACCAAAATCAATACTGAAAATAATATCCGTCAGCTTTCACATCCGCGATCTTTATAACCTTATTTTTTTAACCTCACAACTGTCACTATTAATATAGAATTTCACATCCGTGATCTCTATAACCTTTTTGAACTCACACCTGTTCACTGTTATTACATGAAGAAAAGTCAATCGGTTGTCACATCGACGAACACAGTCTCACATATCACCAGATTTCTAGTTACAACTAGTGTCACTAGACAGCGATCGCAAAACGTCAAAAAATGTGTGCGAAAAACGCACCATTTTTTTGATGATTCGGAAGAATGAAATATTAATATTTCCAATATGCGTTAGGCTACAGAATTCTAAATAGGCACAATCGAAAGAAAAAAAATAAATAAAAAATACGTGAACCCGCAACATTTTTCAAAACGCTGTAATTCTTTAAATATCTCCGAAACAATTTTCAAAAACTGTTCGAAACCACTCTGCTTACTGTAAAGACTCTAGTAGCGACTCATCATCTTCGACATTATAGTATATTAAATGTAGTTGTCTCGAGTCGCTACCGCGACTCTAAATATTTACATTCAAACTCATTTTACCATATCGAATGATGATCAATACAAGGTCGTCCCTACTATCGACTACTTCACGCGATTGAGCGTTGCTACTTTCAGTCTACACTGCCGCGCGCTGTTTAGCACGGAGTTTGACTATATCTTTTCTCTTTGTATTATGACGACGTCATTTGTCACATTGTTATTTAATATTTCGTCTTGTATTATAAATAAAAATATATCCATTGAAGAAAAATTAATGAATAAATTCGTTGCGGAAAAACATTATTATTCTTGAAATCGTATACATTTACTGGAAAATAATTGTTGAAAAAAATTAACGAATTTATGAAATCTCCCGACTGCAAATATTATAGAAATAAAAAAAAATATATAACTTGAAATAATAAATAACTAAAATTTACAATTTAAAAAAATCGAATTTTGATTGCACTAAAAAAAATTGTATTCAAAGAGATCTTAAGAAATAAAATTTAAAAAGTTTGAAAACTGTGTATCGAAAAAAACATATCAGTAAAAAAAAATTATGACGTTTACGGTGAAAGTATCACAAAATAAAACAGAGAAACAATTGTTTTAAAAAACAAAAAAACTCCCGAATGATATAATAGTATGACTTTATGAAAATATATATTGTCTTTAAATGTTTCAAAAAAAAAATAGAATAAATGTTTAAGAAATGAATTTAAATAAAAAACTGCCTACCAAAATGAGTAGTAAACTTTAAAAAGTTTGAATAAAAAATGATAAAAAATAACACAGATAAATAAAAAATTAATCAATTGGTAAGTGCAACTCCCTCGAAATTCTATTTTTATAGTCAATGTTAATTGATGGTAGGATAGGTAATTTACATGCGAAAATTGAAAATCAAAAAGTAATAATAAGAAGTTAAATAAATGTACAAAAAATGTAGAGCGTGAAAAATTGTACAATTTACATAAAATAAAAAAATATTATAATTGAAATCGAATTCAGTTATGGTCGGGAGACTTTTCTATCTAAGTCGTTTTCGTGGGGATTTTATTTTAATTCTTGTTTTTAAACATTCCTTTTATTGTTTTTTGAAACATTTTTTTAAGACTGCATTTTTGGCAAAGAAAAACATTTTTTTATAATTTCACAATATCCCTGAAACAAATAATCCTCCTTGTTATACAATCATTTGCACAATAGATATTTATCGAAAGAGCAGATTTTATAAAAGTGATTTTTAATAAGAAATAATCATTCGCAACGAACAATTTACGAAACCGAATGAATTGATGACTCTCTTACATTGAATCTTTTAAAAAAATCACTGGCCTCTCCCGTGAAAGAGTGAAAACACAAAAAGAACTGAAAAATAATTGCAATGTCTTCACGAGAAAAAAAGCGCTTTCTGATATTTGTTCAACTCTCAAGCCAAAATAAATCATTTATGGATGTGCATAGAAGAGAAATGGAAGGAGGTGGGATGAAAATAGGAGGGGAGTGTAAAAAAAGACGAGAAGGAAGTGAGCGAGCGGACCGTTGCAATAAAAGGAAAGCCGGCGTACTTCCTCGGCATGAAATATTCATCCGGAATCGAGAACCGGCCCAACACCATCACCAGCGTCCAGTAGAAAACTCCACTGCACCCTTCCATTCCTTTTATACGGCCTGTGCCACCAGAAAAAACAGAAAGAAAAAACCCACCAACGGAGCATCACTTTCATCCTTCCGGTATTCGAGACCTAAACAATTTATTTTTACCCCCTAAAGTCGAACCTCACTTTCTCAAACCTTTCTCCTAATGTGTTTACTCTTGAATCTCCTCCTTATGCGCCAAACTCACTTGGGGCATGCATATATTGATAAAAATTGCTTATTGCTGACTTATTTAACTAGTATTTTTATAAATTTCTGCCAAATATTAATTTAAAGAGGTACAGCCAGTGTTTGAGAGTTTAAAACGAACGAGAGTTAAAAACACCCTTAGCTATCCTAATTTGTGTTGAATTTTCGTATCATTTATGTGAGCTTTTAATGTGTCATATTCGTGGTAAATCATTAATATTGCTAAATAAAAACTGACAAAGATTTTCGACGACTCGGGAGCCAAAGAAAAGTGAGGTTAGGTTTGCCGAATGTATTAGTTGTTATTTGTAATGTTGTCAAATTGCTGAGAAATATTAGCTCTCTTTTTGACGCCTACTACATGGAGAGAAAAATATCACAAAAATTACCGTGTTCTGCGCTACAAGTTGGGTGCGAAAGACTTTTTTGGAATGATTTGTCGACAAAAAATAAAGATTCCAATGAGTATTGCAGTATTTCACATAAGCCTATGAATTTTTGTAATACGACATAGTCAAATTTTGGAAAACGCACTATAAAAAGTCCCATTACAAATAAAATTGTTGCTTTTTAACTCGTGAACAAAAAATTAATGGCTGCACCGCTAAATCTCAGATGGGTTAGAAATTTTCATATAGTGCAAGGCAATTTTTACCGTGTTATTTGGTATTTTTGCTTCAAACTTCGTCTTTCGTTATTGCATAAGACGATCAGGCCAGAGCGTGTCGTCTACTTATATTATTTTTATTCTGATGTGTCAAGTGACATGACACGGTCTTTAACCTTTAACAATTTTTTTTATACTAAAAAGGAAAAAAGAATTCTTGGGATTAAAGGAAGCAGCAAATTGAGTGGTGTTCTCCTTCAACTTCAAATTCTTAATCCAACATAATTCCTCCTGTCGCAGCCGTGTCCTGACACATACATATATTTAATTTGAAACCCTGATTTGAAGACGAACTAAAGAAAATTCAAAAAGTTTCATCTCATTGATAATTTCTTTATTCAATAAATAAATCATTTGTTTGATGAATGGATTATCAATTGATGAATAATCTTTAATTCATTAGCTTATTAGTATTATAATTATAATAATACTAATTATTATTATTATTATTATTATTATGAGGAATAAAACTAAAAAATGAGCAGTATTGAAATTCATGTCTGCAATGTCAGGCAAGCAAAGATTGACAATCGTCATATGAAATTTTACAGTGCCAGGACACTACTTTTTATTGTACTAACACCATTGATTTTAATTTTGCTTTTTGGTAACATTTATACGCACTGTTCGCATGATTTATTGTGCCTGACAATGGCACACACATCGTTGGAAAACACGGCAATTTTCGCCGGAATTTCTTACAAGTATTCTAAAACATTTCTCTTCGTATACAGTTTCAGCGAGAAATAGTGATAGTATTGTTAAATCTTGTTTTATTATACGAAGTCGAGTTCCCTTTTAGAAACGTTTTATCGGTCTTGCAGGTCTTGTACAATAGTGTCAAGTTGCTTTCGAATTGTTACCGAAGTGGACTATGGAATCATTATGATTAATGGAAATTTCTTCCATTACTCATTACAATGCAATGTGTGATGAAAACGTTAATGCATTTTATGTATTAATGAGAGGTCATGTATAATGACACGTAGCCGGAGTGAATACCAAAAATGTTAATAGTTTATTCATATCGACCAGTGAAGAATTACCGAACTATCAAACGACAAACTGCGCAAATGCTTTGCAAAAACTAGACAAATCCACCTCACAAACTGCACACTTGTTGTAAAAGAATTGCAACGAATACATTTTCGTAGGTTTTATAACTACCTTTCTTTTGAAAGTTGTCTCATTGACTTTTATCCTTACAACAAATTTCAAGAGTCACTGAAAATGATCAAACGAATTAAATTTCATAAAAAAACGACATTCCAAAATGGTAATCTTTTTGTAAGATTTCATTTATCTCAAATGTTTTTTGACGATCTCATAGCTTTTTGTGAAGATTTGGTATTTAAAATTAATACTGAAAATAGAACGCAATTTTATTAGAAAAGCAGCTAAACTCTAGCTCAATCATTTTATTAAATGTTTCTGCGATTTAACGACTGCTGTCAAAAATCAGCTGCATTGGAGTTTATTTTATATGGTATTTATAATGGTATATAATTCTCGTGAAAAATCTGATCAATTATATAGCTAACCCAAATTATCAAATATTAGTGCGAATTGACGACTTGAAAATCACCACAAAAATCAGCTCAATTGTACCTCGCTTTTGTCAATAAAAATTTGTTCTTTATGCTCTGTTGTCGGAATGGTCTGGTAAACGACAAGACGACGACGATAAGTCTAGCTCAGTGTGTAACGATCGAATTGGTGTGGTACACCGAACTCGAGACAGGAAGATCATTATCGCGCTTTTATTATCGTGTCACGCGATGTTTCACGACCCTTTGGGTTGTCGTGTTTTGCCTGATACACTCTCCAACAAAGTCAAGAATTACTAGTCGCATTTTTGAGGCGTGAACTCGCACACAAATCCTTTCGATCAAAAATTTGATAGGACAAAAAAACAACTGTATTTGACCGAAAGTGGCATTATTTTTATTCTCGTTTTGGTTTGTCTGAATAGATTTTTTATTACCTAAAAACTATATAAATACATGAGTTAGAATTCAAGATATTAAAAGCAATATGCGCATAAAATATTGGAGCTATTGATGAATTAATTGAAAATTATATATGGGGCAGTCCACGCCAAATCGACCAACGTCAGGCCTTTTCATTTGTTAATTTGGCTGAAAAATTTATATGTTGTAAGACCCATCGAAAGAAGCTTTCTTGATTCTTTTGTTCATCCACTTGTAAGATATGATGTTTTTCAATATTCGATGATTTTTTCTTCAAATGACTGTAACTCTTGGATAAATGGACCAAGTCGAACTTTTTTTTTGGAAAGATTATTTTTTTACCGTACTGTTTGAAAAAGAAAATAAAGAAATGATTGACATTTATCTTCCTTTTGTTCTCAATTTAAAATAAAAAAACATTGATTTCAAAATATTAGCCCTTTTGAATGTTGAAAAAAAAATCATAAAAAAACCTCGACCAATTAAATAATTTTTTAAACTAATCCCAGCGTGGAGAGATATTATTGCTTCCTCATAGAGGAAGCTATGTGACGGTGAAAAATTTTTTGCTCAAAATGTCCCAAAATATCGAAAAATCATATCTAGAAAAAATGTCCGGATGTGTGTGTGTGTGTGTGTGTGTGTGTGTGTGTGTGTATGGCACTGCAAAATTCAAACGCTTATAACTCGAAAACGATTTGAGATACTGGGCTCCCGTTTTGCACAGATGTTAATCTATACAAGCTCTTCATTCTCTGATAATTTTGTCAGAATTTCAAAAAAAATACGAATCCTACGACGTTTTGAAATTTTCAAAAAAAGGGTGTCGACGCTGAATTTTGGAAATATCGGTTGAGCGGTTTAAATTTTATGATTTTTCGAATTTTACGAAAATCTGAGTTTTTCGAAAAATCGTCTAACCGCTTTAATTTTTGCAAATTTTGTAAGATATTGTGTATAAGTCTGTACTTCTAATGCTGAAAGCTTCCTCTATGAGGAAGCCAAAATGAAAAATATAGCACCTCATAGAGTAAGCTTTGAGCATCGTGCATCTAGAGCAGCGTGCATCTTGAGCACCGTGCATCTTGAGCACCGTGCATCTTGAGCACCGTGCATCATGAGCACCGTGCATCTTGAGCATCTTGCATCTTGAGCATCGTGCATACCGTGCATCTTGGGCACCGTGCATCTTGAGCATCGTGCATCTTGAGCATCGCGCATCTTGAGCACCGTGCATCTTGACCATCTTGAGGAAGCAATTTGCAAATTTTAATTTGCAGCATTTTTTTATATTTCTTTTCTGAGTTTGAAAAAAATGTTCATTGATTATCAATCGATTCGGACTTTTTTTTATTTGAAATGTTGGTATAAAAAAAAATATCGAAAAAATAGTTCGATTTGATTCAAATCGACTGAAAAACCAAAAGGATTTTTTTTCAAAATAAGAAAAAAAATTATATGTAAAAATCTGTCTACGATGGGATTAGTCTCAAAATCATGCAATTCGGCGAAGTTTTTTTGTGAATTTTTTGAAAAAAATTAAAAAGAACGAACATCTTGAAACCAATGATTTTTTGCTTTAAATTGAGAAACAATATAGTAGAAGAAATAATATGAAGAAAAAAACATCGAATTTTGAAAAAAAATCATATATCACGAGGTGATGGACGAAAAAATCAGAAAAAAATCGAGAGAGCTTCTTTCAATGGATCGTCACATAAGATTTTCAGCCGAATCAAAAAATAGAAAGCTCTGACATAGGTCGATTTGGCATGGAATGCTGCATATGTATAGTTGAGAATGAGTGAAAATTACAGAATAATTGGCAAGTTTCCACCCTGGTTATTGTTTTTTTGATTGATAATTCTGCGATGTTGATTTCTGCTTTTATATTGCCCTTTTTTTAATTATCAAATATATACGTTGTATTAATTGCAGGTTCCCAAGTTGTCACGGTACTTGCTTGTTAAGGGAGGAAGCTATCAATTTTTTATTCACTACTTTTTTTTATTTCTTTTGCGATTTACCTCTCTTTCTGTATTCTCTCAATTCAGACGATCGTGAATAAACCTCTCGAGTGACCTACTTGGGGTAAGTGTGAGTGTGTGTGGGTTTGTGTGCGTGTGTGCATGTGTGTGATAACGCACTTCGATCGATATCTGATTGCACTCATGTAGTTTTCCACTTAACGATGCTTGCGTTGTTTTGAATCAAAAGACACAACAACAAAAAATACAAACCGAACAAAAAGGACAGAATCATATATATCCGAGTATATGTAAATGGGGAAAAAAATAAAGCATTGCAATTTCTTTGCGTGCGTCGAGAATAAAATGAATTTATGAAATATCGAGAAAGTTTTATTTCCGAAGAAATGCTAATAGAAAATCCATCCCTTCCAACATATCGAGAGTGTTTAATACATGGTAAATTGAAACATGCGCAAATTCTTCGAAATGTAAATTTGTTTTCATTTCAAGACTCACAAGTTGTAAGCTAACCATTTTTTATGAGTATTTTTTTTTTTTTTCATTTTTACAATCTTGCCATGCTTTGTCCACTTGGCTTAGTAATTTTAGCAAAGTAGCAACGAAACTCGTTGAATGAACCTACATTTATATTAGAAGTCATATAGCCTCTCTGGGCAGTATTCAGAATTGTCCCGATGACACGATCTCTGTGAATAGGCAAGAGTTGTAAAGAAATGTGGAACAGTATGTGCGCAGGTAAAGGAATGGAATGAGGAAGAGTATTTTTTTCACTCAAAAGAGACAGCGAGAGAAAAAATTCTCGGACGAGTGACATCAGGAAAAGAAAAACCTGATGGAAGGTTCAAAAACCTGGGTTAAGTAAACCCTCTAGGGTTTTGCCAATTCTCGTTCTCTTTGTGTTTTTTTTCTTACCACAACGCCAACAGTCACGATATACCTGTGAAAAATTACAATTTTTAAATGGATGACTTGAGTCAACGAGGGTGCAAATGTGTCAATGAGCTTCTATCACTACTAAGGGAGACATAAAATTCTTCGGAAATTTGCATTTCCCTATTTTCCCGGTTTTAAGGAGGTTGGATCGCGACGATACAATGTTGCCACGCTAAACCATGTTAAAAACATTACAAATTTCAAAATAATAAGAATTTAATATAATTTGGTAAATGTATTCTTTAAAAATATATATGACAATACAAATTTTTTTAGGTTTTTCTACCACATAGTTCTCGAGTAATTAAACACTAAAGTTCACGTGTATAAGCATAGAGTTTACATATATACAGTTATACATCTCGTGCATAAGAACTTCGATTCAACGCTCAATTATTCGATAACCATGCGGTAAAAAATGTTGAAAAAAATTGGGTTTGTATACTTGGAGCCAAAGAATGTTATCACCAAAATTTATCAAATTCTGATTATTTTGATTTCGTGATCCAACCTCCTTAAATTAGGGCATATTTGTCTCTGGAAAAACAAATTATTGAAAGGTAGCCCTGATGTTTAATCATTTTGGATTCAAAAATAAAATTGAAAAACTATTCTTGATAAATATCCACAAGTCCCTAAATGGACCGTACAGGGGAGAAACCAAATTAATCCGACAAGTTTTCATTAATTTTGTGGAAAAAAACTGTAAATGAAATTTGGTAAATCCATCGGGGAGATTCAAAATGCACATTATTGAATGTGAAGTTGGATGGAATGCAATTCGAAAGTCGATTGGGACCGATGCGACACGACGTGAATAGATAATTAACGGTAAGGGTGGATAAATAGGTATTCACCCATGATCAATTTAAATTAGAGCATTGCATTACGTGGCGCATGCCATGCTAACTCATCCTGTCCACGGTTCACCCTGGACCTCATCCCCTATCAATTCCCAATCCTTGCCAACAATCCACACCGATCGAAATTTATTGAATAATTAAAACTAATATCGTCCTCTGGATTTGCGACGGAGAGCTAATGTGGAGGGTGACCATTCGTTAGAAAGTGTCACGACAATTGTCGCCTACAAATACAAATCTCGGAAAACTTATTTTGGATACAATATGAATATTTGACATAATTAGGATTAATATTAACGGTTACTTTTTAAGAAGAACTTAGCAAGCTCTCGGAATTTGAAAAACCCTACAGGTGAAAAAATAATCTCATTCACGTAGTGCTTTTGTGATGCTTCCTTTAATCCAAATATATTATTTTTACCTTACGAAACTATCTTCTGATGTAGAATAGTTGTGGTATTACCAGGGTAATAATTGGGGTGTAAAATATACTGAGTAAGACTTTCAACATTTGTTTTACAAGAAGCTCCGTCTTAATTAAGTTCGAAGATGTTTTTTTTTCTATTCTGTAACTCCTCTTTTCCAAGCCTCTAATGGCCTCGAGGGGTTGAAGAATCGTATGGAGTATTTCGCGAATAATTCTTTTTCACCGCAGAAAAAACGTCTGTCTGGTAAAAGAATTTCCAGAGTAAATTTAAAAAAAGGAATTGGTAGACTTGCTTTGAATAATGAAAAAAAATTCAAGGATTATCTTCAATGAGCTAATAAAAATCAAAGCGGGCGGTAAACAAATTTTTGTGTACTTTCGATCAAGAACGAAACTGGCTAAAATAACAGGTATTTTCCTCGCTGAGCATCTTTATTACTTCGCTAGCGTAACATTACCGTTTTCAACCTCCAGCCTTTTCTCTCTTTCACCTCCAGTGGTAGGAGGTTGAAAGGGTTTGGGGGTGGTTTCACTGAAACGCCTCGTAATGAAGTGGATCGTAAACCACTCTCACGCGCTACCCTGGCAGTTTTGACATATATAAAAATATGATGGAGGGTTGAAAAAAGCTGGAAACGTTATTGAAGTGGAAGTTAAAGTTAGACGCTCGATATCCGGGCTAAAACTTCGCGAATACCGGTAAGCCGAAGGAGGACGGATGTTCGGGGTGTCGGTGGATCATGGCGAGCTTGAAAAGCATGAGGCATAAAAAGCATGAGGAATAAAAGGGCCAAGAAAAAAAGATTGTTTGACTCGGGGGGTGAAATTCAGTCAAGGGGTTGTTTGGTGGGATCCTCAAAATGGTTAAAAGTGAAGAAATCGTGGATTCGGTTGGCCAAGGAGGATAAGAACCTTTGGGGGCAGCGAGGAGTGATGAAAAAGGGGTTAAAACGGGGTAGCTACAAAGACGAGCGAGAAAACGACACGCTATCAAGCAAGAACACTCCGGTTAGTTTTCCTCTGGGTCGCGGGGTATCAGCGGAAAATACACAGTGCATCATCAACAGATAAGCCTCTTAGGGTTGGTCTTATACGAATGTTCTCGGCAATCTACCCGGCTGTGCCAAGCGTTTTTCCTCCTCTACAAGCATCCCCTCACCTCAATGTAGCATTTTTCTTTTTTTCCCTAGTTTATCTTTGTTTTTTTCATCCTCCTCGATTTCTAGGCAAGATATAATCTCGTTACAGCCTCTTCTACTCCTCTTCTATTCTTTAACCCCCTAAAATACTGTCAACGAAGTGAGAAGCGTTAAGCAACCTGGTTTGATTCAAGTCAGATTACTCTGCACGCTTTGCGTGATTAAGGGGGATGAAAATTCGAAGATCGGAACGGGGGATTTTTATCTGGGTTTTCACAAATCAGGGGATGATTGTTAGTCGAAAAGCTCCTGCAAAAGGAAGATTATGGTCATGTTTCAACTTCCGTGGGTGGCATGGATCAAATCGACTTCCATTGTTTATCTCTGCATCTAAAAAAATTTACCTGGATTTTTTTTGTATTTTCATGAAAAAAATCGTGAGCTTTTTTATCGAACGCTTTGGGGCTTCTTTTAAAATTTCAGATAATTTAGGACCAAAAATCATTTGCTCAAGAGGTGACTTCGGGGTGAAAAGGTTAGAAGTTGCTCGAATAGTTGTATAATTAAGGGGACCGTATGGTCTAGAAATTTGAAAAAATCGATTTTTTTTTTTTCGATATGTCGAAAGTATAGTATCTCAAGAATATACTGTGAAATTTTCATGCGGAAATTCTCAATATTACAGCTTCTACAGCCCATAACGCAGGTAGAGAGCGGTCCGCGACACGAAAACGTTCAAAGCCTTATTGGACACAAAGCCTTACGGGGATGATTTTTTAGTTTGCAAAAAAGAATGTGTTTTGCATATTAAAAAACGTTTGTACAAACGTGCTGTTGATGCGAAAAAAAAACATGCACAAATAAAGAAAGCAACAAAGAAATTGACAGAAAAAGAAGAGGGAAAAAAGACACAGCGGAAATCGATAAATAAAACACCGAAGCGTCAACAATTGACGAATAAATTATTGCAAGAGCTGTCAACTTATTACGGTCTAGCAATTAGACGTAATTCAGATTCGACTGAAGGGATGAGAAGTGAAATATGGGCAGCATATTATCACAAAATTTCAACAGATGAAAATCCGCAACACTCGTACTGTCCTCCAGGTTCCGAATCGTGGTGCAAGTGGCGTCAAAGTGAGGCTGCAGGTACTTTAGACACCTACGAGCACCCACCTGCTCTGTGCGATGAAGCACAAGAGATATTAAAACCAATTTATGAAGAATTGACAGCAGAGACTTTATTGGAAAGGTGTATTGGCAGTAATACGCAGAACAATAACGAAAGTTTCAATGCTTGCGTGTGGCACCTTGCGCCGAAACATCTGTTTGCCGGAAAAAAAATCATTGATATTGCCACTCACATTTCCGCTTGCATATTCAATGAAGGATTTGCATCCCTATTGAAAATAATGGAGACCATGGGCATAACAATCGGGCCACAAGCGGAGCAACTAGCGCAAAACCGAGACGAGCTGCGAGTATCGAGCGCCAACCGTAGGAGCACGGACAACTCCAAAGAGGCTCGGACAGCTCGAAGAAATGAAAGGAGTGAGGAAATCTTGAATTATGAACGTTCCGAAGGAATCCTATATGGTGCCGGAATCGCGGATTAACTGTAAGTATTCAAAATTTGCTCAATTTTTGAAAATATCTGTACCTCAAACTTTAAACTCATTTATCTCGAAACGACTTTTTTCGGCACTGCGCAGGTGAAAACAAAAAAACTATTCAACCGAATCACTTGAAATTTGGATATGTTGTTCACAACATGTATGGCTATCGTCGGAACTACAATCATAATTTTATTTAAATAATTTCTTATTGTTTATACTAAAAAACTAGTGAAAAAAAAACCCGATTTTACGAATTTTTTTTCAAAAGCGCGCCATTTTGTCAATTTTTAATTTTTTCGATTTGTTCTAGTCCCGACCATAACTGCACTCTTTCTGATTAAGAATCTTCTTGAATTTTGTGTTTCAGATGAGTAGAAGTCTCGGATCGATCTTCACCGTCCGGGTCGGATTTTTCGAGAGGGTCGTCTTCAATGCCAATTATATGATAATAAACACTGTTTTTAAAATTAAAAAAAAATTTTTTTGTATACTTAATAAAGGTAGTAATAAACCCGAAAAGTTAAAACATCGATTTTTAAATTTTTTAAGGCAAAAAAAAATCGTGAAAATAGGTGAAATTTTCGTGCTCTAGACCATACGGTCCCCTTAAGAATAAGGTTTGATACATGATCAGTAGTGTTCGCAGCACCCTCGAAGGCAAATTTTTCGACTTTATTTTTCTTTGTAGCGGGTCGTTTTTAATTCGACTCCTCAGAATTAAGGAAAAATGAGGCTAGGGGTGTTTTCGAGGGCTAAGCGTGGCTGGCACGAATGAAAGATCGATTCGGATTCAATTACTTTTAAGATCTTTACATGATCTTTCGGCGGAGGGAAGGAAAATTCGGCTTTTTTCCAAATAGTCGTCTTTCAAGGTCATGATGTAGGAGACGTAGACCGAAAAAGCGATTGGGATGAATTCAGTGACCACAAAAATGGTTGAAATATAGCCATGATGGAAGTTTTCATGAACAAGCTCTTCTTGTTTTTTTTTTCCACGAGGAAAGCTCAGATATACCTTGTAACAGATCTCGTTTGGATCCTTACATTAAAAAAAGAAATTGACTCTGAAACATTTTTTTGACACGTAACAAAAGTTCTAACCTGCAGAAAAATAGCAAATAATTAATTATAGATTTTGTGCAATATTTTTAGAAAAAATGCCTGTAACAAAAAATGATAAACTACACAATGAAGAAAATCGTCAATAATTACATTTAATTTAAACTCGTTGTTTTTGATTAGAAGTAAAAGAAAGGTGTGTGTATAAAGGTGACCCCTGTGGGCCGGTATATTCTTACGGTGGGTTCTTTCAGAGATCGTAGTAATATTCAGCCAGTGACGTTGACATTTCGCAAAATAGTTGTAACAGTGAGGGTTGAAGGAATGTAGAAGCAGGTGGATGACATTACCCAAGTATTCCGGGAAAGTATTCCAGAGATGTCTGATGCACGGAAAGTAAAACCTCGTCGCATTTTGTTTGCCGGAGTTCGTAGTAACGTTTACTCCCTTCTTTGGGGGAGGGGGGGAGTTGAAGTCGATGAGTTGGGGTTGGTGGGTGTTGGAGGATGATTTTGGAATACTAAGGACGAAGAAGAGCTCGAGCATTGGATGTTCCCAGCAGAGCTGCGACAGTCGTGAAGCCAGGAAAGATAAAGTGCGGAAAGTGGAAGGGGTGAGATGAATGAGGACGCTGAAAGCGCATGAGGACTTAGTAGAGAAGTTGCCCTGAGGAGAAACGTGAGGATGGAGAGAGGAAGAGAGACAGGTGGTATCAAATTATTGCAAACAATTACGTTTAATGAGAAGGTTAACGCCTGCAACGCTCGTCCGGACGTTCGATGGGGGTTAGGGGTGGTTTTCACTTCCTCCTGCCCTTGGAGGAAAACCGGAACGAGCACCAACGGGGATGCAAATGTGCCGACGCCGAGTAACTAGCAAGCAGAGTAGTTGTTCTCGATAAAGACGACGCTACATCTACCGCTACTCTCACCTTTACAAGGTCATTGGGTTTTGCCGTTATGTTGGCCCTCTTTGGAGCAATTGATGTACTAGTTCAATGTCTAGAGCGTTGAGAATTGAGAGGAAAAAAAGGGTAGCAGAAAAAGTTGACTTTCAAGGTCATTGCTCGATGTTAATAACCTTGGGAAGAAGTTAACATCCCATATTTCAAGTCGGAGGTGAATCAGGACTTGCGAGACGATTGTACAGAGAGCTTTACGTCCTCGACGTAATTACGAGGCTATCGGCCACGCATCTTAAGTCCTTTCCAGTTAAAGGTAGTTTTGGTAAAATTGGTCTTTTTATCTTCCGAGCTCCCACCTACCAAAGGGTCATCATTCCTTCTCGGGTGTTTGCTACGACCGCGATACGTTATTGCACGATTATCAAGACGCTTATAAATCTCAAGACCATTGAGGTCAGAAGGTTATCATTATTTATTTCCAATTCAATCACACGACGTGGCGTTCCGTTTTACCTCGAATCACTTGGTTCTCTTTCGCTTCTGCGATTTCGACAAACAAATTTGCTCACGTGACAAATGGAAACGTGATCGATCGAGTCACCACCTCCGCGACGATGAACACTTCGAAATTGTTTGTACGAGATGTCAAAGGGAAAATGGTGCAAACAAAGAGGGGCTGCCATCAGAAAATCGTTCATCTTATACCAAATGCAATAAAATATATGCTTAAAATTTGTATTTCTTTCTAAAAAATTATTTCAACTTTGGTTAATATAGAGAAACGATAACAGCTATCTAAAAAAAGGAGCTTTTCCATTTTACTACAAAATATTGATGAAAGCCTATTGATTTTTTCGCTTAACATCAATAAGTAGAAAAAATAATCGGATCACAATAGATTGAAATTTTGAGAATGGATTAAGGATGAGTAAAATTATCTCGGACGAGCGATCGTCTTCTCGACAAGAATCGAGTAGGATGCGTGATATGTATATTCTTGTGTTGGATATTGCATACCACAGACCATCCACGACAGATCCAATTTCCGTCATATCACGTTCACGAGAATTTTTTTCTCTTCCTCTCCTGTCTTTTTTTTTTTTTATTATTCGTATCTGCATGCATGCGCGAGTCGACGAGAGATGTAGGAAATTGTTAGATTGACAAGGTCACAAAATTGAATACTTCAAATTCAAGTTAAAATGGTCTTATTCACCCAATAATTCGCATAGTATAAATTAATAGTTTATTCCGTTCATTTTTCGGCTCTGGGGGCTGACCTAGGATGGAGAAAACGGGAAAAAACCTGGCAACGGTAAAAAAAATCGAAAATAAAAAAACTTGGTAACACAAGGAAAAGCTGTGACAGTGAACGATGTTCACTACAAAATGATTTTACAAGATTTTGAAAGAGGCCCGTAGAGGAGGTCATATTTTCTCGACAAGCTTACGTTACACGAATTTTTTTTTTTTCTATTTTTATGTCTATATGTTTATTATTTTATTTAAATGTTTTTACTTTTTTCGCTAACTTTTTTATGCAACACCGGTGTGCAGTAATATTAATGGATGCAATTTCATAATACGGTATGCAAGAACACGATGCATCATTTCGTACATATTGGCGTCAGCTTTGCTCCCTCTTTTCGCTCCTACTTTTTTTTCACAAGTTTGGCCTTCCCGAAATGGATCAATTTCTCTCATTCCAAAAACTCACTTCCTACGTTCCACGGATACTTTCCAGAAAATATTTTATATATTCCCTCATGTAGAGTCCTATGAGAAGCAGCGTCACGAAAAATCGTTCATTCTCATCCACTAAGTGGTATGGGGCTGGCTTTGAAATTTGTTTCTTGGAGATTTAATATGGATGAGTATTTCTTCTATATTATTTATCTTTGAAGGTTTCTATTGAGGGTAGAACCAGATTCTTACGTGGATAACAATTATTAAGATATAGTTTGGGTTCTTTCATTTTTGGCATTTGTTAGATTTGGGTTAGATTGTGGATAATTTTTATTTCGGTCTAGTCCAAAAACTTCGATGGATTGATTTTCACGAATAAAACGGACACATGATCTTTTTGGAACACATTTTTATTCATATGAAAATAACTAGTTACCCATTAAAAATGAAATAAAAATAGTACATGCACTTCGAGAGGACGAATTTAAAACCCACGAAAATAAGTATTCTTGTAAATTTTTGGGATTATAAGATGAGTACGATTTTTAGTTTCTAGGTTTCAAAAGATTTAAGAGTGAATCTTTACCCATTTAGATTGCTACAGTGCTTTCAACATTGAACGTACTGAAGCAAATTTCATGAAGTACATATTGCCAGCTACATTCTGCGAGTTCAAAAGAGTAATACTGATAAAAGCAGGGGCTTCTCGACTAGACTCATTCCGACGGGGTAAAAAAGTATGAAATTCTGCAAAGGGTTCTATGTATCACAAATGCAAAAAAACTCTCGTATGTACGAGGGTGTTCTTTTTTTTACAGAGGGGTGGTAAAAGCTCCACAGAATTTTGTCGTCACTTCTAAATATCTATACGGACACAGTTCGTCCGGATCATCCCGTGAATTTTTCAAAGGCATAGGGAAGAATATTATGAGTAAGTAATCTGGATTTCACTCTGTGAAATTCGCGCCTTAAGTGAAATATTTTTCGGAATGCATCAGATAGTTTTTTATTTTCAAAATTTAAATTACAATTATAGTCAGACAGAATATTCTTTATGCACGTTGTATGTGTACTTACGGAAATCCACAGGAATTACTGTCATATTTTTCAGCTCTGAATCCGGGACAGGATCTAATAAATAACCAAAACATGAGGATTTTTTTACACAATATTTCCTAGGAACAAATGAAATACCGGAATTATTCTCTAATTTCGTTCCTTCTCAATATGTATACATGGGGAAGACATGGAGATCTTTATGTGCGTGGAACGGTAGAACAAAATTCACCATTTTTATGAAGTAGAGGGTTGTGAGGCTGGAGGGTTAAAGGGCATTTGCGTATATTTCTGTGCATTCCAAATTGGATGGAGCCCCCAAATCTCTTACAGAACATCCAATTTATCCTAAAAGATGAATAAAGGAAAAACGGACAAGAGGTTGGACAAGTAGAGGATGATGGTGTGTAGAAAATGTTCTGGTTGTCATGTGACTGGTCTGGAAAGATTTTAGTCGCTTTTTATGTGCACTTGCTCTTCCCTAGCACACAATAAAACGACCAAAACCGAGACTTATATTTGTAGGACGAATGAAAGTCAAGACTCACGGGGGATAAAGTTTGTTCCGGACCATGACGGAACGAATGAAAATTCTTCGTCATTGTAACAGTGGGATGGACGCGTTATCGCGCTAAGACAAATTTTCCCCCATTATTCGAACAGACCGAGTAATCTTTTCTTCAACCCTTCCTCCAGGGGTGAAATTTATCCTCTTTTTCTAAGAAACCCTGAAGACAGGCACTCTCGTTAGGATCATTATGTTTTCTTGATTGGAGTAATTCATTGAGATCTTCACATTTTTGTAGAATGAAAAAGCCACTCTTTTGTTGACAGTTTAAAACATTGTATTTCATAAACAATTATATTTTCGATAATAAAAATGTTGAAATGAAAAATGAATAGTAGCAAAATAAATATTTTTAGCAGTGAAATTCACATTCACTGAGAAAAATCCATAGCAATATTACTTCCGAGGGTAAATAAATTGAGAGCTGTAAGGGATGAAAATTCAATTGATATTAGTCACGGGGTATATTTCGAGGAGCGTTTTGATTATCTGCAACAGCAGGCTCGATGCTGTTCAATAACGTAACCCGAGTAAATTTCGTTATGACACCGAACCTCTCGATTTCGTTAGTTCAAATTCTCGTTTGACTCACAAACGTGCATGTCCTGTAACAGAAAAAATAATAATAAGAAACGTTGACTACACCCCTACGCCGACGAATGTTGCATAAATCGAAAAATAACAGGCAACGGGAACGCCCGATGTTTTCTACTGGTGTGAAAAATTTCTACCGTAACTGTTGTATTTTTTGTTATTGTTCTACTGGGGCTGAAAATCGATGGAGCTGTGGTATGAGGGTAAGTCAGACACGTCGCTTGAACTTTTTGACATCAAAGACCAAAGAGGCTCGTTGTTCCTTTCCTTTGTGCTCTTTCGCATGTTTCGTTAGTCTGCTCGACGTTCAAGCACTATAAAGTAGAAAAGGCCCGTATTGCGTCAGACACTTGGCACTATTTGATTTTCAATTTTTCATGTATTCTCAAATCCATTTTCAAATTCGTTTAAACTAAAATATGGCTCTTCCTGTTTTTGATATATTTTCTATTACGTCTCGGTTCAGAAACACAAATAAGTAGAACAGATTAATACTAGTCAGGTCCATTACATTTTTATATTTTTTATGATAGCTCTATCGCTCGAATCGATTTGTAGATGAATAAACCCTAAAAAATAGCTTTTCTCCATTTAGAAGAAAAAACATCATATTTCTTCGAGCTCCCTGACCTTGTTGTTAGAAAAAATCATAACGCTTGAGACAAGTTAGGATGAAGGCCAAGAATCGTTGGGATTGCAATTGTCGAGGTTCTGGTCGTCTAGGGAATGATTTGTGGGCTTCCTATTCTAAGCTATATATATTTGGATTGTTACGACGATCGAATTTTCAGGTTTCCAGGTTTGGAAAACTGGACCCTCGTCATCAGAAAATTAAAGGATGAAAACCTTGATTGTTCTGTGGTTCAATAAATCATGTGGCGAATAGAACAAGCCTTATCACGAGTCAAGTAATACAGTATCGTATAAGATTTAACTTATATGGTAGTAAAGAGATTGAGCTTTCCCAGATGAATTACTGTCCACGAATTTTTGTGTTGATAGATTGTAAATTATGAAACAATGCTTTGTACGAAAAGCTCTGTATGATAATGCGCCTCTTGCTTTCTATTTTCCGTAAACCATGATTAATTAATATACAATATATGTACACACATGCATAAATGCGTATCCGTATACCTATACACATATATATTAACGTAGATATACATATATGCTTTTACTGAGACGGAAAGCAGATTCATCCTTCGACCCACTACCCTCTCGGTCTAGCATGCACGGAGATTAATTTGCTGGCACTGACGGCACGACTAATTGATCTATGCCCAATGGAAAATGCGTTATCGACCCTTGCCTTCCTTCCTCTTTCCCGTCTCTCTCTTTATTCTTGCTTCACCGCGCTATTCCGACCAACACCATGTAAATTTTTAAATGACCCAATTCAATATCCAGAATTCTGTATACAACTTGACGCCCCACACCGCTAATTTTCAGGGTAGTCCAGCGTGCGACTAATCTTTATTTTGCAATTAAATGTGGGCGAGGATAGAAAAATAAATATATCGTGAAAGGGTTGATGATTTAGAGCTTTGTGGTTTGTTTAAAAAACAAGCGTAGCAGCATTTTTGACACTGAGAGAATAGCGAGTATTCCAAGGGTGAGGTCTGGAGAGGCAAACTCGTTGGTGGGGAATTTCCAGGTTACATTTGTAAATGTGTACCAACCACCCATATGTAGGGGGGTGAAGTGACGAGAGAGATTTTCGAGGGATGAAGGGGGAGAGGGTGTTATATCGACGAAAATTCGCTGTTCGGAGTCTTTTACGAGTTTTGGCACAGGACGTGGGCTGCGTCCATTTATCATACGCCACCGGTGGCAGACAGAGAAGTGAATAGTTCACAGGGCATTTGTTTTTCAATATTTCCCGTATCGCTGCACTCCCATGTGCCTCTCGCCCAATCCCTCGAGTACTGGTACTCGACCAACGACAAACATCCCCCAACCCTTATTCGAACCCCTTCATTCTCCATTTCTCATTGTTTCATCTCCTCTCTCTCTCTCTCTCTCTCTCTCTCTCTCTCTCTCTCTCTCTCTCCTGTCCTCGTACACAAATCCAACCCAACCCCATTTTCATTTCCATCGAATTTTGGACTTCACCCGCTCGCAACGAAATCCAAGTTGATTCGTCAAACAAATATTTTTCCAACCCTTTAAGTCATCCACAATGTTACACTCTATTTGCCATCGATTCCGACGCTTACGGACCAGTTTCACACCCTACGTAAACGTTTTGTACTTATGGCTTGATTTTTAAAGGTATTGGCAACGGAAAAACAATTTTTTTATGGAAGAAACGTTCAATAATTAAATATCAGTATATACATCTCAATTTTATCGCTTTATTTTTGCAGACGGTGCAATCATTTTTTATTTCATTCGAATTGAAAAATATTTTTATTTTTATTTTTATTTTTATAACATCCTCCATATATTCAAGCAGATTTTTACGAGCTCATTCCCTCACTGTAACTGTACTTTTCCCTCATTTTACTTATTTCCATGATCCTTTGAAAACCCTCAAGAGGGTTGCCCACAGCCACTCTTTCTTTAAGCAGTACTATATCTCATTTGTACGAGGGCCAAAGAAACTGTGAAAAATCCGGTCAATACAGGTTTTCCTGTTATTTTTCTGAATTTCAGTTGGTTAGCACCATCAGAAACTCAGAAAAACTGCCTCCCGCTCAGCAATTGATGTGTGCTCATGCGCGGCTGAACGATCACCCAAAAAAATATTGACCTCGCCCAAGGCTGCTTAACTTGGGAGATCGACGGAACCACACACCGACGGTACACTCATCGCTGTCGGTTCGAATTGACAAGTATATACGATCGGCCCGTCTTGCCTTGGACGTTCAACACTATCTTTTTAATACTTGGCGTCAAGACGCTGTCGCGTCTCTAGATATACAGTCTAAGCCGGTTATAACGACTTTGAAGGGACCGTCCAAACCGGTCGTTGTAGTTGATAATCGGTATGTTTTTGACGGTTATGTCTTTTTTCTAGGATTACTACTGTCGTTTTTATGAAAGAATAAACAAGTTCAAATAAAAAATGTATTATTTTTTTTGAATACAATTGTAGTAGCTAGTTGTTGTAGAATTTATTGTGTGCAATTAATTTAATTTCACCGTTCAATTCACTGTGTTACAGCTTGACAAAAAATATTACTCTCTGGATGTGAGCTTTATCACGATACACGAATGTGAAGTAATTGGAGGTGAAAAAACTGATGGAACAAAAGAAAAAGGAAATGGAAGAATGTGGTTGATAGATCGATATCTCAGGCCCGGACTTGAGATACCGATCTATCCAGCGATATGGAACGAGTTTAGTTGGATTTTGTAGTATGAGTAGAAAAAAGTACGGTAAAAACGGGAAGGAAGAGAGAATAGGAAAGAAAACGGACCAGTAAGAATGAAAAAGATGGGATGGATATTACTTGGCGAACACCGCAGATTGCTTCGATTTAATAGATAGCGTGGCTCACACAATTATTGATAAGATTCGATGGGGACTTATATTACGAAGGGTACACCCCAGCTGCACCGTCAAAACCTAGCAGCACGGTGTCGTTATTGGAAAAGCGCAGGTGGTCATAAAAATAAAAACAAAAATATGGAAAAAATAAAACTAAACAATTTCGAATTACTTGGATTTGATTGAGGAATTTTAAAAATAAAGAATCATTGACATTTATTTCCCTAGGTCAAAGGATTATTCTGATCCTTCTTCTTTCCTACATGCCTTTCGTGGTGTACAAAATTAAGTCCTTCGGGCGTATAATATTTATCTTTGATAGCTCTTTCAAATGCATTCGATACATTCAACGTAAAAGCTTTTTCTGAAAGCAATGAGAAAAGACGGAAGCAGAAGACGATTTCCACTTCCGTCTTTCCACGTTGGTAGACTCAGTTGACCAAAGATGGAATCGAGTCGGGTTCCTGGAATCGATTTTCTTTGATCATCGCATTCCTTGTTGTTCAAGGATATATTATCCTTTTACGTGAGAACCCGAGCTTCTTCAAACTTCAGGTTTTTCGCAATCTGCTTCACATCACATTGGTACGTGAGGATTGGTAGATACGAGGAAAAATGTAGAGGAAGCTGTATTTTTATTTTTCGGACTGATGGGGCTCTAAGAAATCAAATCAATTGGGGCTTCAACACTAAAAAAAAAATCGATAGAAAATAAAAAAAATTGAAAATTGAGGTGTGCTTTTGTAGGGTAGTGGTTCATGGATCTTCATTACGTCGAAATCTTATTCGTAAAAATTTTTTAACAGTCATTTTACAATAATTTATCAAATTTCTAAGACCTGGAAATGCGAAAAAAAGATTTCAGAATAAATTTAGTGGTGAGTCGGGATAAAGAAGGAAGCTATATTTACGATGTGAGTTGACAGGTTGTTTTCGTACCCCTTGGAGAGAGCGTCCTTAAAGAGATATCCTTTCGTTTTCCTTCCATTAGGGACCTGGATAAGAAAGCTTTTCGAACAAATGGTGTGTGAATTTACACATCATGTTTGATAAGTCAACTTTGCTTGCCCAGATTTTTATCGGAATCAGAACTAGAGAGTATTTGGCTTTTAAAAATAGTCGAAGGATGTCCCTTGGTTAGGGTATGATTCCAGAGGGATTTAGGGGTTAGTTTGGTGTAGGTCGATTAGGCGAACGTACGATTTGACTGTGGAACATTCGATCAGGAAAATAAAAAAAATCAGCTGCCGTTAGGATGAAGGGAAGAGCAAGTGCAGGTTTTTTTTCATCTCCCACACGTAGGGAGATGAAAAATGTGACACGGTTTGTACCTTTTCGGCGTAGAGGGATTGCAGCGTATCTCCGAGTACTCGGAAGATTGCGATCCAGGAATACGAGCTTGGGGGTCGTTGGAGGTTGAAAAAGAGAAAAGTCGCAAAGGATAAGAGAGTACGGTGAAGTAAGGGTTGATGATGGAAGTGTCAGTGGTGACGATGTTCCAGCGGTGAATAAAAAAAATAGAGGATGAAAAAAAATTTCTCTACTCTCAGGAGTGAGAATAAGGGAGGTTTTCCCTGCTCCACTGTACTTAACGTACTCTCGCTTTGAGACCCAGGGATTATCCGTAGCCGCACATTTTCTTGCTCGCCCCCGAGCGTGGAAGGCCCGTGAGAATCCTCTGGACTTGCAACCTTCCTCCATTTCCAACCCCCTGCCCCTTTCTTTTTCGGTTTTCATACATCTTTCTCGGTTCGTACAATTCTCTCCAATTCCTGTCCTCTTTGAGGCTTCCTCCTCCTCGTGTCAGCTTTCGCGCCACGTTTCTAACGACGCAACCGCAGCCATTTTTTTTTGTTGTTTTTTTTCGACACCAGCCCCCAAGGAGCTTTGCTTTTACCTCTTGAGTTTCAAGGGGATTAAAGAACGTTAATTGTTCGTCAGGACTTTTTGCACCCTTTCCGGCCATCATCCCTTATTGACTGAACTAATTATTACAACTAAGAACCTATGAATAAAATGAACGTGAGGAAATTTGTAATTTTATCATTGCAAAACTGCGTTATTTTTACTCACTAAACAAAATCAGCCTAATGCCGAAAGTGAATACCATCTTTAAAAAATCTTCTCTTTTCACATTTTTTTAAGTCGAAAAATTGTCTTTTATTAAAGAAAAATGTCAAACGAAAACGTGCGAAAAATACAATGGTAAATGAAATCACGTGTACATACGGGCCAGGCGATTTGTGACGTTTCCAGCTACATGGGCTTGATGGTTAAGGGTTGTGCGTGTGCTTCTTCGTCCGTAGAACTTTTTGCCAGGGAGAAAATACAGCTTTTAATTTGGCTAGGATATTTATATTCGCAGTAAAAGTGTCCAGAGCTGCTTTGTAGAGGTAGGAAGGGGTTGAATTGAGGGGGTAGAAGGAAGGAAGGGGTTCAAACTATGGAATATTATTCTGGGCATGCGTTTCATTCGTAAACAGAAACAGTAGGACGCAATCGAGAGAGAATGAGAGAATGAGAGAGAGAGGAGAAGAAGAAGAGAAGAAAGAGAGGGACGAGAGAACAATTTCCATTTGGTTTAATGTCCCTTGTGTAAGCTGCATCGTCGAGAACGTGTACTACGACTCGCATCCCTGTAAACTCATATATAGTCGTGTGTATTTATTTTGTTTGGAGTAGCTGTGCTACTTTTCTACACGCGCGCGCGCGCGCGTAGTGTGTGTGTGTGTGTGTGTGTGTGTGTGCGTGTTCCCCCTCCCCACACACACACACATATACATATACTTATATTCGAACGCAAATATAATACCAAGAACTATCTCAATGACGATCGCTCAATCTGATATAATAATTTGTATGCACATTTATATTTGTGAAAATCCGGCTATATATGAACGTGTTTAAACGGTTTACTTACTTGAAAGTTATTCAAAAAATAGATATGTTTAGAAATGAAATAACTATTCATACATTGAATAGATTGAGTCTATAAATACCATTATTTATTATTACAATAATGTTAATTTAATACATTTGCATTACATATATATTCTAAACGAATAAAACTTTTATATTACTGCACGTGGTACAATTACCATTGACGAATAATTCATGTTATGAATTCTTAATTATTCTCAATTAATTTATGTTATATATTTATGTTATATGAGATAATATTGCAACAATCATTATCACTTTATTTATTATTTATTATCAATTTATTTATGTTATATGAGATAACATTGTAACAGTCATTATCACTGTATTCTTTGTTAGTATTAATAATTAATTAAACGCTTCAATCGGTTTACAATTTTATCGTACTTATTGTTAGTTCCCCATGGGACTCTAGCTTTATTCATTGAACTTCGATCAAATTAATTATCCAAAATGTCAATTAAAATTAAGATGGTGGCTAAACTATATTGATCGATCGCTCATCAATAACCCACTTAAAACTGAGCGATGTTTCTGCTCAGTAAAATGAAAAATCTAAAGATAATTGAGTGAATAATGAAATGATGTGAGGGTGGATTGAAAAGTTCGTAGCCTCATCAAGAAGCAGTGGAGCATTTTATTTTTATTAATTTTCATTACACAGCTGTATCTTTTAGTTATCATTGGAAAAAGTTTCATTTATCTATTGTCATCGATGAAAATTTTATGCATTCTCAAGTATACTGAGTAGTGAGGAAATTTCCTAATGGAAAAAATCAAACACCATGCGGTAATTGCAGTATCTGTGTAAAAAAGCTCAACGCTGCCACAGATCCACGATGACATGACAGTCATACTAGAAGAATCCGCTCCTTCGTATATGCTACGGTAAAAAAAAGGGTGGAGTAAAGAAAAAGACTCCGAAAAGCCTATTATGAACAGAGTGGGGGAAATGAAATTCCAATCCGTAAGATTCGGCATGCGCAGCAAATATTTTTGGAGTAATTGAGTGCCAATTAGAACGCGAGTTATTTTTAGATTTGAGAACAAAGGAAGACCGGGGTCTCGAAACTTCTAGAATAAATAGGTCTTAATAACCAATGGGTACGCTTTTCTGAAGAGCCATTAGACTCTTAAGAGGAGTATCTCTCTCCCGGTTTACTATTAGAAAAAAAAACAGTCCCCATCTTATTCTTAACTCCTAATTTATCTTCTCCGATCCCTAGAATTTTAGCTCTTTTCGGAGACGTTTCGTGTTCCAAGTCTGGGTATTTTGCCTCTTCTACCTAATCTAAAAAGTATTCGCCTTGCAAAAAGTACTGGAGCCGGTAGGAGACGTTCGGCTCCTGGTGTTAAGCTCTTGGAATATTGGCTACCAGAATTATGTGGGGACATGTGGCGCCCGTATAGTCAGTATTTTGAAATTCCTTCTATCCAATCATTTCCTAACGTAGGAGAGGGCCGGGAAAAGTGGAACACCCTTGGAAAACGGAACAACCCCCCCGTCCCCCGAAAAAAGTGAAATTTCTTTTTTCAGTGGAAAACTGAAAATTTCTAACATGAAAATTAAAATATATTTATTAATAGAAAAATGAATATTCAACGAAATTTTGTATGAACAAACATTTCTTTTGCTGCAAAACGGAGATGTGAATATCTGACTAGCATAAGAACACTACTAACAGTGCTGTAAGCATGTTTGAAAATGATTAATTATTCATTACACTGATGCAGTGTTTTATTTTTTATTTTCTTGCTTCTATTCGTGTTTTCTTTGGATATTAATGAAAAAAAATCTGTATAAAACTGAACTCAATATTGCTCAATATTTAGAGGTGACGCTCTTGACTTTTATTGATGTTTTAATTTTTTTTAATATTTTTTTTAACACTCTTTCAACTTCCTTGCTCCCTGTCGTGCATAGTTTTTTTTAGATATTGATGAAAAAAACGTTCTGTTAAAAAGTAAACTCAATAGCTTTATTTTCAGAGGTGTCTCACTCAACTTTTATTTTTATTTTTTCAATCACACGATTTTTGTAATTTTTATTTTCGGACACCTAATAGGTTGTCCTTTAAAGATTGATCGTGTAAAAATTGTGGCCAAAAATGACCTTAATTCGTAAATTTTAACAAGTACCTGTATCGACTGTGATATGATTATTTGATGCCATTTTTGAGATCGTTTTATTGGCATCCTCCTACAAAATCTGTTAAAAAATACAAGATTTTAAAGAATTTTTTTCTTTAAAAAATACACGACAACTCCGTCATTTTTACAACACCAAAAAACATGCCACTCGAGGGATGACGACTCGACGGATTTGAAGTAAAAATACCATGAACAAAATCGAACCATTTGAGGGTGGTTATCGCAAAAAAACAAAAACGATAAAAAGTATCCACGATTTTTAACAATAGTTTAAAAATAGATTAGCAAAAAACCCAGACTTTTACGTTCGTTTGTTTATAGAACAAAATTGATGTACAAAAATCTATTATTTCGAAAAATTTGATGCGAGAGTACCTTCAAATGAAATTATTACGAGTAAATAAATAAATTAATTAAAAAGTCAAAATAGGCATCCCCAAAACCTTAAGAATTAAGTTCATTTATTAACGGGACTTTTATTTCACCGATACTGGAAGAAAACAGGTTAGGTCGCATGGAAATTATTTATAAATATTTTTCAACAGAATTTGTCTTTCATCAATATCTAAAGAAAACATGAGAGGAAGCAAGGAAGTTAAAAAATTGATGTTTTTAAAGAGAAAACATTTCTAAACAATTAAAACATCAATAAAACTCAAAAGAGTCGCCTCCACATATTGAACAATTGAGCTCATTTTTTAGCAGCAATTTTTTTCATCAGTATCTAATACGAGTAGGAGCAAGAAAAAAAAAATATTTTGCATCAGTCTAATAAACAATTAATAATTTTGACACATGCTTAAAAGCACTCTTAGTAGTGTTTTTATGCTAGTCAGATATTCACATCTCCGTTTTGCAGCAAAAGAAATGTTTGTTCATCCAAATTTTCGTTGAATATATTCCTTTTTTTATTAATTAATATATTTTAAATTTCCTGTTAGAAGTCAGTCGTTTCAACGAATACTACTTTTTCAACGCATTTCCTGAGTCGAACGACCGATTTTTTTTGTTTTCCACTGAAAACAGAAATTTCACTTTTTTCGGGAGGGGGGGGGGGGTTCCGCTTTGCTCGGGTGTTCCACTTTGCCCCCCTTCCCCCATCAATTTTATTCCAACAAAAAACCGAAGACCTGTTCTAACTAGTGAATTTAAACTCATTATAAAATAATTCAATTATATCGTATTGTGTAATCGTACCTGATTGTTGTATTTATTGTGTAATCATAACTGATTGTTATTTTTATATCAAATGATAAAAAATCATGGTTTATTATTATTACAACGAGTGATTCGAACGACATCGATTATTTTCATTAGAAGCCGATTATTATTATTGCATGGAGTCAAATAAAAACACCGATTATTTTATTGAAATAAAAAACTAAATATTATCATTTGTTTTAATTATAATAAATCGATTTTACACTAATAAATAATGTTTGATTTATCACATAAAATCACGAAATTATCAGCGAACAACCGTTCGATGATCATTCCGTGAATAAATCGAAATATCCACGTTCATAATTAACAAATAAAAATTTGAAAATGATCGAATTATAAACAGAACTCAAATTGATAAAATTTATCATTTATTTTTCACTATATAGAAGCATAATCAATAAATAATGTACAAATCAAACATTCCGATATTTATAAAAATCAGTATTTGAAACATTAATTTCGCCTAATCTTGTTACGTCCCGGTTATATATTTGTTATTGTCATTAGACCCCTTTTCTTATTTTTAAGGACTTACCGTGATCGTAACTCGTTAGGGTTTGTTGTTCCTTATTTATTTTAGACGGAAATGCGCCCACCTGGGATCCGGGAACAACGATGAGTGCGATTGATAAATATTTTTGTTTATTAATGATTAATAATTTTCCAGCAATTACCCGTATCACGCGCGTGGTCGAATGGGATTCAGGTGTAGCGGGTATAATAATTGGTATCACTTTGTTTTAATTACACGATCAATAACAATTAGGTTTATTGATAATTAAAACATACACTGAAAAAAAAATTAAAGTATTGCTAACTACGCGATGAGATTGAACGAATTTCGTTGCGCCAATAGTCATATTATGTTTAGTTAATCACCCGGTGGTTGATCCATTGAAAGTCATGTCGTTGAGACAACTACGCCACGATTTTGCCGCTAAATTGTAATTTGTTTGCGTTGAGTGTATTTCATGTGATGCAACCGCAATAAATGGTTATATTGGAAAAAAAAAACAAAATTTGAGACACAGAATCGATTGAATTTGAAATAATCACACGGAAGTTGGGTTGTATACGGTTTGTCCGTGACTCGATAAAGTAATAGCATCGAATAAACTTCTCTGCGAGAATTGAATTCAATGACACCATAGATCAACGGAATGTAATTTGTGATTAAGCTAATTACCTAGTAGTAATTTGGATAAGATCTTTTGTTATTATTCAATCAAATAAACCTTTTTCTGAAGCTACTAAAATTTCGTTGCGCAAACAATAAGTTTTGTTTAAGGGCGGGGTAACGTTAATTTGTGCAAAAAAGGCACATTTTTGTGAATTTTTTTTGACGACACAGTTAACATCTATTTATTAAAACTAATGGTACATTAAAGTATAACATTCGAAGAATATTGTGTAATATTTTCATGAAGAAATATTAAAAAATACGGCAATGGCAGCAATTATTCGGAAGCGTCTCGGAAAAAAGTAGAATTGCGGTGCCCCTCATAACTCGGTGCTGGATCATCTGAAATCAAAAAATCAAAGTTCTTTCGTTAGATAATCGCTTTCCCCAGGTAACGCTGGGAGGGTTTTTCGAAATTTCAATTTTTCACTTTTTGGGAACACTTTGAAGTGAAAAACGCGATTTTTGCGAAAAAAATCGGCTAATTTGTTATTGTAAAATAAAAAATATTAACAAATTTGGAAAAAAACTCTCCAGCGTTACCTCGTAAATTATGTACAGAAATAGTGTTCAAAATTTCAAAAGGATTGGTACAGAAGTTTTGAAGTTATGAGGGGCACCGACTTTGAAAACGTGAGTTGTGGGAAAAAAGCGGCAGGTGTTTTCTGATGCGCTGAGTCACGTATGAGGCGCGGTTGCTTAAACCGCTGTATCTTCGTTAGTTTTGCTCCGATTCATCTCAAATTTTCACACAATATTCTTGAAAGGTTCTCCATTCAGAAAATCAAATAAAAAAATGCAAAAAAAAACTTTAAAAACGTTACCCCGCCCTTGACACGAATTATATATATTGTAGCCGGACAGCCTTATTCCCTGGCTGGATTTCTGGTGTGGCAGAAATCCGCTAGAGGGCCACGGGCGGAGCGCTCTCGGGTAAGCGTCGCATTGCCCGTGTGCCCATAAGACTTTGACATTGAATCGTTAAGGGGACCGTATGGTCTAGAGCACGAAAATTTCACCTATTTTCACGATTTTTTTTTTGCCTTAAAAAATTTAAAAATCGATGTTTTAACTTTTCGGGTTTATTACTACCTTTATTAAGTATACAAAAAAATTTTTTTTTAATTTTAAAAACAGTGTTTATTATCATATAATTGGCATTGAAGACGACCCTCTCGAAAAATCCGACCCGGACGGTGAAGATCGATCCGAGACTTCTACTCATCTGAAACACAAAATTCAAGAAGATTCTTAATCAGAAAGAGTGCAGTTATGGTCGGGACTAGAACAAATCGAAAAAATTAAAAATTGACAAAATGGCGCGCTTTTGAAAAAAAAATCGTAAAATCGGGTTTTTTTTCACTAGTTTTTTAGTATAAACAATAAGAAATTATTTAAATAAAATTATGATTGTAGTTCCGACGATAGCCATACATGTTGTGAACAACATATCCAAATTTCAAGTGATTCGGTTGAATAGTTTTTTTGTTTTCACCTGTGCAGTGCCGAAAAAAGTCGTTTCGAGATAAATGAGTTTAAAGTTTGAGGTACAGATATTTTCAAAAATTGAGCAAATTTTGAATACTTACAGTTAATCCGCGATTCCGGCACCATATAGGATTCCTTCGGAACGTTCATAATTCAAGATTTCCTCACTCCTTTCATTTCTTCGAGCTGTCCGAGCCTCTTTGGAGTTGTCCGTGCTCCTACGGTTGGCGCTCGATACTCGCAGCTCGTCTCGGTTTTGCGCTAGTTGCTCCGCTTGTGGCCCGATTGTTATGCCCATGGTCTCCATTATTTTCAATAGGGATGCAAATCCTTCATTGAATATGCAAGCGGAAATGTGAGTGGCAATATCAATGATTTTTTTTCCGGCAAACAGATGTTTCGGCGCAAGGTGCCACACGCAAGCATTGAAACTTTCGTTATTGTTCTGCGTATTACTGCCAATACACCTTTCCAATAAAGTCTCTGCTGTCAATTCTTCATAAATTGGTTTTAATATCTCTTGTGCTTCATCGCACAGAGCAGGTGGGTGCTCGTAGGTGTCTAAAGTACCTGCAGCCTCACTTTGACGCCACTTGCACCACGATTCGGAACCTGGAGGACAGTACGAGTGTTGCGGATTTTCATCTGTTGAAATTTTGTGATAATATGCTGCCCATATTTCACTTCTCATCCCTTCAGTCGAATCTGAATTACGTCTAATTGCTAGACCGTAATAAGTTGACAGCTCTTGCAATAATTTATTCGTCAATTGTTGACGCTTCGGTGTTTTATTTATCGATTTCCGCTGTGTCTTTTTTCCCTCTTCTTTTTCTGTCAATTTCTTTGTTGCTTTCTTTATTTGTGCATGTTTTTTTTTCGCATCAACAGCACGTTTGTACAAACGTTTTTTAACATTCAAAACACATTCTTTTTTGCAAACTAAAAAATCATCCCCGTAAGGCTTTGTGTCCAATAAGGCTTTGAACGTTTTCGTGTCGCGGACCGCTCTCTACCTGCGTTATGGGCTGTAGAAGCTGTAATATTGAGAATTTCCGCATGAAAATTTCACAGTATATTCTTGAGATACTATACTTTCGACATATCGAAAAAAAAAAAAATCGATTTTTTCAAATTTCTAGACCATACGGTCCCCTTAAATATCGATCACTCCGACCGACGAGCCGACGATCGTCGAGAAAACCCGAATCCTTGTTTTACGAGGTAAAAAGGTCTAAGGCCTTTTATCGTGCAATTAAAGTACGCTGATATAGAAAGTTTTTGCTACCTAATTATGTCAGGATAGGCACTCGTACTAGAGTAAAAAATATATCAATCGTATTTACTATTGAAAATCGCAAAATACAACATCAAAAATATCAAATAAAAAATATTCCAAAAATATGTATATAAAAAAAATTTCAAATATTTCTTACAGTGATTTCAAAATCATAATTGTTCGGTACAATCATTATACGTTTTAATTACACAATACAATTCATTCAATCCAAACATGATTGATACAATTGACTGAAATACTTTTCCGCATTTCCCGAGCAATGCGATGATACTATTTCAAATATTTATTGAATTTTATTCAAAAAATGTTTTGGTTCTATTGAATATTTAAAGTTTTACTTCAAATTGCGGGCATAGTTAGCTCAATAAAATACCTTCAACTACGCGCGGAGGTTGCGTCCTCCCTTCTCAACATTGTGCCTTTTTTTCAGTGTAGAATTATACTGAATATAAGCTGTACGATGACCGTCGTGATCGAGGTCTCAACTAACACCTTTTTTTACGAGGAGGGGACCTCGACCATCGTGGTTGGGCTCCTCAACTGTATTGATTTTTCTTTTAACAAAAGTAGGGCCCTGCACTTTATAAAATATTAATTCGCGCACGAAGTCCACGATAAGCCGGACTTCGCGAGTTCGGAAGGTGTGAAGCGGCCTTTCAGCTACCGCGAGGTCTCAAACGTCGGCAAATTTGCGGATGTTCGTTGTGAGATCGCAACAGCTAAAATGCTCTCACACTGATGAGAACGTTATTCGTTCAGAAACAAAATTAAAGAAGTAAAATGAATAAATGAAAGATCGAAACGGAATCCCAGGACGTGACAATCTTACATTTCTTCCTTGACCTGCTCCGAAAAAATCGACGAAGCTCGATCGCATAGCGATCAACTTACGTGTTGAAAGCGTTCCGTTACATTATTTTTTTTTTTATTTCCCAATGTTCGAAGTCAAAAAAAATGTTTACCTCGCATCTGTGTAATTATTGGAAAATATATAGATCGCTCATTAATAATTCTCTGAAAACAAAGTAGTATCTTCGTCCAGCGAAATTGAAAATGTAGGGCTCATTTAGTGAATGATAAAGCATTTTGATTTTCAAATGCTCAAATTATATATTATTTTTATATAATTAATTATTGAAGAATATAAAAAATGTAAGTATTTTTTTATTTTTATTCTCGACAAAGAAGCATTAATCAAAACGTCTTTCGAAGGGCTTGAACTAATCTTTTTTTTCTGTCAAGTCACTTATGAATATCGACTTTTGGTAAAATTCACTTCATCTTGCCTGCGGAGTATTTTGAGCCCCTTTAGCCTGGAGATGAAGGCACTTTTGCCCTACCGAAGACTGGAGGGGCCGGGGGGGGGGGGGGGTATCGTGGGGAGATGGAAAAAAATTCGAAGACGAGAAGGGAGCGAAGAAGACGGAAGTTACCGACCTCGGGATATGTCACATTGCGAAGGGGCTTGCAACGCTCTGGCACTTTGCCCACGTTGCTTTATACGCTTCCGTCACGCTCTACTCTCACGGGTTTTCTTACCCCGGGGATTTCCCCCCATCCTTTTTCCTTTTCCACAGCTTCGTGTGGTTCCAAACGGACTTGTAGCCGCACGCTTGAAGACTTTAATCTGGTCCGGACCTCTCAAAGAAGGACATAATCCATAGGAACTCCAGAAAATTGATACTTTTCAGGTAAAAGGTGAAGAGTTAGCAGCTAAGAGCCATTTCAATAGTTTGGAGAGACAGCTGAAAAGCACGATTTAATCGTAATTGAATGATACGAAGATTTCAAGACTTCACTGTCTACTTAGCCGCTGTTTATTTTCGATTTAACGATTGAAAAAAAGTTCCAGGGTAATTTTAAACGAGTTTAATTTCCGTTGGTAGTGTACCTTAAGAAATGATTTTGATCGAGGGTAAATTTTATTTTCTAAAGTTTCATGTCAAAGAACATTGTGTTTCCTCTTCTTTGAGCCTCCAGCTCTTTTTTTTTAAAGAGCCGTTTTGGAATCGCAGTGTGCAAAACTTCTGCACTCGTGTTATCACATGATGCTTCACCATACAGTCGTTTGGCAGCCTATGGATCTGGCGTTCCTCGCTAGCGAAACATTAAATCCCCAGCTCAATAATGCTCCTTTGACTGTTAAAATATTTCTGTCATGCCCCAGCGAAGTTATTCAAGAGGCTTTTAAAATATAATATTACATTATGGTATTCTCCATGTTTGTTTATTATAAATAAATTAAAGATAACGCGAGTTTTCGAGTCGAAAAAGTTGTGGGAAATAAATGTTCTTGAGTGCCTCGGACATTCCGTGTTCCTCTGAAATGTTTGCTATTTTTTTATGACTTTTTTTTGTTATTATTTTCACTACTCTTCTCCAATCTATTTCGACGAGTGGATGGACTTGGAACGCAATCACGATGGCCGATATTTTTGAAACAGTTAGACTCACGAACGAAGAGGAGGTGAAGCGGGAGAGAAGGAGAAAGATAGATAGTAGTATTAATATTGCGGGAGTAGCATGGCATGTGAAAAAAAGAAAAAATATTCTTGGTAAAAAGTGTGACATAGCTAGTACAATTCCGCAAAACTCACACAGGATTACAACTGTGTGTACACTCAAAAGAGCACCGGGGTATTTTATAATTCCTATTGGCTAGATGTCTCGTGCTTTACTCCCTCTCACATTTGCATACGTACACATTCGTTTCGTCCGCCAACTTCCAACCTACCGAAAAAAAATAATAAAAACCCGTACAAAGAAAGACCATGTAATAAGGCTGAAAAAAAACTAGGTAATTGAATTGTTGGAAAAATTTAAAAAAACCTATTTGAAAATGTAACATTTTCAGAAACCAAAGCTTTTGCTAAATCAGATATTGTACTTTGAAGTACAATATCAGATATTAACTGTAGCGAATAGTCATCGAAATGATTTTATTTTTTCAAGAGTAAAAATATAAAATAGTCTTGATTTCTAGACCTAAAATTACTCCGAAATACACAAGGAAGGATACAGAAAACGTGAAATGAATTTTCTGCCTCGCCATAACTTCAATTCATTTGTATTATGTCATGAGAAAATATGAATGACATTTTATCCAGCTTAGCCATGAAGATTGCAGGCTTGAAAATTTAGTATCCCACAAAATAATTCATGAAAACAAAAAACCAAAAAAAAAATTCATAAAAACATTACACATGACGTAACAATTCAAAAATATATTATGAACGAACATAATTTCGGTGAATTAAAATTATACGGCTACAGAATGAAACTTCAAAGTAAAATTAAAATATCGTGGTCATTGTAATTCAACGAATTAAACTAAATTTTAAATAGCAAGGAATTTTTGTTATGTTTAAACAAAATATTCATTCAAAATTTCGATTTTGTACAGAATTTCAATTGTTCAATAAAAATTTGAATTACGTAACTAATTTTAATTCATACGACAATTCAAATAAATTATAAAATCAAATTATTTACATAATGCCAATTCTGAAAAATTATTTAATCGTATCATGAAATTAAATTCAGAAATAATATTATCTCCAAATATGACATCACGTCTACATGTTATGTTGAGATATATGTATGTGATATGTCTAGATATTGTTATCTAGATAAAATATATTGTCTAAATATTATGTCTAGACATGAATGTAAATTATTTCGTTCGGTATATTTTTTTATTCCGCTCCATTTTTGTGAAGATGATAAATAACAAAACAGCGCACTATGCTGATGTTAAAAGATTAAGAAAATAAATAATTTTATGTTAAAATTGAATTATTATCACTATTGTTATCTGTAATGGGCCGAAGCGGGTAATAACAATAATAATGATTTTGGGAAAATGTGGTTGTTGACGATTAACTATTTATTGGTGATTAATATGTAAGAGAGTGCACGGTTGTTCTATGGATATTGGAGATGAATTGAAGGAAGAGCGATTAGAATAAAGAGAGGAAAGTGAGAAGTGCGGTAGTGGGGATAACGAATCGGAGAAGAAATCGAAGCGATGCACAAAGGCGATGAGGAATTTTGAGATAAGAGGGTGCTGAGTGATGAAGTTTAAATATGAGAAAGGGTTGATGTGGATAGGCGGATGTGAGATATCGAGTGTCAATGTGGGAAAAGAATTTATAGTTGTATAACTAGGGTGGTACCGTAACATATCATACAAAATTATGAAAAAGTTGATGTACTGAAAATAACGATTTATCCTCATTGTGGTTGGAGGTCGCGTTTGCACCGGTATTTGCGATGATATCGCCATTAGAGTGAATAGGGAATCCCCAGTTGCTTGGTCTATACTGCTGCTGCCCTCTGTGCCAAAAATATGGCACTGCAATTCCAATTAAAACATTCGAAAGTCTTGGCTTGTTCGGGCAAAGCAACTGGCGTTCCATCTACCTCGTTTAAGTAATATTTCATTGATATGCATTACGCGTGCATACAAAACAAATGACGCGTTTTAATTATCCAAATTAAAACCTCATTATTACGTGAAAAGAAAAGTCATTAACGTTCCAATAATAAATTTAGTCATACATAAATGGGTCAAGATCTTTTTTTTCATTAGACATTATGACATAATGTCTGATGACGTAATTAATTCAAACGTAATATAATAATAAGACATAATACGAAATAAATAAGAATAATTAAGACATAATGAACATTTTTAATTTCGATATGTTATGAAATAAGGAGGAAAAGTGGGTGATATATGAAAGTGAATATGTAATTGAACCTCGGAGACTTAAAATTCTATGGAAAAATTCAGGCTTCTTCTTTGCATTAGACATTTTTGTCGAGCTCGACAATATTTTTAGCGTATAATATCGGCAGATTAATTTCGTTTAAACATATATACGCACAGAGGAAAATATAGAGAGATGGGGATAATGGAGAAAGTGGGTCAACAGACCATTGATCAACGAAAGGGTGAAGAAAAAGGAGGATAAAAAATTGAAATGAGAGGAGGAAAGAACAGACTTGTCGGAATGGCTAATGGTAGGGTGGATCGTGACTCGTTTATCCGTCCGTTCGAATTGGAAAAATTTAAGCGAATTCTCGTCGCGCTTCTCGCAAGTTTCGTTGTCGGGGGAAAAAAGAGGTGGGGGGGGGGGGGGCACGAAGTCGTTCCCATTTAAGCAGCGATGTAAATTGGCTTTCGCGTCGTCTACCAAGCGTCGTCACACAAATAGCTTCGTCTGTATATCTCTGTTTTTCTTTCCCTCCTTTTTGCATCGTTGACTTTTTCATTTCCCATTTTATTTTCAGTATCCATCGAATACAAAAAATCAGGGATTATGATGACTCGGTCTTAGTGTGTGTAAATAGACTCATTTTTTCAGCTTTGGTATTCCCTTGAGTGACATTAAGGTAATATAGCAGTTTCACACTAGTCAAATGAGTGCTAAATTTGCAAAATACATTTATGCAAAATTCAATGCACTAATTAAATAAATTGAAGGTTGACGTGTATTACAGCATGTCTTATTAACCTAAAAGAAAATTAATAACGATGAATTTGCTAAATCATCAACTGATAATTGCAAACATTCATGATGTCATATTTTCATCGAGATTTTTCAAAGAATAATTCGTATTTTTCAACCGATTTTAATACACCATGTCTTATTTTGTTCCTCAAGAGATCCTCTACGAATTCACCGCGTAGGTTTTTTTCTAAACTTGTTAATATGAAAATTACAATAATAGGTTTATGAACATTTTTTTGAGCCAATTGAACAATTGGCTGCAATAATAAAACGGTGAAACTCAGAAAAAAATCAACACGGTGAATTCATAGAAGATCTCTTTTGGGAAACAAAATAAAATGTGGTGCATTAAAATCGCTGGAAAAATACGGATTATTTTTTGAAAAATCTTGATGAAAATATGACATCGTGGAATTTTGCATTTATCAGTTGAAGGTTTTACAAACCTATTGTTATTAATATTTTTTTAGGTTAATAAGACATTCTGTAATAGAAATCAACCATCAATTCATTTAATTAGTGCATTAAACTTTGCATAAATGTATTTTGAAAATTTAACACTCATTTGACTAGTCAACATCAACTATTTGACGTTAAACGAAAGAATTTTATAATATTTTCGCATGAATAACGAACATTTTTTTAAAATGATTTTATTAATAAAAACTAATTTAATTGACTTGTTAACTCATGCGATATTGAATAAATAAAGATATAGAATTAAAAATTAAATGAAGAACAACTAATAAAAAGCATAAAATTGAACAAATAAAACCATAAAAAAACAAAAAAGTGAAAAAATAATAATAATAATTCATTTGGTAAGAACAACTCCCTCAGGATTTCGGTTTTTTTATCTGTAAAGATTTAAAAGTTGGGTTAGATCATGGTCCTTACCGTATAGAGATTGGCGGTAGCTGTCATCATGCTTTTGTTTTTTCGAATTTTTTCGAAGATGTACTTGTCTCGATTCACTACCGACATTCTCTAAATTCCATACTAGCTGCTAAAATTATTTTTTATTAAATCGCTGTTAAATATTTACAGATCAGAAAATCGAAATCCTGAGAGAGTTGCACTTGACAAGTGAATTTATTTTTTTTGTTTTTTATCTCTTTTGTTTTTTTTTTAATTTCATTTCTTTTTGGGTTTTAAACTTAATTGCCGCTGTTTTATATGAGATGGGGTAACTAGTACCCCGCAAAAAAACAGCATATTTGCTGTAAAAAAAGTTGAGACAAGTACATTTACTCCCCCCAAATAGTTGTTCCGGTAAAAAATCTCCTTCTGAACGTGAACACTAACAAAAAGTTATAAAAGGATGTCCTCCCAAAAAAACCAACCTTGCAAAAATTCTCTCATTTACATCAATTCTCTCAAAAAATTATAAGAGAATACCACAAAAATTTACCAATCAAATCATAATCTCACAAAAGATGCCAATTCAAATCCGATCAAAAATTAAGTCTAAACTTTACAAAAATAAATGAAAACTATAAAAGCATTAATAGTAAAATACATTAAAGCCTATTAACCAATAATAAAAAATCTTCCAATTCATTAAAAATACGGATGTGTTACAGTATAGTTTTTATACACAAAAAAAACAAGAATAAAAAAGAAGAATGAAAAAAATTTAGGATATAAAAAAAATTTCAAAAGAAAAAAATTAAATTAAAAAAAAATTTTGGCCGAAGTACTTGGAGAGTCTTTTTTATTAACGGGACAGACCTAGTTGGAACGTCAAAAAAAAGGCCTTTTTTCCGATTTTTTTTTGGTCAAACGATAAAATAATTCACAACAAAAGTTCTTCCGTTTAAAAGATACATATGTAATGTATATGTTGCAATTTTTTCAACGCAATACATATCGAAATAAGCTGGTGACCGTCAATTGCCGAGGACGCTGCAAAAAAAAACACGGTTTGCGGTGATCAAGCTCACGCTGCAACGGCTCATCTGAAACAAAAAAAACGGAGGGGATTTTTAGTTAATGATATAATGCTCCAGTTGAACGAAGGGTTTTGAAAAATTTCCATTTTTCACAAAATGGCGGCCGTTAAAAGTCAAAAGTGTTTTTTTGACCAAAATATCAGTTCCATTTTTTGCTATTAAAAATAAAAATAATTATCCAAAAAAAAAATCCTTCGTTCATATGGAGGACTACCATGTATAGAAGAAGTGATATAAATTTCAACCCGATCGGTAAAGCCGTTCTCGAGCTACAGTGATCACCGACTTCAAAAACATGGTTTCGAGAAAAACGCACTTGAAGTCCGCTACCTGCTTACCTATGGCTCAGACACGACGTGCTACAAAGTCTTGTATTTCGGCGAATAATGGTCCGATTTATATTTACCTGGGCGGAAAATGTTCGTAAGAGATTCTACTTTTTGAAAATGAAATAAAAAAAAATCGATTTTTCGAAAATTCTAACTAGGTCTGTCCCGTTTTCATATAATATGCTTAATTGAATTCAATTTGCTTAATTCACTCATGGTTACAAACTCGCCGAGTACTTCGGCCGAAATTTTTTTTTCAATTTAATTTTTTTCTTTTGAAATTTTTTTTATATCCGAAATTTTGTTCATTCTTATTTTTTATTCTTGTTCTTTTTGTGTAGAAAAACTGTACTGTAACATCCGTATTTTTAAGGAATTGGAAGATTTTTTATTAGAGGTTAATAGGCTTTAATGTATTTTACTATTAATGCTTTTATAGTTTTCATTTATTTTTATAAAGTTTAGACTTAATTTTTGGTCGGATTTGAATTGGCATCTTTTGTGAGATTATGATTTGATTGGTAAATTTTTGTGGGATTCTCCTATAATTTTTTGAGAGAATTGATGTGAATGAGAGAATTTTTGTAAGGTTGGTTTTTTTGGGAGGAAATCCTTTTATAACTTTTTGTTAGTGTTCGCGTTCAGAAGGAGATTTTTTACCGAAACAACTATTTGGGGGGAGTAAATGTACTTGTCTCAACTTTTTTTACAGCATATATGCTGTTTTTTTGCGGGGATTTGTCGACTTTTTGTATCAAATTCATAGCTTGCCAATTAAGCATGTCTGTATTTCATACGTATCTGAATGATGCAAAAGAATTAACATTTTTTTCGGTATTGCAGCAAAATATGGTAATATTTTATCAAAAAGTGATTTTCTTAAGAATTAGATCCTGAATAAAAATTTTGAAGGTCGCTCAAGCGATTTTTTAATGATTTTTGCTAAAAATGGATACACAAATTTCGAGCTAGTGTATCGTGACTATATTCGGACCAAAAATGCAATATGAAATATTGATCTAAGAAGTGTTCAAATGAATTCAATCTTCGTAATTAACCGTCAATACTTATAAAATTATTAGATTACTTAAAATGTACAGTAGTTCTGAGAATATACGACGCATAAAAGAACAACGAACAAGTAAAAACTTGAATTTTTTTAAATTTTGTAAAAAAAAATGTTCAAAAAATATTACATCGAAACATCCGTGCCAACAAATCAACGGATCGGAAAATATTCCATAAAAAATGATGCTGAAGAAATACTCCAATAGCATCAGAATGCACCGAAAGTTTTTAAATAAAAGTAATCATAACGAAACGAGATTTTAAAACAAAAAAATTATGCGCACAAAATTTCGAGAGCAAGAGTTTGATTGGAAAAAAGAATTTTGGTCGAAGTACTAAGCGAGTTTTTCTGTTATAACGTTTATTGATTATGAATTATATCTCATAAGCAATAGGTAAAAAAAAAAAAATTGGTGAAGTACTTATGAATTTGTTTTCTCAAATCAAATATCTTTTCGCTCAAAATTATTTCGCATTACTTGATACCATTTTGGGTTGCAAGTGCCAATAGTATTTTCATGTATTTAAGGTCTCTACCACTTTAGGGTGGTTTAAAACCATATATAATTCAAACCTCGGGTGGTTCAAACGTGGGGTGGTCTCATACACCATTCTCTTAGTTATGTAAAAAACTAAGAGAATGGTTTCTAAATAAACTTTATTATTGCATGCAAGGGACATTTCATGGTAAAAGAGAAGAGGCACCGTTTTCGACTCCGTTCTAGAGTTTACGTTCGGAATAATGGTTTGCTGGGGCTAGGGTTAATAAAAAGAATTATTTATTAAGGCACTGTTCAAAAGTTTATTTATTGAATTACATTTTATTTTTACACTATCACTCTTCTATCTATATTTATATATATAAAAGTCACTTTAACCAAAAGTTGAAACTGACCGCGATCTTTATAACCCCACGACTATTCAAAGATATCAAATATTCACCGAATACGAGTTTATCATATACCATTCTCATAGTTATAAAAATAACAAAGAGAATGGTTTCTAAATAAACCTTATTATTGCATTCGAGGAACATTTTATGGTAAAAGAGAAGAGGCACCGTTTTCGACTCCGTTATAAAGTTTACGTTCGGAAAAATGGATTGTTGGGACTAGGGTTAATAACAAAAATTATTTATTTAGACACTGTTCAAAAGTTTATTTATTGAATTGAACTTAATTTTTGTACTATAACTCTTCTATCTATATACGTAAAAGTTACTTTAACCAAAAGTTGAAACTGACCGCGATCTTTATAATCTCACGACAAGGATATTAAATATTCGCCGAATACGAGTTTATCATACACCATTCTCTTACTTATCAAAAAAACGAAGAGAATGGTCTCTAAATAAACCTTATTATTGCATTCGAGGAATATTTTATGGTAAAAGAGAAAAGGGATCGTTTTCGATTCCGTTGTAGAGTTTACGTTCGGAAAAAAAATTGTAGGGGCTAGATTTAATAAATAAAATTATTTATTTAGGCACTGTTCAATAGTTTATTATGACACTTTATTTTCCCACTATCACTCTTCTATCTATAATAATAAAAGTCACTTTTTACTCGTTTAACTATCTATAAACGCTACTCTAACCGGAAGTTCAATTTGACCGCGATCTTTATAACCTCACGATTGTTTTAAGAAAGATATTGATCAGCTGTCATATACCACAAGATATTTCCAAATATCACCAGATTATATCAATATTACTTGTATCACTAGATGATAGAAATGACGAAAGAAATGAATCGCCAAAAAAAGTGTACGAAAATTTTGTACACTTTTTAGCTTCGTCGAAAAATGAAAAAAATTATATCTTGAGTATGCCTACAGCTACAGAGTTCGTATTAGTCACGATGGAAAGAAAAAAAATAAATAAAAAATACGTGCACGCGAATCATCTTTCAAAATGCAATAATTTATTAAATATTAAAGAAAGAATTTTGAAAACAGTTGCTAACGCCGCTGTCTCCGGTATAAGTATCTTGTAACGATTTGCTTATCTCTGAATAGCTATAAATGTACTTGTCTCGAGTCGCTACCGCGACTCTTAATTATTATTTTATTCTTTATTATATTATTATTATTTTACTATTTATTGTATTATTATTTATTATATATAAGTATTATTTTATTAGAAGTGACACTACAACTATACTGTGTTGAAGTATTAGACATAACCTGCAAGTATTCGAGAGTGAATTCACTTGTATACACTACTTTTTTTATAATATCGAAAATGTCAGGGTTTGAACCAACAAAACAGCATATGCGGGAAGCTTTACTTTTTTACTTTAATTTAAGAAAAAATTCAAGAAGCTTATGGTGAACATGCTCTATCTGAGACAACGTGCAGAGATTGGTTTAGACGATTCAAAAGTAGCGATTTTGACCTTAAAGACAAAGAACGTCCAAGATAGCCGAAAAAATTTGAAAATGAAGAATTAGAGGCCTTACTCAATGAAGATCGATGTCAGACCCTTAAAGAATTATCTGATACATTTTTGTATACGTTACTGAAATGGCTGTTAGCAAACGTTTACATAATCTTGGACTGGTTCAAAAAGCGGGAAATTAGATACCACATCAATTAAACGAGAGACAACTCGAAAAGCGAAAAACGATTTGTGAATTGCTGCTTAAACGATGCGAAAGGAAGTCATTTTTACATCGTATCGTGACTGGCGATGAGAAATGGATTTATTATGAAAATCCCAAATGATGAAAAGCATGGGTACTGCCAGGTAAACCAGGTCCATCAACGCCAAAATGCAATATGCTCAAAAGGTGATGCTGTGTGTTTGTTGGGATCATAAAGGTATGGTATATCATGAGTTGCTGAAACCGGGTGAAATGATCACAGCTGTTCATTATAAACAACAATTAATGGAACTAAACCAGGAATTGAGAAAAATGCGGCCTGAGTACACTAATCCTCCATGACAATGCTTGGCCACATGTAGCAGAAACCGTAAAAAAGTATATAAAGAACATGAACTGGGCAAAACCGAATTTTGTTGAAATATTGAAATATTTTGTTGAACGTATTCAACAAAATTATTTCGTCCATGCAACAAAATTTTTATCGTTTCAATAAAGTTTTTTTTCAGTGTAACGAAGTTTTGTTGTAACATGTGAAATTTTGTTGCCTGGACGAAATAATTTTGTTGAATACGTCCAACAAAATATTTCAATATTTCAACAAAATTCGGTTTTCAGTGGGAAGTCTTACCTCACCCGTCGTATTCACCGGACTTAGCACCCTCTAATTATCATTTGTTTCGAGCGGTTTAGAATTATTTGTCATCATAGCATTTCAAGTCTTTTGAAGATATCAAAAAATGGATCGATGAATGGATCGCCTCAAAAAGCAGCGATTTCTATTGGCGTGGAATCCCTTTGTTGCATGAAAGATGGGAAAAGGTTGTAGCTTCTGAAGGACAATACTTCGAATAAAATAGAATGTTCCGTAAACTATAAATAATTTTTTTTTAATCGAAAAACACCGGGAATTAAGTTTAAAACATAATAAATTTTTTATGGTTTCATTTTTTTAATTTTATGCCTTTCATTGGTTTTCTTCGTTCCCTTTGTTAGGTTATATTTTCATTACTGTTATGGACTAATTCTTCGAACAACATATACTAAATTAAAATACTCACTGAATTTGAAAAATATTGACATCAAATATGCAACCAGCAATCAACAACAGCGTAAAGTATACCGACATTTTTGCGGGTGAACGTAATATTTATGATGGCATTGCCCCGTCATTCCTTTGGTGAATTGATTTGACACAACAGTGTTTTTTTTAGTATGTTAATATTTATTAGAATATGCAGACGATCCCATTACATTATAGCCTGAAACATAGTCCATTGGTAAAAAAGTATGTGTTCAAAATTTGGATAAGAAATTTTTTGTCGTTTTCGCAAACATCCGGCCGTAAAAAATGTTCAAAATCAGCTGATCACGGACATTCAATATAAATTTATAATGACTTTTAACTGGAGATTTAGTAACGCTCAAATAACCTAAAACTTTGAACCATTTATAGTACGGACGTCATATGTTGAGTCGATGAAAGAGTGGTTGAGTACCCGGGGTGAAATGTATCGATTAGATTTATACAAGTCCTAACCATGTTATTGTGGATCATCTACGCCACTTTACTTTCTGCAATATTAATAACTTTCTGCAGTTCGTGGAATAGCATAAATTATGAGTAATGGCATAGCTTTAGCGATACAATGTTCTCAACTACTAAACATTCTATTGAACTCGGTAGTTTTTCTCGCTTTTATTCAGTCACTCGAAGTTTCGCATATAAGCATGTTTGATCATAAATAAAATGACCTTGAACAATCCTTCAACGACCCCGTGTTATCAAACTGACTTTACAATTTTTTTGGTGAAGTGTTTTCTCGTAAAATATTCTGCAACGAAGAATCAAAATGTCGGATGGTAGAGTCCAGACTGCGGGACCCACGCCCTTGATCAATACAACAATAAATGATTTCATTCGATCGGATATAAAGACAGATTGGAAATATTGTACAAGGGCAATGTTGAGGATAACAGAATTACGAAGATCCTGTCTCGGTATCTCGGCGATTTACGGTCCATCCAGTCTTACTAGTACAAAACTACGTATATACTTGAGAGATAAGCTCCGGATGTCCGTCCTTCTTTTCCACTAAACCTCTGGAGCTGGAAGATCGGGGACATATGTTCATGATGAAAGAACAGACGATACACATTTCGAGTTGGGAATGCCCAAAGGGAGTGAAGAGAGAGTCCATCAAGCTACTGTTGTGACCTCTGGGATAGCGGTGGCTCAAATAAAAAAAAGGCGCGAAAATGTATATCAATCTAACATTTTTCTCATTCACAAGCTTGTATTTTATGTGCATATATATATGTCAACATAAAAGCCTATTTAGGTTCTCATATTCTCAGCCGATCGAATTTAATCCAGCTTTTTACCCTCTGTATATAAAGAAATATCGTACCAACCCTCTGACTCAATGCTTAGAAATCGATGGAAAATAATGTTATCCTCAATTTTGTTTCTTCCTTACGTATCTTCAAAATCGACTACTATTCCTTGTCTATCTCAATATCATCATTTTATTTCTTGCAATTGATACAGCTGAGGGGATGAAGCGGATGGGGTTGAACATATATAAGCTTACAGCTTCTTACTGAATCGAATTAAGCACGGATGATGCTTCGGTGCACGTCAAAGTTCCCGTTGCTACCATTCTTGGTTATTGATGAAATACAGGAATAATAAGGGTTTGCATACAAGTTACGATAGTTATAGACACTGATGCGTGCACGAAGAGGGGGCAGGAGGTAGTTTTGGTGAACTGACACTTAGTGCAAGAAGACCTAGTCTGTTACTCCAACAGAAAATCGTCAATGTTAGTTCAAAAGAGCGTATATCAAAACAAATTATATTGCAACAGACTTATGTCTACAGAAAGTTAAATGTAAGTATGCTCTTCTAGAACATATAACTTTTGACATTAGCCTGTTTATTACGTTTAGTATAGAATATTGGATTTTCCAGCGTTGAACGCGACAAAATTGGCCTCCTCATGGGACTCACGCGATTTCGCAGCTACTAGAAAGGTTCGAGGCACAAAATCCCTCGAACTCAAAGTACCCAAAGCATACTCGATTCCTGATAGTTTCACATTTATCGAATTTCATAAATCGACTTAGCTTGTACGAAAGCTGCTTTCTCGATTAAGGTTTTACATCCCATGGGACAATATGGTCGGGCTTAAAACATCGTGTAAGGGTGACATTATCGGAACCATGACAGATACTGGTAGACAAGATTCTCTATCCACCCCAGATCCCCTCCGAGACCATTGAAAACAGCTGTGGCCAGCCTATTGGCTGCAGCTCCATAACCCACGTTTTGTGGCTAAACCACTCGTCCAAGCTGATTTTGTATTGAAGGTTATCCCTGGTGTGAGTGAGTGACTTCGATCCAATACGATTATGTCGTATCCTCCCAAAGTACTGGACCGAACTCTTTCTCCACTTATTTTCCCTCGTTTCATTCGAGCTCTGCCTCGCTCGTAAAGACTACCATCGGGAATTTCGTAATTCGATCAGAGATGACTTCCCTCCAAGCCAAGGATGGTCTTCCTCCGGAGGTGATTGTATATAAATAATGGATGGTCAATGGGTTACATTAGCCCAATTCGGAAAATAATTCGATAGTGAGGTTTGGTTGAATCTTTTGGGTCTCCTTCCTAAGTATCGTGCGCCATTTTAACTTACTTTAGATGTTATTAAATTCGGGTTTCGTTGAACGAAGTCGGTAAGCGTTAGGAGTCAACGTTTTTGGTATTTCTACAATGTATGTACTTTAAATACGCTCGGTTTTCAAAGGTGAACCGTTGGTCAACAAAGTGGATCGATCGTACTGTTTCTATTTTATCCGGCTTCAATCGTCTTAGCGTGGTTGATCGCTTAGATACCGGCGTGACTCCCATGTCAAGTTCTGCCGTCGTCCCATCGAGCACAACACGACTACCCCACTCGTTGCCGGGTACGTGTACCAGGCTCACTTCATTCCTCACTTTGTCTTTCCTCCTTCTCGATAATCATCGTGATTCATATATTTCTAGCGTGCTCGAATACCGTAACCTAGAGTTACCCAGCTCGGCGGGGCTCATTCCGACCCATGTATATCGGGCTTCCTTTCACCGAATTGAAATTTATTGAAAGCGTCCTCGATTCATCGTATCCCACCAGTATGAACTCAAAGCCCACACTATATTGCGAGCGTTCCACCTGAAATGGTATTTACCATCAGCGCAGTTGAGGGAGTGGGTCTATATATTGGGGTGCTACATCTAACCATCCCCTGGTGTTAACTCCGCCGCCACTAGCGGCGCTAACAACACCAACCGTCGGGCTATTTCACCTATTTATTCGCTAGTCGGCCAGTTTGTTTACAGTTTCCGCAACATAAATCCAGTTTTCCGTCACATCGACGCCGTTTACTCCGACCCTTCCCCCTGAAGCGCCAAGGTTTTCCACTTCGGCATCCATGGTCTAATGCACAAATCCCTCCACCAGATCATCCACCCGAGTTCATTTTACCAGAAACCCCACGCCACTCGAACCGCATGACAAAATGGTTGGCCATCACATTGATGAACAATCCGTGTGGTCCGTATAGATACATCTTAATGTCAATAGATCCAGATGCGATTGGGCATGTTTTTGAGTAGGGCTAGTTCAGCGTCGCAGAAAACTATACGAGTTCTTCTGATGACAGCCAATCTCCCAGACAGCAAATCTCCCAGCCGTGGTAGAGTTGAGTTGATGTATGAGATTCCGTTGTGATAAACCTAAAATCTGGAAGTGTTTTTGGATATGTGTTTGGAACTTTGTAATTGAGATCGATCATCACTTTGATGATGCTTACCATAGCTCTAATAAAGTGGGAAGAGTATCTCGCTAGCATTTCAGAGGGTGTAGGTAAGAGGGAAGAAGTGCGAGGTGGAAACAGTTATTTGTTAATGGGAGTATACATGATGCATGAGTAAAAAGAGTTTGGAAGAGCCGAGTGGTAACCGCTTCTTAAAGTAACTATGGCGATAAAAACACCTCAGGTTTTGGGTCGTGGAAACTGAGGCCGGTTTCTAGTTTTCCTCAGTCATATTGGCAGACGTATCGCGTCTCAGCGCGTTCGCCTCCCAACCCTTTTGTATCGTGGCTCTGTACAATTGCTCCGAGGAAACTCCCGGTCTTGCACCATAAATGCTCGACAGGGCTCGAGATAGTAGCGTTAGCAGTTTTGCACCGTGCTACGGACACCAGAAAAAAAGCCTTTTACGAAAAGCATTGAAAAAATATCTACTAGAAGGCGAGCTCGTGGCAACAACGAAGCTTCAGTGCACAAAAAAACCTATGGCGCGATATATGTACGTAGATATACAGGATGTCCAAAAGTCGCGCTTTCAATTTTCAATTTAAATTGGATCGTACAATCCTGACGCAAACAGTCCTCAATTGTTTTATTTTCAACGCATTATTCATGAGATATTAGTTATTTACTACGATAGCCCGCCTGTAAGAAAGCAGAAGTCTGTTCCGCATGGGCACCTGATGGGCTGAAACTTTAACACGTAGTGTTTGTCACTCTCACTGCGTTTCGTAGCATCCTGATTGGCAGTTTGCCAATCAGTTGATACATTTTCTTCGGAATGTCCCAATCTAATTATTCTCCATAGCTTGGGTACGATTTTCGTAACACTCTGTATACATTGAGCAGGGACCCGGTTATACTAAAGCTATGTGATAGCTTTCTTCCAGGGCAGCTGCCACATCGGGTATATTCTTACCCACTTACCTGTACCTGCGTACCTAACTGCGCGTTGCAAAAAGCCCGGGCCCTTCTTTTTTCGCTTTTGTACGTCGGCTGTTTCCACTGAAAATTGCTCTTTAATGGTGATGCCATCAAGCTCTAATGAACCCTACCCCCGGCTCAATCTAGCTACCCCATTCCTGTAACGTTGCTGTTGGCGTTGACGCTCGCAATTACCCGGTGTCTCTATCGAAACCTTGTTTTCTAGGCCCTCTTTGGCGCTTTCTCTTTTTCGTGGGTTTCTCCTGGTTCACCAACATTGTGCAATAACCTCCCAGTTCTTCTTTGAACAAGCTACTGTTATTTTCATATTGTGGGACCATGAGGAAAGAATATAGGGTGGTGTAATGAAATAGAGGCTTGAAAAGGATGAGTGATTTGTTTATCCACCGGTGATAAAACTAGGAAAGTCATTCTGGTTATCACAGTCAACCGATGTTCTCGAGACCTCCATTAGAATTATAGGATCATATCCAATGGTGATCCTAAATGAAAGCTTCATTCCAACCCACAATGGCATTAGTTTCCAAAAAAAGCCGTGATCATTGTATAGGCTCGTGTTTAAGACTACAGGATCATAGCGTTCTCTGACGTATAGTTTCTCTGGTGATCACGTGAATTCTGCACGATTGAAACGTGACAAGGTGAGAGCGCGCAATGTTCATTAGCGAAATATTTCGGTTTAATAGAATGGAATGATGAATAGTGATAGCTATTAGCCGAGGTATGCATGGGAGGAGAGATCGGGAGTCCAGCTGATGAGGATGGAAGTTTGGGAGTTGGATGGAAGGATAAGAGGAACCGCGAAAGGGTTAGGATGAAAGGGATATAGAAACGTGGCTTGGACGTTGAAGGGGTCGAGAATTCGCCCCACGAACTGGCTTTGCTTTGGAATGGTAGGAAGCAATTAATAACTTTGTCGTGGCAGGTAGGCAAGCCAGCCAGGCCTTCTTTCTCTCTCTCTCACCCTCTCTCTCTGTCTTTCTCTCGTTGTATACCTTCGTAAACTATGGTGTACGATACGATAGGAAAGAGAAAGAGAAGCATGGTACAGAACGGCAGGCAAGCAAGGCATGCTAGTATAGCTTCACTATATATAGGACGAAAACGATCTATATATATATGGTCATAAATATGCTCACACACATACGCACTCACACATCAGCACATATAATCACATACATATATTTGTATTCAAAACCGTGCGCTATGTTGCAATAATTACGACGTCACGCCTCCTGCCCAACCTAATTAACTAATGCAACGAAGTTCTCCCCCTTGCACATTCTTGTTTCCTTCTGCTTTTTCACTTGCCCCTTCAGTTCCTCTTTTCTCAACAATGCCTGCAATCTTTTCATCTCTGAAACGTTCAGCGATTTTCGCTAATTCGCAAATTTTCTTGCCCCATTGGTAAAAGAAGTCCTGCGGCAGTTTTAATTCTTCGCAATAATCTTTATAGGACAACATTTCTTAACGTCCTTTCTACACAGACGTCCGGTTCTGAGTTGATAACGTAGGGTAAGTTTTGACTGATTTCAATCAAAACCGGTACTTACGAGCTTCTGGAACACGAATGTATGAAATAAACTACTCTTCTCATAAACTCAGTGCTGTCAGGTTTTATTTCACGCTTCGTGAACGTGCAGGATTAAAAGTGCGATTTTATTTGGATTTTTTTAACTATTGTTTCTCTTTTCGTTGGAAGCGAGAAGAGAAAATGAATTTTTTTTCTTCCTCGAACGCTCTTGTTTTTCTCGGTCCAAGGGTTAATTCACTTGACCTCTCCACTCTCATGTACGTATTTCCAGACTTTTTTTTTACATAACCAAAGTTTCAAAACTTTTCAACGAAGGACCTTTTGCAAACATTTTCAGCATTTCAGCAAAACAACAATATATGAAATTCATAACTATGCCTGAACAGCCGAGAAAAATGAAATTGGATGGTAAATATAATTTTAATTTTTTGGGTAATATCAATTTGTATGACCAGACAAAAATCGGTTCGGAGTGTCCAGATAAACACGATGGAGAAATATTTTAGAGTAGCAAGAGTACGGGGGTATAAGGATGAGTATGACGAGGTGAAATTTTCCCTGTTGAAAAATATTGTTAGCCGCAGGGGCGTTATATACTGGCTTGACCACGTTCGCAGAAAATGGAACATCTTTCTCTTCTTTTTTTTCTTTCTGATTCTGTCTCTCTTCCTCTACCTCTCTGTCTTTCTTTCTCGCATTCACAATGCTCGGTACGGGGTGGATCGATCGATCGGGAGGGTTTATACTCAAGACGTGACCTATGCTTGTATAGTCCAAGAGAATCTCGGTGAAGATATAAAAAGGGAAAAAAGCGACAGAAAGATATCCTAGTTGACAACGCATCCCTAAAAACTCCATCCCTCATTTGTTCACATAGTTGTCAGGTAAAAATGGAACCACGTCTTTTCTGTCATGTTTTGTCGTCAAAAATGATATTGATGACATTAAACAAAAGTCCAATGACCCTTGAATAGTCATGAAAAATTGTCCAAGTTTTCGGAAATTCTCTTACACGACAATTTGGCTCATCAAGAATTCTTCTAACATTATCAATTTTTTATTTTCTCATCCTCAATCTACCAATTTCATGAAGGGAAGATAAAAAACATGGACCCATAAAAATCTTATAAAAAAAAAATATTTCCATGGCTCGTGCCAGTTCGTAAAATTGCTTTTTTTTACAATCACAAATTTTGTGCAACGATCGAAAATTTCAATATTTGGACTGAGGGAAATATTTTGGTCATGTAATCTGATGAAATCGAATCGAACTGATCGTTTAAATGTATAAACGAGGTGCGGAGGTAGAACGCAATAGATTTTATGTGTATACGAATGAAAGCTGAATGGAAAATCCATAGCAAGTCACACCTATATAGGATGAGGCCGAATTTTGTTGTACATTCATCAATTGAAATGAGGATTAAGCAATCCTCCTCCTTCTCTGCAATCCAAAAAACCTTCTAACTGATCGAGTAAAATTCAGAACGTATCAATTCCAATCCAAGAATTTTTTTTCCATTCGAAATTTGGTTATGTGTACTTTATCATTTGTTTAAAAGCAATTCCACATGTCACATGGATGTTGCCATTTATTTTGTAATGATTGCACGTGCGTAGCATATGCGAGAAATTTTTTTGAAATTATGTTCAATGAAAATAAAATTTGTCTGTTATTAATTGACAGCAGATTAATTACATACAAATGATGTTAATAAGTCGAAACGTTTTGTGCCATGAAGAGTTTTTTTGAAACTGACTGAATGCAAAAACAATCTATGTGCAAAAAATCACGCTAGAAAAAAAAGCGAACAGTATTATTTTTACCTCTTTGATTTCAAATTCATACGGTAAATTTGGCTTATTGGTTACTGTACCATTATTTATACAATTAAGCGCAAATGTAGTTTTTTTGAGAATGTTCGATAACGAATACCTTAATTGTATGAATCCCTAGTTCCTGAGTTTGCTATTTCGACACTCTTGGAACGTTTCCTGTCATATGGATCGTTGGTAACACGTAGTATTTAATATTAATATGCCAATAAATTCAGCATGCTTGGTTCAAAAAAGATATGTATATATACGCAAAGAAACGTTAGAAGTTTTAGCTCAATGAAATTTGAATTCTATTAAAGACAAGCACAGCGCATGCATCCGACACTTTGAGATTGCAATAAGACTCGAGGAATATCCGATTCCAACCTGAAATTTTCTTCTCTCTCTTCTCCCCTCGTTTCCTCTTACACATGTACATCTAATTACTCGCGTTGTTCGACGAAGCGTGAAATAGGCAAACGTTGAATACGCTGCACGCTCAAATGAGAGGCAAATCGCAAAACTCCAGTGAATCTAATGTGTCAACCGCACAATCACACAGATACACACCGTGAGTGAAATACTTAGCGAATATCAATCACGAAACAAACACTTTGTGTGATCACAAATATTCGACAAAACTTGTTTACGCTAAAAAAATGTTTTAACATTATTTGAAAATAGTATAAATTTATAAAGCGTTAGAGAATTTGCATGCTGAATAAAAGTTTTAATTTATTCATTTTACAAAATTATATATGATAGAATTTTTTTTTTTCGTAAATAAGGTTTATTTTGTGCAATTATCAACTTTAATAAGCATCTCAACGAAGTTTGTTAATTCATTCGGGTAACACGAAACACGCCCGAAATCTTGCACAAAACAAGTTTTCTTCCCCCTCTAATTAGTATAATTATGACGAGGGATAGAAACAGGTATATTTAAAAGTTTGTTAATGATCTGCAAACCATCCCCATTTACTAATAAATATGAAGCACAACATCGTATGGTTGCTACGGTGATATATCCAAATCACTGATTTCAAGATAAACTGCTCTCCCGTTTGTCAATTTTATCTTAAATATACGTGGCATTATTTCAGCGGGTAGAAACTCGTTAACTACCGAGAAAATATAAAATTAAGGAGGGCAATATCTTTGAATCCTTCAAAAATTCGAAAATTTCCTTGTTCTATAAAATATTTATAATATATGTCAAGAATATGCCTAGAATTTTTTTAAGGGAAATTTGAAATACTTCTGACGTCATAAGGCCCGTAAAAGTGGCTTATATGCTCTTGGTGCATACTTTATTTTAATCTGTACAGAACTGTATTTTAAAAATTGGCGTAACCAATATCTCCACAAATATTTAATCAATCTCGTTCTAATTCTGCTCACATCTGAATAACAATGTACCATCCTAAATGAATCTATTAGTTTGAAAAAATCGATGAAAAAAAATATTTATTCATTGCACAATAATGAAAAATTTTTTTGTAAAAATCAAACTTTTTTTTCAGAGTGTCCCATTTATGGAATTATAAATTCTTTTTTCACTTTGTGAGGTTCATTAACAATGTGTAATGTTAACAATAATAAAAAAAATTAGTTGGTTTCTTTCAAATCAATACAATAGAGGCTGGAAGATACGCCATTTTTGAAAAATTGTTCCGCCATTATGTAAAAAATTGTTAAAAAAATATGCCATAAAAAATCATAGAAGTCGACTTATTTTACCCGGTCTAAAGGCATTGCCCCCTTAAAGTCAGCAAAAGGAATTAAATATCCTAACTAAATTATCAATGGCAGATATGAGAGAAAATGTAAGAAAATAATTTAAAAAAATACATTTGAAGAGGTATTGTAAAAAAATATTTTCGATATTCTTGAGTAGCGTATTTAATGTTTAAACATATACTATCTGTATCTAGTGAATTAGTTGAATAGTAGATTCATGATCATATGCCAGTTATTTTGCATAGAATATTTTATCACAAAACGTTTATGGCATAAATTCAGAAACGTATATCAATCCCAAGACTGTCCAATTTGGATTAACCGGAGCTGTTTCCAAGCCCCGAATGCCCAACTTGGTTTAGACCACTGACTGGGATTATCCCCTGAGGCAAGTTGGAGAAAATCAGATGGACTGAGAGTGAGGAAAACTGAACAGAGAATAAAAGATCTGAAGGCGAGAGTCAGCAACCTCTTTTGGGAAGAAGGGTCGCAAAGAACCAATTGTTCGACGCCCCCAACGGTTTTTCTTGTACGACTAGTATTACGATGAACTAAAGTTCATACGATACGAAAAATCCACGCATCGAGCGAATAGTCAAACTTTTCGATTGTTACCATTATCTATAAAATCGAACTCTTTCCGAGACTTCTGAACTCAATACGTATTGAGACTGAAAGCTTCACCTATTTTGTACCAATGCTCTTGCTTTTCTTCCTTCTCTCTACAAGGTTTATTCTTTTATTTGTTAGTTATAAATTTGCCTGAGAAATCATACAGGAGTGTAAAAAATATTAGATCACGACAATTTGAAGAGAAAATTCTTTGGTAATGTTGTTCTGCAATGAGTAGCTCATGATTTAATAAATAAACAGCGAGCAGTCAACGTAGCACGAAATTATTCCCTGTGACTGGAGTGGGTGGAGTGCGCAAGCTACACTCTGCAGGTTTTTTATCACGTACGCTACATAGAACATCACTTACTAATTAATATCTTGTGAATGGTGCATCGGAGCAAAAAATGCTTTCAGGCTGGTTTCTTCAGAAATTCGAGATCAATTTATCCTGGCAAATCTCACAACAATCGCAAGTCTCGTGCAAGAGAAGGAAATAAAAGAAAGACTCCATCGACTAAAAACTTGAATTTTCCATTCTAATTTTCCCGCCACTAGGACGATGCTTTTCACAAACGTCACTAGATGCTACTGGGAGTTATTTCTATGTACTTGGCTGGAATTCATTAATTCTCAACGATAACTAACAAGGGGATGAAGTGAGATCTATGTCGTTGCTCTTTAAAATTTGTTAAAACTCCCAAGTTCTCCAAGTTTTTGAAAGATCGAGAATATCGTGAGACCACATTGAGCGAGAGTGAGGAGGAAAAAAAAGAGAGCAAGAGTGAGACATATCGAGTGGAAGGTAAGAGCAATTTTACTGAGCGCACTCGAGTGCCTTCTTCAAGAACCGAGGAAAGTCGTACTCTCTTTATCTGCACTCACAGCTTCTTTCAGATTTCAAGGAAACACCAAGTTTTTCTGCCCTCCCTCGCCCCTCTCTCCGCACCGTACCTCCTACAGCCCTTCTTGCTGTAGAGGACATTATCCCTTTTCACTTTCAACTTTACTTTAAACTCGACTGCTCGATTTAGTTTCGATTCTCCTCCTTTTTTAGCTCCGCGAAAGTGCTGCGAGCACAAATTGTATGGATTCATGAAACAATACAGAACACCAAAAGTATACACGGTTACTAATAAAGTTTATTTTAAGGTTTATTTTTCAGGGTAGGGTGAGATTTAAGCAATTTAATTATTTGAGCAAAAAAATCGACTAACATAATTGCCTTTTGAAATTACATTACCAAGAGATTGTGATGAAAATCATAAATAAAAATTATGCAACTGTCTCAAATTTTAAGTACTGAAAAAACTGTAGATTTTAAGGTCTCATAGTGTTTTTCTTCGTAAATTATAGCGTCTGTCCCATAAATTAATTTTACTTTTCCCATAATTCAAAATTCACGCGGTGGTATCAAAAATGTTTGCTTATTTATTTCCACGGAAGACACGGCTGACATTTTGAGCTGTAGCTTTATGGAAAACGATGCTCTTCTCGTCACTGTCCTGCAGTTAATCCTCGCTAAGGAGTCTCGGAAAATGTAATTTTTGTGATATAATAAAATAAAGAAAGATTAAAAAACGTATTAAAAATAAGAAAAAGAAAAAAAAGAGCTCGTGATTGTCCTCAATTTTCTCGACAGCTTAATTAAGACAGTGCCGTACCGAAGGGCCATCCCTTTTTAGTAATTGTACATAATACTCGTCTCTGTAATCGCCAGAGACGGCTCGTTAATCATTCAGACTAAATAATGTCTGAGAGAGGACGGCAGCCAGAGACAATTCTCCCTCACCCCGGAAAATTGGGTAAATTCAGCGACGTAAAAATATGCAAATTGAATGAAATCTAAAAATGTTCGTCGAATAAAAAAATTTCCAGGTTGCGACGTTTGGCTATGATTCGTGGAGGGGTGTTAAGGGCTGAATAATGTAACGATTCAACGATTTATATTGTTTTTATCGTATGCATATAACACGCCTCTTTGAAAGATAGAAAACATATCTACCGCCCTGGTCTATCACCAATTATAATATAAGTTTAAAGCAAAAATAAAATCTTCAACAATGAAAACGAGTTATATTATCAGCGCGTTATTTCTTCGGAAGAAGCCTTTCATACAATCACGATAAGACTTCACTTACAGGTAAGTTCGTTTTATCGTTAAATTGAATTCCACGCCTCTTCCTCGAGATGGAACATGTATCTATTTAGAGTACGTTATAGTATACCGTTGAGAATAATCAATGTATGAGTCATGTACTTCGACGAAATAACTATAATCAAATTTAGAGAAATTATTTAATCAGTGATGGTTTAGCATTTCCCCAACAATTTTCAAGTTTTGTGACAAATTTGTTTGCTTCAACATCAGCACAATTTCTTTAGAACTTCAGCTCCCTCAAGAACATTACGACAAATTACTCATTTACTATTCGATCATGTCGATCGGATTTCAAGTGACTCGGTTTAATAAGGAAAACATATTCCTTCGGATGAATTCCTGTAGTACATCTTGAATGAATATGTATTATTTCATGATTCCTAATTATTTCCATTTGTATATTTCATTAAAAGTTATTTTTTATTAATCTAGAACCCTTAAAAACCCATAACAATCTGCAGCATTAACGTATCAATAATAGAGGTCAATGACCTTCCTCGTTCCGATCTCTCTCTCTCTCTCTCTCTCTCTCTCTCTCTCTCTCTCTCTCTCTCTCTCTCTTTGTGTGAGTAATTGCAGTACGATGACACCCCTGTACCAATTTTTCGGGTCAGTTGAGATTTCTGTATCTTATATGCAGATATTGGGGTTGATGCTCGTGATGCACAATCACACGCTGCTTTCCAACATCCCTCGCCCTTTTACCTTTCCAAAACATATGGGATATTGTACTCTTAGTTCACATTCAAAAGGACTCAAGTTACATGTCTCGATCCTTTAAATCGGATGAATTTAAACCTTTTGTTTACAAGCTATGTGTAAATATACATATATAGTTCGACCCTCGGGGCTGCCAATACATGCGAGCGTTTTGAATAATGAAGCAGTTCAGACCCGAGCGTGTTTGTCAATTGCATTATCCATCAGGATCGCGATAGTTCCAGCACGTTGTATCCTTCCCTCTTCCCCTGCTTCCTCCTGCCCCTCATACACAGACTTGTGGGAAATCCCTTCAATCGTAACCATCATGAGTGTTATGGGTGGTAGACGAATCTCATGAGAGTGATAATCTATCCAATATGCATAATGTAAATATTTGATAAATATAAATCGATTTAACTAAAATATAAGATATAAAAATATGGTTTTTATATATCATTTATATGTGTATATTACTCATCTTTTTATTTAAAATTCAAAAACATTTCAATTATAATTATAAAATATGAAAAATAGCATATTATTTTTTCGGATGCGACAGTTCGTACTATGAAAAATTATACGATAGGGTAATAATTTTGAAAATTTGCTGAATAGCCCAGTCGTAATTAAAAAATAATTCTCTACCGGCAGATATTAATCCAACATCAATCCTCCTTAGTGGATTCAAAGCAACCGAGTGAGTTTGCGAGTGATCCGAGAGTGCGAATGAGTCACGTTTACAAAAGCTTTCAAAGAAGACTGACCGGACAAACTTTTCTCACTTCCGGACGAGGGAGAGAGACACACACAGAATCGTGAGATAGTAGAAAACGTAAATTGGAAAATCCCAATCTGCTAAATTACACGACGTCGTTTTCCAACGGCAACTCCCGGAGCACTTTCCTCTCAGATTTTCAAGCAACCTTATTGTTAGCATGATTGCGAACTCAATCTGTTAGATAGAGACCCAACCTGAATGGTACTTTCAAAATATTGTTTCTCGATCTATGGAACATCCTCCAATATTAAACATTTTTTCAACCCTTAGAAAAAAATTGTGATAAATTTGAACACGATACAAAAGTTCTGGAACAAAACCGATATAAATATAAGATTTTTAAGCAACATATTTTTCTTTAATTCCTGATGATAGTACGTCAACAATCTTGTATTTCAGACGGATATAGTGGTTACACAAACCGAAGGGGGTTTCGTTTATTATTATACATGCAACAAAATGTGTTCAGACAAGTGCGTCATTATTCAAGCATTTAGGAGATGGTTATGATGAAACAAGGCAGAAAAAGGAGAGTAAAAAAAGGGAGGAAGGAGTGAAGCGAGGGAAAAGGTAGATGAAGGAGAGAGTCGTTGTCTCGAGGTAGTATGATGAGGCGGAATATGGGAGGGGAAGAGGTTGTTGAGGACAAGCGATTCGGTTTGTTATGCCGTCCCTGTAGAGTACTCCACCGCTGTACGTCCCCTACTTCCGGTCTACGGAGACAGAGGGAGCTATCTCGCGTTTCCTCTTCACAACACAATCCGACGTTTGTCCTAGTGCCCATAGTCCACAGGAAAAGAGAGAGAGGGTGGGGTAACACGGAGAAAGTAGGAGGGCGCAGAGGATGAAAAAGGGAAGAAGGGGAGGAAGAACGAAGGAGTGAAAGAGACAAAAATAGGAAAAGAGAAAAAAAGAAGGATGAAAGAAAAGAGAGGGAAGAGGACAGGACGGAGAGGAAAGAAAAGAGAGAAAGAGGGCAAGAGAGAGTGAGTATATAATGCTTTTGCCACAAGAGCATTTGTCTTCATTTCTTGCGCTACTCCAACCGGATACGTAGTTATGATTTAGCGTCAGAGTTCCTCGGCTCCACTCTCAAAAGCGACACGCCAAGGAAAAGGCAGCGGGGGGGCGACTTGTTCGCTTTGGTGGTTGCTTACTTGCCTTGGACGACGAGTTGCTTGGACTGTGAACAGGGCTAGTCGTCTGTATGCATCACCAACTTGGATATCAACCACAAGATATGGAAGAACGCCTCTGAGATGGAAACAGGTCTGATGAGGTGTTGGTTGAGGAGAAATAGACGAGGTAACTTCTGCCGATGAATAACCACAGACGAAGTCACTCGAACTTAAAATCTGAATTTTTTACTTATTTTCTTGACACTGAATTATGAGACCATGCCATACCTTACATTATATTATACACCATAAGGGTCACCTTGGATGCTTATACATCCATTGCTTATTGCTCTCACGATGTGACGTTTTCCATCAGAAATGGAAAACGGGATGCGCGATGTTGATGATCTTGAATATCTTTGGGTAAAGCTAAATGAAGGAGCTTTTTGTGGATTCATCGAATGATTTCAATTTTTACAACAGGCTTATGTGGAATTAAACTAGATACTCAGGAAAGATTTTTTACGTTTTTTTGTTAAAGAAAAAAGTGGTGTGAGAAGACGGTAATTTAGTTAGCAGTTAGTTATAATAGGATAGTAATTTTATCGTAGATTTTGTGCTCAAAGTTTTCTCTCGTGCTCACTCGCCTTATAGTGTTTTTCTGTTTCTCACACCTTTTCCGCACTCTCGTACTCCATTCCCCTTTACACAACGCTCTCATGGGAAAAATGACCAGTAGCACGCGATACTTGTAGTGTCGGTCGTGTCGTCGCTTCATACCGACCTAACCACGTTTCTGTAATCAACTTTCGCTCGACCCCTCTCCTCTTCCTTTACCCGGCCAACAACCGTCGACATGTATATGATGATATGACGATTAGCACAATTAGAAATTATATAAATTTGCCTTTGCACACAATCAACACCCTCAAAAGCCATTTTTTCCCCTTTTATTGGGCTTGCTATTAACGAGAGTGGTGGATACATTTTTTTTTATTCCGCGAAATAAAATCATTCTTTTATTACAGTGAAGTTACTTAATATTAAATTCATAGGAATTGTCGACGTTCAAACTACCATTTAAGTATTTTTTACTGTCCTGCGATTCAGGAAACCACGAAATATGTGATAGTTTGGTGGCCGACCGCTAGAAGGCAAAAAGCCGTGTTGTTCTCATGAACAACGGGATGCACTCAGTGCTGTTAATACAGGGCAGTGGCTAGAACTTGGGAACTCCACATTTCATTTAATCATTAGTCTCAAAAGTGTTTCAAGTATATTTAAGGATGTGAACCATTTGAAACGCTATCGCTAGTGGTTTTGTAGTACCAGAAAGAAACGTGTGCTCTACGAATTTTGGAAAATAATGATAATTTGTTGGAGAGCTTTAAAATGATTAGTCCAAACAATGATAGATCACTCTTAATTTTCGGTTCGTGATTTGCGAAAGATAACGGACCGGTGTCTGATGCACCTGATGACGTATGCGCTGGTTTCTCTTTTGCTTTGTTCCAAGCGTTCAACACTATCGTGGTTGCAATCAGTGATCGTATTTTACGGCAGACGTTTGCCGGTCAAAGCCAGACGTTACAAACGTACATGTGTATGAACTAGAAGAGAGAGAGAGAGAGAGAGAGAGAGAGAGAGAGAGAGAGAGAGAGAGGGAGGAAGGGAGGGAGATGGAGAGAGTGAGAGAATCAGACAGTTCAGTCAAGGTGAGTCGTGGACGGTTAAAGGACGTGGGCGGGATATTTAACTGGGCGAACGAAATTTAAGCGAGCGAACGAAAGGTCGTGACCAACAAGATTTGAGCACGTGAATGGTCGTCGAGCTGGGTCCTTTTGTTGATTAGTAATAAGTATATATATATATATATATATATATAATATATATATATATATATATATATATATGGAAGATGTATGTGGATTCTAACCCTATGGTAAGTATAACAGCCTACAAAGCCACATATTTACGAGTGTCAGATGTACATATATCGTTGAACGTTGAAGCGGATGAACCACAGTACTGGCCCAACGTATTATCAGCGATCGTGTATTTCATGGTTCGTGTTACAGCACATAACGTCCCTCGTGCGTTTGTTATCGCCTATATCGATTACATAACCTAAAAATGAACTGAGGTTTGTGTACCCAACGTCTCCGATACCCTTGGAATAAAACACATCTATACATTTATACCAGTGATTCATAAAGTCCAGTTTAACCGCGACTTTGGCGTTCAAATTTTCTGCAGTAAAATGTGCGGAAGTTGCTATTGACAAAGTATGCGGAAGTGCAGCTTCAATTGCAACTCATTTTAACTTCTATCTCCGGATAGACTAATTATCGCCACTAGAGGACACAATGACCTAACCCCTTGAGGTTTCCTCATGCTCTACGTATTTATTAGTTGTTCAGTGACATTACCGCACCTCCAACCACCGTGACCACCACGAGTCTATATAATATCTCTCTCCTTCTCCCACTTTTGTTAACAGTGGGGTAGGGCAGAGAAAGTCGCGTAAATAAACTCTTCGACCTCGACTTTTACCTCGGCTGTCACACAACGATTCCACTAGGGAGCGCCCATGTCGATAATAGAGCAACTGCTTCTCCTTCTCCCCTGCCCTCCCCTCGTATCACATTTTCTTCACCTTCACCTACAGTCAACTCCAAAACCCACTCGTCATCAGGAGCAGCTCGATGGCGAAATTCTCGGAAAAAAAGTCTTTACTCATTTTTCTCTCTAATGCATCGTTCAAGAGATATTAAATAAATTGTGCGAGCCAATCCGTTGCGCTGATAAAGAACTGGGGACTGGTGGTATCATGGGCAGAACGGGCTCTCCCCACTCTATGCATCCTTCACTAGCGTACTGGATTCGCTGCTCCCTAAATGATCGATATCTGGTCAACGATATTTCGAAGAGGAAAACGGAAAAGGGTTTTTTGCTTTAAAATCTCACGATTACCCTGGATCACCCTGGGTCGTTAATTTTCGGATAACCTGTATAAATATATCACACCCCGGATTCACTCATTCTACAACGGTTTTTAGAAGCTGTAAACAGTCATTAGCATGGTAAAAGCGAGTACTTTGTATACAAACCTACATGGTATATTTATTCTATGGCTACTATATTGACGAGACTGCAGAAACTTTTCTATCCGCTGATAGACTCACATTACTCAACACTGCTAGCATTCTAGTGTCCACGTCGATAGAGCTAAAAAGCTAAAAACGGTGAGCACGACAACCACAGAGCTGATCGAAAATGGAACATCCCTGAAAAAGAGCTTTCGGTAAATATTGAAAAAGACATATGTATATATATGAAAGCTGCTAATTAAATAAAACAAAAATTTAAAGTAATTGGAGAATTATCATGAATATTTCAATGAAAAAGGTGAATGGATTATATAAAAAATGTATTTCACATCCAAGAAGCTGAACTTAAAAGTCAAATTGTAGCAATTAATTATACATATTATACAGGTATAAGGACAAATACCAATTTTTTTAAAACGCTGATTAGTGCAAGTTGCTTTTTTCACATCTGAAAGGTCTGCAGCCACTTTACCTGAGAGTGCATAAGAAAATGTATACCAATGTGTAATATGGGAGAGGTTTTTTTCTCATTTCGTCGGATGGTAGGGCGAATGAGAAGGGGTGGATACGACTTGGGGTGCGATAACGCTCTGGCGGCAGAGCTTGGAAACTCGACGGGGGGGGGGGGGGGGGGGGGTTGGTTCACTGAGCGCTCAGTCGCGTACAAACCGTCACGCGGGACCGGACTCCGACTCGTATTATAACGCGATCTTGCCAAATATCCGCGTTCCGCGCTCTTCAAATAAATTTTTACGTTCAACGTATACCTGCTGGATTTAAAGTGCATATTTCCGGAAATATCCTCGAAATTCGAGGAAATATCCTCGAAAGTGCATCCCAATTGTTGCACTAAGATCCTGTATATTTATCAATGGTAATTAATTATTTAACAATTAATTGAGAAAACGTCATTGAAAATAAATGAATGAGCCGCAAAATAATGTATTTCTTTTATTAAAAAAATTATGTTTTGTTTTTATTGTGGAAAATTCGTTCTTATTTGAAATACAACATTTCATTAAAAATGATGAAAAATTAATGTTTGGACGATTAATTAAAAAAAATTAATAATTGGTTTGTATAATGATTTATTTCAATTATTTAAAACAATTACTTTCACAAAATTTATCCTGTTGGAGCAAAATCTTTTTGGATAAGGAATAATAGTTATTAAGATCATTAGAAAAATTAATGAAACATAATCAACTTCCATCAATGCAAATTTTAAAAAATTTAGAAACAAAACTAACGAACCGACTGATTTCATAGAAATATAATTACTCAATCCACATTGCTTAGATTCAGAAAATTTAATGAGAAAATTGCAACAGTTAATCTACAACGTTTTAGAAAATGGTAGCATAAACTACTCTGAGAAAAATGAATTTCAAAATAGGGTTATTCCCCTGACCTCGATAAGAATTTTATTCCGTAGAAAAATGTTTTACCTTGTTACCTATTTTTCTTGATTTCCCGGAATTTTCTCGATAGGTCCAATGTAGGAGGGTTAGTTATACGAAACCTTTGAATAAGTGATTTGCCACGACGAGTCACGAAAGTTCGCAGTATTAAAAGTGTTTCACGACGACAAGTTATTAATGAGTTCGTAAAAGTTTTATTTTCCGCTAACTGACGGTATCATTGTGTGCGATTGTGTGTAAAACTGATGCAATAATTGCCATAGTCGTGAATAAACAAATTTCTGAAAATTATCAATAAAATAGTAAAATAAATCATATCCAAAATTATTATACGTATTGCTACGATAACTTTTTATAGGCTGCGTATTAGGACGTGAAAGTTATTTTATTGACTATAGAGAAAACTTTTCGATCTGAGAATATTAATTCGAAAATTTTAGGAAGAAAGAAATGGTTTATAGTGGATCTTGCCAAATTTATCTCGGAAGTTTTTATGATTATATAAGAGAATTGATTCATTCATGATCCAATCATTTCTTCATTAGAAAGTACAGATTATTGTATACTATGGAACGAGAACACTCCGTACTTAAAACTCCGTAAGTTGTGAATCAAAATCATGATTCCGTCATTCTTAAGTACTTGTCAATTAAACATAAATCTACATTAATGTAAATAATTATTTATATCAGCGTCAATTAACAACACTAAAGGAATTATGAATAATTTAAAACCTCATCAAATTTTCATAGTGTATTATTATTGTGCAATCAATTAATAATACGGATTAAGAAAAGATTTAATTATTATACTCGTTGCAGCGATCCTTTTTTGCATTTAACTAGCATAAGAATTTTTGGGGAATTCGTCTTCAAATGTTTTCTCGGTATCTGTAAAAACTGTTTTCTCTTTTTTACGCTATTCTCTCGACCAAATTTACGCTCGGCCGTATTATTTTACGTACGTACATACATTCTTTAAAATGGGGCTTCGTAACGAGTGCGAGAGCTGGATTTTGTTGCTACAGCAGCAGTTTTCGCTTTGTCGGCTATTATTTCCTTCTATGCAAAACACTAGATGCTTCCAATTTTTGTGAAGAACTTCAGTTTTTGTGTGTGAATAAATTTTTCTTCACAATGAACTGACCAATTTTTACTTTTTTCACTTAGTTTTCAAGCGGAATAATTGTTTAATTATTGTTGATTGACGTTCATTATTTAGAAATTATTATTGAATATTCTTAAATTTGAAAACCTCCAAAAATTCAACTTATCAATTAAAATAACACAGCAGTTGCAAAACATGTTGAAAATAAGTATTTTTATATAGAGAGTGTTTTATAGGGTGAAAATAATGAGGACAAAAGTTTTAAATGAATGTAAACTCTGCCAGGTATGATTGTTGGTAAAATTCCATTGTTATCAGACTTGATACACTCACGAAAGCTATCGTGTCTCGGGCGAGTGTGGCCTGTAACTTTATAACGACAAAATCAATGCTTGGTTGCAGTTGTAAAAGTAACAATGATTAATAAAACAAACAATGAATACAACTTCTTTTTATAAAACACAATATTTAAAAATAAAAGCAAAATATATATTCGGTAATTCAAGGCGTCGAATATTTGAACACGCTCTTTATGTCATATCGGGGCTGATGTCCGTTGAGCTGAACAATGCCTAGAGGCATCTGGTAGGCCGTGAGAATCGCGTTACACAGGTGAATGAAGATTGTCGATGTTGAACTACCCCTTTCACGAGGTAGAACTTTTCGATGAGCGTGAAAATATTTTTTCGTTCCCGAAAACTATTAAGAAGATACTGATTCTGGTACTGATCTTTGCAATCAAGTTAATATCATTTTTATCGTTTAGGAAAGTCAACCGACTATTCGGACCATTAAAATAATAATCTTCATCTTAATTGCCTAACTTGAGATGTTTAGATTAGGCTTCATTTTCGATGAGAATGGACTTTTTTTTAAATTTAAGATGACCTGCCATCCAGTTGAACCATCAAAATCACTCCTAGTCAGCTAAGCAATAATTTTTAAGTTAGGTTCCATTTTCGTGGAAATGGAATGTAAACAGGATTTTTCGACGGTTTAAGGCTAAGTCATCATATTTGATGGGATATCAGATGTGATAAGGCATCTTTGGTGAACACTTTTAGCCATTTTGCCCATCCGTCGGATCAGCACTCTTTGGATTCTTACCTCTTCTACAGCCTCGTCTTTTCCCCATCCCCCTGATCGGGTCAACATCGTGTATACAAAGTTCTCGACCTGCCGGTGGAAAAGTTTGACGGCTAACTTTGGCAATAAACCCCTTTTACGGTTATCGATGCTCTACCGCCCACATACTCACTCCCTCTTCACTCCTTCACCCGGAAGTCGTTAGGAGTATTCGAGGTAAATTCGAGGCTCACCACCGAATATAAACTGGCACGAGTGAGATGGCAAAACATGGGGAAGAGCGGGGGATTTTGTTCGAAAAATCTTCTAAAGCCGTATCATTAAGAACCCACCGGGTAGGTTGATGAAGGTTCATCTTCCAAGGCATCAATATTGGACTTTGGGAAGGGTTGAAATGGCTATTAGATAACTCAGTTTAAGTACCTTTGGGAGAACTAAGCTGCCTAAAAAATCTACATTGATGACCGAAAATCTTTTTGCTATTCTTAAAAACGTTGCAAGATTGCCCTCTCTTCCTCTTTTCCCAAAGTTCAAAGCTCTTTTGATGCCTTTTTCAAGTCCTAGCTTTCCAGTCTGCAAAAGATCTTTGAACAGCCACTACCCCAGCTAAGCCCGGGCATGCCTGAATCCAAATAAGCTAAAATGGTTGAACAACCATGCTCTTTTCATGGACTGTCTTCAAAACTCTTTCGAAAAGGAGCTGGACAATTCAGTTGATGATTGAAGAATATTTGAGATTTCCTGCACAGACTAACATCCAAGTAGTAGAGTGACAGTTCGGGAACTGGGTCGTCGGACGTTTTGGGGAATGTTGACGTGGCGAGAAAAGGAGACAGGTCGTTTACCTCCGGGTTCCATCCATTTCTCAAGTTCATGAAGCTTGGGCCATCCAACACTCGAGCAGAGGGGTTGTTGGTCTACTTCGGCTCTCCCATTTCTATGGTCTGCATGTAATCCAGTCTTCTCAGTAAGGGATTATATATCTCGGGATTGTATCCTTGGTTTTCCACGATGGTGATTAGTAAGATCCCAGGCTTTCCATCGTTGGCTGCAGATTCGTTCGATGCAGAGGGCTATGATGAGAAGATAAGCTTGGATACCAGTCTCACAGGTACCACAAGCCGTTCTAACGGTACATCCCCATGTACCGTCACTATTAGAAGATATAATCTGTCTTCATATACAACCCTCCCTTTCTCTCTCTCTTCTTCTCCCCCAACCCTAGCCCCTTTAACAAGTATCTATGGCGTATATGAGCTACCTTCCCTCTCGGTCTGATAACCGTGTACAATGACTAAGAGGGTCAATGGAGTAAACAGCCCTTCAGCTCGAAGTCTCTTGTCACCCCATGTCGATACTGCCCGATCAATTATGATTCATTGATTAATTAACACCGCATGGAACTCCCAGTTTCGAAACATCCTAAAGTTCACCTTATTTTGAGCCCACAACCCCTCGTGAACGACTTGATATACACAGGGAATCTAATTCATCAATTCCAACTCAACCAACTCCCATCTTTTTCGAATTAATTGTTTTTTTTTTAGAAAGCTGCCTACACGAAAAACTTGTCCATTTCGAAAAATATTTTATTTTCAGGTTATTAATGACCGATAAGAAAAAAATACTCAAATTTATATTGCAACTTGAGTAGCAGGTGGTTTTTTGTAATGAATTATATGAAAACATTGAAACATGTGAAAATGTTATTAATGGAATCAGGAGAATAGACGTGATCAAGGAATAACAACAGTATAATAATTTAAAGAATCTTAATAATCCATTCATTCATTTCAATAATGTCCATAAACGTTTTTTCTGTTATAGTTGGCAGTAAAAAAAAAATCAGGAAACCAATGAAAAATCAAATGGAATGTTGGACCTTGAACAGAGAATTCCCAACGAGGGAGCCTTAAGAAAATGTGACGTTCGAAAGAAACGATTAAAAATACTAGAATACGAGAGTTGAAGAACTGAAAAGCAATTGGAAATATTCGTCAAAATTTTTCCGACGGTTCTGGATCGTGGAATTTTAGCTGAGGAATATTTGGGGAATTCCCCTCAGATCGGAAGTAAAATGAGGAAAATGGCTGTACTACACGTGTATTTGTGTTTATATACTCGTTTATATGGGAAAACTAGGATCGTCAAGGTGTAAGAGCTTGTGTACGTGGGATCGAGGCAAATTACAGTGATTCGACTGTCGAGTGCAGAGAATTTCAATACCGAGAGATACTCGAAACGTTATGGGAAAGTGTGCCCTCCTACGTGATACGTGTTCATCTCGATAAAGTGGAGTTACCCTTGTTCTACATACTTGTGACGATTGTGCATAGTCCTGACATAAATTGAATCAACAATTATTGTGACTAATTAACAAAAAAAAATTAGTTATTTCTCCGTATTAATTTATTTTTCTATTTCGCAATAAACCTCAAAAATTCATCTAAATCCCAAAGGAACAGGATTTTTTTTTAAATCTCAAAATCAACGTTAAAACATAAAAATATTACAATAATTATTAAAAATCGTTACATTATTTTACAGTTTACAAAACAATTTGTTTAAACTGCCTAAAAAATAAGAAACTTAATAAATTCATAAAGAATAAAAATATATATAAAGGCCCAGAGGGTGGCTACTAACTTTTCCACCATTCTTTTTCTAGTTTCCTCGTAAATTTTCGTGGTTACGATATTATAACGTGATATTCTCTGGTTCCGCAGTCTTGAAGACGGGACTCGAGGACCGATAAACCAGCGCGAAACAAAAGAAAATCTTTGCGAGGGTAAAAAACATATTTAAAAAACCGCGCATAAACCGGAGATTAAAAAAGCTGTTTTCTCTGCCTTATTTTTGCTTATTTCCTCGCTTCTACAAAGCGATCCGATCAAATAGCTGGCAGTGAAAAAAAAAACTATAAAATTGCTTGGTGACGTGTTTCGTACAAAACTCATTATTTTGGTTCCAAAAATGACTGATAACGAGAGGGATTTAAGAACAAAAGAGCCACCTCATTTTTTTCTCTCCCGTTAATTATTAACATAAGTTTATTATTTTTGTTAATAATAATTAAATTTTTATTGTTTTTCGATAATACAAATTCGATGGTGCTCGTTTCTCATTAGAAAGAAAAACTGTGCTCGTATCTTTTTCTCCAAACCGAAATTGTGCGTGTCTTTTTTTAATTTTATTATTGTTTTATTTTTTTTATCAAGGCGCGCCAGGTTGGCGCTTTCACGAAAAAAAAATAGCATCATGAAGGAGAATCGTAGAAAGTGGTTGCGAGCCATTTGGCCACTGATAGCCATCCTTAGCCATCAATCAGGTAAGTCTCTACTTAATCGTTAGATAAGTTTCGTTTATTCCACAAATACACGCAGTCCGCATACTTATCAACTCGATACAAATAAAAGGCTTTCAATTATGAAAATCAATCCAGTTACTTTTTCCTTCAAACAATTGTAGTGAAAGTAATTAAAAAAAACATGATTATTATTATATTTTTAATAACAACAACACAATAATAACATTGTAATAAAATGTTATTTATATATAATTAATTGAGAGTGTTTCCCAGACATGAATAAGATTCCATTTACGACAAATGCACTCGTGTTCTTTATTTCAGAGTTATTGAAGGAAATATAAAAAAAAAATGCTTTGACATTTCTATTTCGTCTTTGAGTGCACCCCTTAACGGAACACATATTATTCTCGTTGAGCTTACTTTGGGGGGTATAAATCATGTTATTCATAAAGCACGAATATATTTCGAGGTACAGAGCGTTTCGATGACTCTCGAGAGAAACTCACTCCTACTCCATCTGCCATAACTTCAATTCTCTTGCTCTCCCTCCCTCCCTCCCTCCCTCGCTCTCTCTTTCTCTCTCTCTCTCTCTCTCTCTCTCTCTTTCTCTCTCTTACTCACTCTCTCTCCTTCTCTCTCTCATTCTCGCATTCTCATGGCACTGGGTCACAAAATATGTGCAGCATTTATCTGGCAAATTGAGACAGTGGGCATTCGCGGAATTTGTGGGTTTGGATTAATGCTGAGCCTGCTTCAGGATTCGAGATGGGAAGAAAAGCGAAAGAAAGAGCGAGAGAGAGAGAGAGAGAGAGAGAGAGAGAGAGAGGAGAAAGAGTGACATCTGTGAGTTTCCTATCCGAGGACTTTCGTCTTCGAGGCATTATATTATTTTCCATAAATTCTGATTTAATTAGACCCTTCAAGCACTGTAACGAGACGGTATAAATTTATTCGAATTTTTAATTAATCTTCTCAACACTCTAATTAATTTCATAATATGCTCAAACTAATCATTTTGCATTTATTTGAAGGGGGTTGCTGCCTTTGAAGGCACAAAAAAAATTATTAAAAATGTCAAAATTTAAGAATATTTATATCAGGGTCTTAAAAAACGACATTTTGGAAAGTCAAAAGAATTGACTCTGAATTCTGAATAGGGTTCAAATTCACAGAATGACTTTTTTTCAATCATTCTTGCGAATTTGTAAGGACACAGATTTCATTATAAGTTATAAGTTTCTTTAGAGGTCATTGAGGTCATACGTGATCTTTATGGAGATCATAAAAGAGGATGAGGACGAGTGAAAGAGCGTGAAAAAGAGAAAAGGAAAGTGAGAAAGTGGAAGATAACAAGTTAATTCGGCGAATTGCAGACGCAGTTGGATCTCCAGGCTGTGATAGCCTTCGAGGACGAGGATACGAGAAATCTGCTTCCGATAGTTTCGCTCCTAACCTCTTTTACATAGACACGACGTTCCAACATCTTGCTTCGTCGTTTCATACGCTTGAAAAGCTCAACAACTGCAAACTCAATTAACCGAGACCGTCTAATTAACACCCCTATCTCCTTCAGTCCTTTCCAACTGTTTCTTTCGTCTTACCAACTCCATCTTAGCTCCCGTTCATATTGGTACAACGAGAATAAACATCCGCCGAATTAGCTGAACAAATTTTATCAGTATGCTTGGCTTCTTTCGTACACTGTATCGGACATCGCTTCTTTCCATCTTCCTTCGATCCTTGCTTCAAAAGCTGCTTTAGGAAGAATCATATTTTGCGCAAAATATTTTTTGAGCAATACTTTTTCTTGATAGACGTTTTTTATTGAATTGATTTATTAACACTATTTTTAGTGCAATTTTTCCAGTGGGTTTTAATCAATAAAAACGACTCAGAAAACTGTTAAATTGAAATAAAAAAAGAAGATGATACATATATATTTCCCTTAATGGAAGGTTACAACCCAGCGTACCTGAAATTTCCATTGTTCCAATTAGTCCAACTATAACCCGAGCCTGGGGGCTTGCACACACGTGCGAGGCGACCATGCTCGAGAATCTCATTCGCTTTAACCCCGCCCCTGTTCCCCTTCACCTGATAGCTCTGCATGTTGCTATTTCCCCGAAGCTTCGATGAGAGCCCGAAGTGTCAAGAGCCCAACATTCGAATGAACATCAACTCCTACCCTGGCTCGAAACTCCTGGCGAAATTGCCGTGATCAGCTTGAGTTGCGATCCCTGTTGAAACTGACGTACTTCTCCATTCTCAGACTATTCGCCAACTGGGGCAATCTTTGAACTATGAATCTTCACCTAGTTCCTACTTTTTCAAACTTTTTTCCAGTCCTCTTCAACGAACTTGTTCAAAAAATGGCTCTGCATCCAGAAATCGTTTCCAACTGTTAAGAATCAGGGAGAAAAGAAGTCAAGTGTCCTGAATTCAAAATGACATGAAATACCCTAAGTAAATTTACGGTGCCTCAAACACGCGCGTGTAATCCTCATAAACCCATAAAAAGATAACAACAAATTTACACAAACCCAAATAGACCTTCACAATCCTCAATAAACCCACTTAAAATGAAGACACCAAAAGCGAGCCTCGAGTTTGAGATCTTGTGCATCCATTGATTATTCGACGGGCCTTTTTTCCGCCCACTTTGGCAATTGAAAGATCCATTAACAGGATTGAATAAGCGTCGAGTTGTCGTAGCAAATGATCGATTGAAATAAAATCTTGAGGGCGAAAATGAAGGACAAAATGCTCGGGGCATTATAAACTGCAGAGAAAATTGGCTTCATCAGGCAGTTTGATTCTCGGGTGGTAGTTGTTCCTCGATCGTTCTTCTCTCCTCGAAGTAATAACCGGTGGTAATGGGCAAGGTAGTAATAGCATTAGCTGGTAGTAATTTGTTGGACCGTGATGAATCCGCCTTCGATTCCTTCTTTATCAATCGTTCCCAGATCCAACAGAATTGTCACAGCCCATTTGACGCCTTTTTACTTCCCTGCTTTCTCCTTCCGCCATTTTGATCCCGCCACGGTTGCTTCTTCGAAAAGTAAATTGTACGAAGGCACTTTAATCTCCGTTCCACGCTTTCTTTCACTATGTACGATACCTATATATATATATATATATATATATATATATATATATATATATATATGAACAAGAGTTATCCGCCGATAGTGGTAATCGGCCGAAAGACTTCCTGATCTTGGTGGCAGACTATTTCTTTAATGATTTTTCTTCAAGCGTAGGAATTTTATGCTTCACTCGATTGTTGACCTATCGATATCCACTAACCTCAGCTGAGATAACTTTTCTGACATGAGAACTACCCCTTCTCTGCACTTATACCTCGGATATTGCAAAGGATGATAGTTAGGTACACTGGCAAAAGTTCCAGAAGTTATTTCATGATGGGTTTCCTCATTGCTTGCATTATTCGCGGTCGTTTGCTTCCTTGGCCAAGGATGTCCGTTGTAAGTTCTCAGAAGAACATTGACTCTTCACAATTATCAGATACGACTATAGTAATAATTTCCATACCCCAGTTTCCGAGTTCATTGAAATAATCTTCTGCATAGTAGTTCAGAAGTCTCGGTAGATCATTCACTGGGTAGTTTCATATAGGCCAGAAAGTAAAAGATGGTTTCCTACAATGTGAATTTCCAAACGTTTGGGGGTATTAATTTATGAATTTCGGAATCCAGTATTGCACCGAAAAAGTAGTTTTGATTATCAGGAAACGTGGAGTTTAGTTCCCTTTTCCAAGCTCCAAGTCCAGGAACGACCTCCGGTGTTTCGGTGGGAATGGTTTCCTCAGGCTGTTTTGTCCGTTATCATGGAAAGCGTGAAAAATGGCCAACCATCCTCGAAAAACACTGCTGGTTACTCTTTCTGTCCTCTCAGTCCGGAATGTTCCTGATGACCTCTACGTGACCCCGTTGACCTCGTAATATGTCTAGCCGATCGTACAAGCCGAGTGAGACCCTCCGTATCCCGAGGTCGGTTAGTGGTATTCACACCCAGTCGTAATGGTTTCGTGGTGCTCCTTCGACCCTCCATCCTTGCCATTAACCATGAGTTTATTTCTTGTTCACGAACCGAGTCTTTCATGCAGATGGGTAGTACATTCAGACTGGCATGAAATTGGTACTTTTTGATAGGGGTATCACGTTTGGACCTTGACCATTTTCGGGTGCTATTTCTTCCAGCTGGTTTTGGTAATTTTCAGCGTCTTCTTATGTCGTACACTCAGGATCATTCTCTAGAATATTGACTATCAAGTCCGAGAATTCAATATTTGAAGATAGATATTTCAAACCATTGGTCCATCTAAGCACCACGTACCATTACATTCAAATCGATACAAGTGTTAGCTGGACTCAAATAATACGCGATTATAGTATCAATACGGGAACAAGGATTACGCATCAGTGAACAGGGAAATTTTTATGTTTCTCATACCTGCCACTTGCAAGCAGCTATGCATACATGTATTATTTTCCGGGTCCTGGCAGTGCATAGATCTCGATTCGCCATGCGCTTTTACCGCGGTGGACCAGAAAATGATAAATTCACTCGATGAATTTCCAGCAATAACACTGCACAGGCGACGGGTGTAGGGGGAGTATCTGCATACAGTTCTGGCTCTCGTTCAACTTTCCACGTTATGTATACACCGGATAATATAGAATGCTCTGGTCCGACTAGCCTGAAATAGATGGGTTGAGTTTCGCAGTGCGAATTCATAACATCGTAGTCGTGACGACTGTCCATGTTGTTCCGCGGTTGTGAGAAACTGATTCTCCAGTAGAATATTCTACCCATGTTTCTGTACGATGATAATCTTTCTCTGAATCATGTGGATGCATTAAATATCCAAATGGGCTAACTGGCCTGGGTCGTTGGATTTTCAACTGGCCTAAGTCGATAAATGCTTTGATTATCGACTTCACGGATTCTTAATTATTTCAGTTGGGCGAATGACAGAATGGGGTCCTGAAATGGTTCATTTGGATACAATAAGATTAAGGTATCGTATCTCCTATTGAGCCCAGCTGGTTTGCAAATAAATTGCCAAGAAATGGACCAACGACTGTTTTAGCTGATCTAGATTCTTGGACATCCAATTAAACCTACTGACCTATCTCGTTCCTCTTCTTTATCCCTCTTTTGACCCTGTTCTTCTTCTCATCCCATATCGTCCTTCAAATTCTCGAATTGTCCATTTATTCTTCGACATAACTTGTTGACACGTACTCCAATGCTCGTGACGTGTTGGCTTTTCCATCCGTGCACATGATCGTAACAACTGGCACGAGAAGCCGAACTATCCGCGCGCGCGGACGCGGTGATGCATACAAGTTTTGTGCTTTATCGCATATCGTCCTTTTGCCTCCTATCCTATCCTGGCCACCAAACACCCAGCCACTTTTCCCTTCTGTCGTCTTCGATTCTCCTGGCCCGTATGCAGCCGGCAGTTATTCTCTCTCCCTCTCTCTCTCTCGCTCTCTCTCTCTCTCTCTCTCTCTCTGCTTTCTGGCGAACTTGCAATGACAGCATAACGCCATTTCGAATGCAGACAACGTATAGCCAGCATCAGCGCCAGAGTAGCTTCAACCCCCTGGCACTGGTACAGGTTTAGCAACCATGCTGGAACACCAGATGGCCGTTACTCCCTTCATCCCGTTGTTTCCGTCCACCCACGTTTCTTTCACGAGCTGAAATATCATTCGATCATGTGGCCTGTTTGCGCTTGGTCCTCTTGCACAAGTTTTCATATTGTTTTTCATTCCATGGGCCACTGAGTCGCGTCGTATGTCCATTCAGATACTGAACAACCATCGTTCACCAAAATTCACTGCGTCAAATTTGTTTTATGTCTTTAAGGCCGTATTGTTATCTAGAATTCTGGTTGCACAGATGTAACCAGAATTATTAAATAATTAATAATTCTAATAATAATAATAATAATAATAATAATAATAATAATAATAATAATAATAATAATAATAATAAAATTAGAATAGAATAAATTGGAAACTGTTCGAGTTTTCTTTCTGAAATTTTGTACACATATTTAGTGATTCATTGCGAAAACGTACAATTTAAAAAAAAAAAAACTTATATACATATAAAGTACTTTAGAAAGGTTTCCTCAAAAATATGCTGTTTAAATTGGCGGCCGCGATATCTCAATAACTAATTGATCAATTAAATGGAAATTTACAATACATCTTGGAAATAACATAGGAAAAATGACAAACAAAGTTTAGCATGCCATCATTTCGTGAAAAATTCTGTCTGATTCTGGTACCATTGTTTATAACAGTGATACAGAGTGAGAATACGTTTGATATTTTTTTATTTCAGATGCATAGCGCATTCAGCATGCTGGCCGCCAATTAAAAGTTTTTTCTGCCTACCGTTTTACTAAATCGTATAAAATTATAAGATGAGAATTATTTATTTTTTCTCAAAAACTTGGAAGTGTTTTTAAAAAACCCGTGAAAACAACAAAATTTAAAAAAACTCACATGGGTTTGGAATTATACTATCCTAAAAATCACCTCTCAAAACAGTTATAACATGGCCTCAATCTTAATGCATGCTCATGATGAAATGCAATCCGGAAAAATATTTTCAGAATCTGTTTACGGCTAATAAACCTTCAATGCAGAAATGCGGTATTAATGTATGTAGTGCTCATCCTTTTTAGATACTCGGAAATGAATTAAGTGCTAAAACCACTGTAACGGCCTCATAAAATGCCTTTTTTCGACATTTTTTCGGGTGGAAGGAAAGGTAATAGAATAATACTATTCGGGGGAGTTATTTAGCATATATTTAACTGTACTACAAAAAATTATGATTGAAAAATATTTAAAAATGGCGGCACCAGAGCCATTCCCGCGAGGCTTGTTAAATTCGAAGCGCTCTGCGGCACGCAATGTAACTGGTGCAATTGTTGATCTGGAATTAAAAAAAGAAACCTCAATCTAGACACTCATAGCTAGCGAAGTACGTAACGGATTTTAAAAATATTCATTTTTGTATTATTGGCGAGTGTTTGAATGAAGAGGTTCAATTTTCGACAGAAAAAAGGGCTAATTATTTGTTGATAAGAAATCGAAAATTCGGTACGTATTTCACTTTGAAATGTTATTTTTAAGATATTGTGAAAAATTCAAATGAAAAGAATGAAAATTGTTGGAGTTATGCTGCGTGCCGTTTTGAAAAATTGTGTTTCGAGAAAAACGCGTTTAAAGTTTTAAAACGTGGTACTGAAATAACCGACGCGCTTGGGGAAGAGCCCGAAATTTCAATGAAAATTTTTTTTTTCAGGTATAAACCTTTTTGCCTCATATTCAAGAGGGTTCAACGTACATTTTAAGCCAATTAAAAAAAAAATCGATTTTTCGGAAATTCTACAGTGGTTTTACCCGTTAAAAGTGGTAGAAAACTAGTAACAAGTAGATTCATTAGTGTAAAAGCATGTGGCATTTGATTCGTGTCCGGTATTGTTCAAATTGCTTATTAATATTTACGATTGATCATTATTTTGTAGTAATATTTATACAAATTATCACGAGTTTCTTTCATATTCACGTTCTAAATCCGTTCAAGATTATTCTATTATGCATTCGTCTTTTCATAAACGGTAAAATTCAGGGCATACCTTTCCGACCAACAAAAGCTCATCGCAAATATTCATGTAATGGTTGTTCCATTAATGCATCGAGTATCGTAATTGCTGTAATTAATGGATATACGAAGTGACTGAGAGAGACGAAAAAACAGAGGGGTGTGGATATTTTTTACTGCTTTCAACGGAACGATAATATTATTGAAACCGGAAACCTGTTCACTATGATGAATTTTATTAATCTCATTTATGAACCCAGTTGCAATGCGCAAATTTTAGTATGAGAAAGAGAGAGAGAGAGAGAGAGAGAGAGAGAGAGAGAGGGATGGAGGGAGAAAGCTCGTTGGGTCATACGAGCATTGTGTACATTTCGTGGGAAGTAATTTTCGACTTGTCGTGCAATACAAAATTATTTATTCCCCGACACTGCCACCTTTATATCTATATGATAAATTTTTGTAAACATGTGTTTGTGAAAGGTCCATAGATGGGCTTGATTTGAGACTGAAACAAAATACCAATGCTAAAGCCAAGCATACGTACACACGCCAAATTATAAATACGTTTATTATAAATTTTCACCGTGGCATCGGTGGAACAGCATATTCGGTTATTTTGGCACAACCGGTGAACACAGGACACAAAAATACTGCACCTAAATTGCAATCTCCATGCATGGACCAATCTGACGAATGGGTAGCCAAAAAACGATTGCTCAAAAGTTTCCCCCGTGGGTTTCAACTTCTGATATACAAGAGGGCGTAGAACCAAGATTCTCTACCCAAAATCCCGCCGGTTTGTTCATTAAAACAAAAAACTACTGAAAAACTTTCCGTGACGGATCATTCTTTACCTACTTTTTTGAAATTTATTGTCCATTGCTCGAGCAACGAGTAACGAAAAAATTAAGTTTTAAAAAAATGCTATTCTTTATTAATTATTATTTATTATTCATAATTTGGTTATTTTCACCACCAATGGGCATAAAAAAAGTGCAGGTAACCTGCGTTGGTAATAGCGATCACTATTCAATCTTCTTTTCTAAATTTGGTTGAAGTGCATTATCTGATAGGCAGATTGGTGAAAAATAAAATCCACGAATGGTGAGAAATACCAGCAAATAGGCCTCGACATGCAAGAAGTTACGCGTAAAAACGTTTTTAAAAAAGTGTTTCGGATTCGCCTTTTTTCGTTGGGCACCCGATGTGTACGTTCACCCAGTTTCGTTGGTACATACCTAATATTCGCATATATGTTGCGTCATGAAAACGCAGAATGGTGTTTTATCGTGTGCTTTTGGCACTATGCCATAGAGCTGCACAAATGCTTGGTGTGGTGAGGGGATCGTTGGGGGATGAGAAGAGGTGTATAGGGTAGAAAGAGGAGAATTCGCGCACGCACGACCTCACATTGTCATTTGTTGGTTTCCGCCTCGTCTGCTGGAAAATCTATTTCTTTTTGTTGACACAGTGTGTAAACACTGGTCGTTGGGTGTACACTATATTGCACACAGCTTTCAGCAACGCACGGGACCGTACAGAAAAAGAGGGACACAGAGATACATACACTTTTCGAATCTTGGCTCTGGCAGGCTGTAAATACTCGATATGACCGGAATTTGCCGTTCTAATCGTTTCAACAAATCACGAGATCGGATCATACTCACACGCACAATTTGACGCCATTCACAGAAATACAAATGGACGTTGATAACACGGAACAAAAAAATGGCTCTCTGTCGATCTTTACAGGGGCATGTAGTTTTAGAGGTCGAACAGAACGTACAATTGTACTCGAATCCGTATGTTTACGAGTATTTTAATTTATTGTATAGGATTAGAATCTAGACAATATTAGATGGATTAAAAATAGTAGTATGAACTAATGGATAACATTAAAGATATTAATTCATGATTATCGCTCGATTACGATATTGATTAATATATATAATATACATATATATATATATAATTGTATAATAATATAATTGTTTAAGTCATTCTTTTTCTAGTTGAACAAATTTTTTTAATAGCAGAAAATGTTCTTTCTGTGTTAAGGTATTACTGGATAGATATTAAAAAATCGCCAAAATTCTTGAAAATTTAAGGGATGATAGTTCTTGATAGAAAATCTTGAAAGAAGAAATGAATGATAGAATACATGAATTATTTCAGAATTTTTCACTAAATAATTTAGTAGTTATAAACATATAAATTTAACACGGTTGCTTATGGGAAAACAGCTTTTGCAGGCGTTAATGGTTGCAAAACGAATGGAACTCAATCGCCGTAGATTTAAAAAATATTATATCACCAAGATTTAGGATCAAGCAATTGATTATGCTAAGTTTTAAATGAATCAACTGAGTAATTGTCGAGAAATTAATTAACGTAATGAGGAGTATCGCCTTTTTATGAATTGCGCTGTGTAAACGTGGCAACGTTGTAGAGTAATATGATAATTATTCTGTCGGTATAGTAGACATTTTTTCTCGAGTCAGTAAACACGCACTAAAGCCACGCTTGTTGACGCTATTTTGAGGTTAGACTGACTCACGGCTACTTACGAAGCAGTCAATGCGGAGAGCACCACGCATGCGTGAACAGGTTAAGCTATGCTAGCTTCGATGAAAAAAAAAAATCAGACTGCTGCGTTATCGCGTTTAGCAGTCAATTTATAAAATAGTAAAAAAAATATTTTAACGATGAATTAATTAGCAATCATTGGGAAAATCAATATATATTGAGTTTTTGGGTAGTTATTGATAACAATAAGATGATCTGAATGTATTAATTAAATTTACAAATTGAGAAATTTTTTTGTTGGACAGTTGGAACACGTACAGTCACTGACAGAACCTCAGTCAAACCCACGTCAATATCGTCAAATTTGACTTCAATTATTATTAAAAGTGGAAAATTAACATTTCTAAGTATTAATTTATCATTAAATTAGCGATTCGTAAGACTAAACATGTACGACATGATCTAAACTTCTAAATCCACGATTTGGCCATTTTGGACTAACTTTTTGTCCGACGGTCCATCCAGTAATACCTTAAGAAAATTCCTTTCACGGCGATGTAATTTCAAGCTACGTTTAATCAAACCTTTTAATTTAGTTATACTATAATGAAACTTACTATCGATAATAGGGCCTTGGTAAACTAAGGAGAAGGAAAATTCGAGCTAAAAGAGGGTGCGAAGCTGGATATGCATATATATAGGTATATCTTGATTACCAATTAGAGGTTCCAATGCAATTATCGAAGCTCTAGCTCGTTGTTACAGTCGAGGTCGATCGTTATATAAGTATTGCTCCGATCAGATTCAGCTTTGTCAATCTTGATTGAATTTCCAAGCCTCTCCCTCGATTCGGACGATAAATCTCGAGTGCAGTACGTTTGGCAACGATTTTATCATAGCCTTCACATTGGCGTCTATGTGCCAATGACTTTTGCTAGCACCTGTAAATGGAAAACGAGTTCCCGTGTGTTGTTATCTCGTACGAGACAGAGAAAGAGAGATCCATGAATTTAGTATCTGTGGCAGATCCACATCGAATCCAGCAAGAGAATTCAGCTTTTAGAATGATCAATTGAACATTTGTATCGCACGATAGGTGGACAAAGAACTCGGAAATTGTTTATATACCTTCGAATTATCTCGGCAGGCAACTAGATTTTTTCGATCTCCAATTCCCATTTTAAAAACTCTATAAAAAACGACTTTTGTTTAATTTTTCGACAACAAGCTCAACAAAAAACGAAGAGAATGGCACCAGGTTTATTCCGATATCTTCATTTTCAAAAGATGGCGGTGCTTCGAATGTGAAAGAAAAATTCTTTTCCGTTATTCGACCACTTTAATTGGTAGATAAATTCGGAAAAAAAATATTATCGATATTTTATTTTGACAGAGTCAGGTTAAACGAAGATCAAAAGATTGTCCTCTCTCCTCATCCCTGCAGTTTCGGAAAAGCTTTTCTCGTAATTTTGCGGAACTTAACTAATTGGGGAAGCGAGGGGTTATTGTCAAAGGTCACGATTCGACCCGATCGTGGGCTTCAGCTTATAATAGGTCACTAGAAGTCGGTAGGATTCGAATAAGTGCTCTGGTAGTCGTTTTCTCCCTTGGTGAAGAAGAGTCTCTCTTCCTTAGGTTAGAGATAGAAACCCGTAGTAGCAAGGCTCTTTGCTCGCTCACTCTTGTATCAAATGTCAGACGGGACTCTATTCGCACTTCGTATTCTCAGCACGTAAGTTGCGACTGAACGAGGGTAACCCCTTTTCATCCCTCGTTCAACCGAACCTTCCTTACTTTACGGAATCTTCTGCAATCTCTCAACTTTCTCTCGTACTTCTATTCTTCTTTCCCGGAGCTCTGGAGTTCCTGGAACGTAGACCCCCGCTCAAAGAACACATTGAGGCTTCGAATAGAAATCCCTGGTCTTGGCGTTTCCTCGGGAATTTTTCATATGACTATTTTGAACGGCTTTGTTCTCATCTAAGCTAATCAGATATAAAATCTGATAATAATTAAAATATGAATAATTAAAAAATAAAATAACCAATACTGGTAATTCAAATAATCAAATAAACTTATTAATAATGACTATTAAGAAGTAATTGAATAATTATTAAATAAAATCCTTAATAATAATAAAAATGAGTCGCTAGAATTGCATTTCCTATCTTATTTTCCCTGGTTTTATTTCTCTCCATCATCCTTTTTTTCCAACATCTCGTAACCTGGAAAGCGAAGGCTTTGGCCACTTCTGGCAAGTGTGGGCGAACGTTTTTATTTTTTCTGGGTGTCAAAGTGTGAGTGAGCCAGATTATACGAGAGTACGAATGGGTGGACGGGAGGGGCGGGCAGGGAGCTGTAGAAGGAGAGCTTGCAAGATATCTCTGTCGACCGGAGGGCATCGAGAGCTCGAGATCGGTTATTGGAAAAGCGATTCCTCGCTGGGATAGAGAAGACGTAGAGTATGAAATAGGCGAGGGGGTATGGGGTAGCGTTGAATTTTTCTAGCGACCATTAATCACTCCCTAATATATATGTATATATATCCAAAATATATAAAATCCATGTATATACACATGTAGTAATATACACATAGAGCTCGTTTTCATGAACGACGGGACTAGAGTTTGCCTTCATTCTTTTTGTCTCGTTGTCGAACCGGGATATATTCCCGATGCTTCCTATTCACCTCCTCCACTTCTTCTTCTTCCTATCTTTTTTCTCTCTTCGCCATTTTATCCTTTCCACTTCGTACACAGCTCCCGGAGATTTTATTTACTCGATTCTCAATGGGGAATAGCCGCATACGTATTTCTGTGTACACCTATCTCATCTCGTCGTTTTGTTTCTTTGCTTTTTTTTTTAAAGAAGATGCCTGGGTACAGAACTACGGCTGATGTTCTACTTTTTGTATACGATATTTTGCGTTTTGTTTATACAGTCGAGGATGAATGGCGTTGCTGTATTCGTGTGTAGATTCTTTCGCCGCGGGCTGATGCTCTTCAGCAGCATTATTCGACAAACGCCCCTAGTAAGCCAACTCTCCAAACCCCAAAGAAATACAGATATCAAATAGCAAAATACAGGGAAATTTAACCCACATAACATCTAGCGTTAAACCTCTGGCTTATGTCTTTTTATTAGAACAGTTATCCTGATCTTTCAGCCCGATTAGGCGACTTTAGGAGACGTTTTTATGCGGAACAAGTTCCATATATTGAATATATCGAAGTGATATGTAGCCTAAATCACATGCTGCCATTCTCTTACAATTTTCAAGACAATTCTTTTGGTTTTTTCTCAAACTTACGTACAATAAGGCCCCGATTTTCTCCCACTTGGGGAGAACACTGGTAAAAAATCAAGGTTCAGCTGAGAGGTGTGACATAAATGTTGTGGATATCCATTTTTTTAACTCTCGACTGGCCGCAGAGCAAAGAGACGGGAGTTATGCGTTTCACTGCGATCAGCTGATGCAGGGGTATTTCTTTGTCGCCACTTTTCTCTTAAACCGTGACAAATGCCTTGACCAATTTTTTTCATGTCTTTCTAAGTGTGGGAGACAGTGTTCTTAAGTAGTTTATTAAAATCTATTGCGAATTTGCTTTGTTAATTAACACTGACGTTACAACTCATTTGACCATATCGCAAAATGAACATATAAGAAGGCAGTCGACTATCGATTACTTCGCACTGTTGTGCGCTGCTAATTTCACTCCAGACTGCTGCGCGCCGCTTTCGACGGAGTTCAATATCTTTTTTCTTTTTTAGGTTATGACGAATTTATCTGTCATATTATTATGTTGTGTCTTTTAAATTTAATATTATGTATTGTGTTATCAATGAGTAGATCCGTTGAAGAAAAATTCATCAATAAATTCAATACAAAAAAAAACAATATTTTTTTCATGTTATATATTTACTGGAAAATCATTGAAAAAAATTTACAAAAACTCCGGACTGCAAATGTTGTAAAAATGATTGAGATAAAAAATACAGTTTAAAAATTGTATAACGAAAAAATATATCAATAAAAAAATATGAAATAAAACGTAGAAATGTTACAAATGAAGAAGAGACAAAATAGTTTTAAAAAACAAAAGAAACTCCCGACTGCTAAAAAAAAACTTGACGAAAACATATTTAGAAAACAAACAGAATACAAAATAAACAAAACAACACAATACAGAAACGTTGAAAAAATAAAAATTGTTTAAAAAAAGGGGGAAAACTCCCTGCAGCAAAAAATAGAAGTTAACTTTAAAAATTGTAATATAAAAACGGATCGAAAATAACATGAATAATATGTAAAATAAAAAGGGGAAGGATAAGTAGTTTGCATGCAAAAATTAAAAATCAAAGAGTATTAATAGAAAGTTCAATGAGTGTACGAAAAATGTAGATAATGAAAAAATATACAACTTACATAAAATGAACGAATACTATAATCATAATCGAATTGAGCTGTGGTCGGGAAACGTCTCTGTCATTTTTTAATGAGAAAAAGGAGACTTCTCCCGACCACAGCTCAATCGGTACATTTTTTCATTACATACATTTTTCATATACTCATTGAACTTTTTATTAATACTCTGTGATTATTAATTTTTGCATGCAAACCATCAATCCTACCATCAATCAACGTTGACCAGAAAAATTGGATCTCGAGGGTTTACCAATTGAATAATTCTTACTCTTTTATTTTACATATTATCCATGTCATTGTCGATTCCAGGAACTTACCAATTGAATAATTCTTACTCTTTTATTTTACATATTATCCATGTCATTGTGGATTCGTTTTTATTTTGCACTTTTTAAAGTTCACTACTATTTTTGCGGTACGGAGTTTTCCTCATTTTTTTAAACAATTTTTATTTTTTCAACGTTTTTGTATTGTTTTGTTTTATTTATTTTATATACTGTTCTTTTTTAACATTTTTTCGTCAAGTCGCTTTAGCAGGCGGGAGTTTTTTTGTTTTTTAAAACAATTTTGTCTCTTCTCAATTTGTAACATTTCCACGTTTTACTTCATATATTTTTATTGATATATTTTTTCGTTATTAGCTTTTGTGTTTGAGGTTACGTTACCACAGCCCCGGCGTGCCAGCGTGTCGGACAAGAGTGGTAAGGATAGCAACAGCAATACCCATAGTCACTATTCCCCTCGGTGAATCGAAATAGAGTGGGGGCAAAAATTTAGGGAAATGGTAAAAAATGGAGGTGGTACAAGATTGAGGTCGCACTGTGGTCTCAAAAAGATGATCAATAACATGTTGGAAATAATTTTTTTTTTTTTTTGAAGTTTCGATCACTTTGCGAAAATAGATGTAACTTTTTTTCTATCCAAAATTGAAACCCCTACCACCGTTGATTCTCTTTGTTTTCGAATTATCTTTAAATTGGTTGGAATTGGTAAATCGATATTTATTTATTCATCTAAATTCTTTTAGTTATGATGAATTTTTGCAGTTGAACATTGAATACAAAATTTGAATTTTTTTTGCATTTCCGTAAAAAACAATATATCGAAATGATACACAGCCCAAAACCCATTGTAAATAAATAGGCTTTTTTTATGCATAATCGTTAGGCACGAGCTTTCTTCCTAAAGAAAATTCATTAACATCGGTTCAGTGTTTCTCGAGGCATAAACGGTCAAACGAACCGACAGGCAGACATAACAACTTTTTTCATTTAGACATTTATATATTGTAGCGAAATTCCATTTAACACGCCTGGCTAGCTCAGAAAAAATCGTACATTATGTTCACGCACTTTTTCTACTTGAGCACGAGCATGAGACTCATTAGTTTGATTTTAAAAAATTCAAATTTAAACAAATTGGCTCGTAATGCCACAGTTTGCGTTAAGTGAAAACTCGGTACATAGTTTATCATGTCACTTAAAACGCTTCAGCGTTTGCGCATTTCACGTACCCAGAGATCACGCTAGGACTCACGCATGCAGACTCAATGACAATAAATTCCATACTTAATAATTGAACAAATAAAGCTTCCAAACTTACCTTGCCGTTGCGTAATATAGCATCTGCTAACCCTTCCTCACGCTCTGCTCTTGGACTTAATGATTTCGGCCACGTGGTATTGGTTGGGATTGTTAGGCTCAGAAATATGTTTCACGCAATGCGCTTACTTTCATATAAAACGTTTATTAATTATAATTCGATTTAATTTTACGCTCGACGTCTAGGGTCACGCCTATTTGCATAATCTGACCTCTTCCACATAGCATATAATACAAAAGACCTTTTTGGTCAAAAAATGACTCTATATAAATCAAGCAATGAATAGGACTCTAAACTCGAGGATACTAGCGTCTTAAATACGCGTTATTATGTTCAGAAGACTCGTCTGTACGGTCTCGAATTCGCAAGTCGAGTCTGCACTCAATGATCGATCATCCTCTCATCCGGTCCTTCCGAATTGATTAATAATCAGGGAAAATATCCGTAAACCTCAAGTGGGGCGTGTGAAGTGTGTGAACTCTATGCGCCTTGCGCTCGGGTCAAGCGTTCTGCCATGGACGTCGCGACAGTCCTTTACGCGCTGCTTAGCGCATAGTTCGAAAAAGTTCGTGCTCCTTTATATGGAAAATAAGTAATAAGATTGATTTGAAAGTGCATATTGGTGGCATCTGTCTGATGAAGACCATGGACTCTTCCCTCGGCTAAATAAGCGGCAAAGCAGTCAAGTTTTACAAAAAGAGTAGCGGTTCGCTACCATATATAGCGAAAAGAAAAAGAGATTGAGTTTGGCAGGATTTTACTGCGATGTATTTTTTTAATTTTTGAAACTTGTCGTGGGTTTATTGGTTTTTGTGGGGTTCGTGGAGGGTTGTTGGTATTTTTTGAAGTCATTGGGCCAATTCGGTTTCAAAAAGAGTTAACGGGACAGACCTAGTTGGAACGTCAAAAAAAAGACCTTTTTTCCGATTTTTTTTTGGTCAAACGATAAAATAATTCACAACAAAAGTTCTTCCGTTTAAAAGATACATATGTAATGTATATGTTGCAATTTTTTCAACGCAATACATATCGAAATAAGCTGGTGACCGTCAATTGCCGAGGACGCTGCAAAAAAAAACACGGTTTGCGGTGATCAAGCTCACGCTGCAACGGCTCATCTGAAACAAAAAAAACGGAGGGGATTTTTAGTTAATGATATAATGCTCCAGTTGAACGAAGGGTTTTGAAAAATTTCCATTTTTCACAAAATGGCGGCCGTTAAAAGTCAAAAGTGTTTTTTTGACCAAAATATCAGTTCCATTTTTTGCTATTAAAAATAAAAATAATTATCCAAAAAAAAAATCCTTCGTTCATATGGAGGACTACCATGTATAGAAGAAGTGATATAAATTTCAACCCGATCGGTAAAGCCGTTCTCGAGCTACAGTGATCACCGACTTCAAAAACATGGTTTCGAGAAAAACGCACTTGAAGTCCGCTACCTGCTTACCTATGGCTCAGACACGACGTGCTACAAAGTCTTGTATTTCGGCGAATAATGGTCCGATTTACATTTACCTGGGCGGAAAATGTTCGTAAGAGATTCTACTTTTTGAAAATGAAATAAAAAAAAAATCGATTTTTCGAAAATTCTAACTAGGTCTGTCCCGTTAATTGGCTTTTTCTTCTAATTTTATTTCAATTTTCGCATTCCCCAGGGTGGTATTCGTGACTTATTAAGCGGCAGTATTTAGTTTATGACAGGAAGCCATAAACTATTGTAACAATAATGGCCGTGAAAGCCTCCAAATTAGAAAGAAAGGATAATTTTTGTTTCGATGGATAGGAAGAGATAAATTGTGTTTACTCAATTTTTGATATGTTTACGTCACCGTTTTCTCGGTCTAAAATTGACCACTTCTTTGTTTTTTCTACTTCATTTTCTTTCTATTCCTCGATTTTTTTCCAGGTCTCGCCGCGTGTCTCAGTTTGCGTGCACACTCCAGCATGCCAAAGTACAGTGAGGTTATATTTCCGGAGTGAATCTGAACTGTACAGTGCAAGGGGCTGCGTGCAAAGAGAAATTGGAAGGAGAGAATGGAAGATCGTGGCTTGGGTGGCATTACTTTTCCGGTGGTGGTTTCAGTGCTCACTATCACAAGTCCCCACAAACCCCCGTGAAATACGCTCCGAGAATTCAGAGCGAACTCTATATCTACCTCTTTTTCTCACTCTCTTCCCCATTTCTTCCTTTATCACTCTCAAAAGTGCACGCAAAGTCCCCACCTCTATGCTTCAAGCTTTTCCCGTACATAGATCGTGTTTCCGGTTTAGATAGTTCAAGAGTGTTTGATAAGCTCGCATTGCAAGACCTTGGGGGTGCTCTTTTAAAGTTCACCGAAGCGTGTTAATGAAATTTTTCACATCCCCGAAGCGATATCTTGCGCGAAAGTAAAAAAATCGATAACCCCTTAGAGCATACTCGAGATGACTGGTCCCAAACTGTACCTTTAATACTTTCTTTCATCAGAAAATACTAAAAAAGAGCACTTAATCTCAATTACAGATTAGTTTGGAGGTCATATATATTATCAAGGTCAGTTGCTGGTACTTTGCTACCAAAAACAATTATGAATGCAACAGTGACCATGTATACGCTTATATGGATGTTGATGATAAGAAAACTCCACACACCTCTTATTTCAAGTTATTAATTGAATTAATAATTTTTTCCGAAGTCAGCAAGAATGATATTTAGGGAAAAATGACCCATTTCCATGCCGTTTTTTCGATAACCCTTATTATCCCCACCGTTGTTTAAATTATCCGTATCTCTTGTAGTAGCGGTAATTCCAGAGCATGGATCTCGGCCAAGAGATCCGCAGTGCAGGGGGATCGAAAATATAGACACGAAACGTCTGCCTAGCGTACAACTTGCATCCCTCTGATCCCCTTAGAGAGCTTTTTTTTGCTCGCGTTCATCTCCAATCTAATAGGATCTTTTTCTTTTCCTCTCTTACGTATCTGTTATTTTTATCTTTCAAGCTATTTTTGCTAGATGTACCCCCAGCATTAGTGTAACCATTTTTAGTTTTGAAAACTTTAATACCTTTGTAGCCAAAAATAGCCCGGGGGCCAAGAAATTAGACCACAAGTGCACGTGACGATGTTTCAAGTGGATTTTCGACTTGGCCCTCCATATTTTCATCCTTTTACGATCCTCTTCATCTCGCACTATCCCAGTGCTCGTAATGTACCAAGTTAAGCTACAAACGTATCTTTCCCTAGCTCACAATCCCAATGGGCAACTTTCCTCGTAGTGGAAACTCCGGAGCCTAATAGGAATGGGGTAGGTGGAAGTGAACTTGAAAACCACCCCCATTGCACTGGCTATGGGTTACACTACCAATTTCCAACAGTTTACCGGCGTGCTCAATTCTTGGTCGTACCGCTCATCTGGTGATGATGCAAGGGTGGAAAAGGCCGAGGGTGGGAAGGATGTAGGGAATGGTTGGAAAGGATGGAACATGTTACAGATGAGTCCGCAAACCAAATCGGGCCGAGTGACTTTCTAAACTTGCATGTGATCTGCCTTTGATATACGAGTATATATGAAATACATGCATGTATATCTATATACACGTATACTAGACTTTCTCCAGGAACACTATACGCGAACCTCTTAATCGAGGAACACCCTGAAACCCTCATGCCCAACTAACAGGACCCTCCCTTGAATCGACCACCATGGTTGTGGAAACCCAAGGACAAAGTGCGCCCGGTTTAATCAGTAGAAGTAGTACATGGACTTTTTGAACTTTCTCTCTGGCCAGTTAGATTCACCATCTTGTACAAAACTATCCCAATTCATCGAGGTCATCATCGACTTTAGAGCCCAACCATGAATTAATCACTCGGTTCTACATGTTCAGACTCTTTGAAAGTTGACTATAATGGTTCAGTCCATCGAACGAGTCAACAAAATGGTGTATATATCCTTGGAGAAATTATTTAGATTAAAACGGCGCTACAGTGGTACAGTGAGCGACGACACATTCATGAATGCTATGATTAGTTCTTTGCCAAAGTTTCTAAAAGTGCAGGTTTTTTCAGCTTCCCTTTAAAAACTTTAGGCATGCGATTAAAAATGTGAATATTTTAAAGAAAAGGCAAATCCACAGTTGAAATAGCGATATGTTTAAAGTGAAAACTTACATTCTTATCAGGGCTATGATTATCCCAGAAATGGTTTTACTATTTTTTGTTTGCCCAGAACCCTTCGAGGTTCCGTTTTAAGGCAATGAACCTGAAGATATATGTAAATACTGAATGGCATCCGCATACAAATATTCGCCGATAAACGTCACGGCGCTCGAGTACAAATATCCTCGATTCTTCAAAATGATTTTGTTTCTGAACCACTTAAAGTACTATTCACGAATCGGACAAAAAAATTGGAAAAAAGCAAGAATGGTCATCAATTTTTTCATCTTTTATGGAAGGAAATAAAATTTCGAAGCTAGGAATATTTTTTTTTGTTTTAACTCGCAGATAAAAAGTGGAGGAAAAATGAGAAAGAACAAAACCTCTTTTAAGCTACGACGAGGAATTATGCTCTGTGGACACATACATTCATGAAGGTTACGACGCTTTGAGAATGTCTCACACGTGACTTTTGAATTATTAATCTCTCTCGCTGTAGTGCGTGACTATGAAAGCGTGTATGTGTGAGTTTGCTCATGAAGGTAGGGATAGAAAAAATGTGTGCCATTCAAGAGTAACAGAGCTCACAAGGCTTAAAAAAAGTACAGAAAGACAAAAAAAACAGAGTTCAGAGGAGAATTCTATACCGAAGAGAGTTTTGTGCACGTCTGCTGAATTTGTAGAACGACTTTCGTCTCGTTGTCCCACAGACCGTGAAAATGTGAGCATTCTCTGCTCGAACTCTCTAAGCGATGAATGACACAGACGGTTTTTACCCTCCTCCACCTTGTAATCTGAAACATTCGTTTTTCATGTAAAATCTGCTTGCACATATATTTCTATTATTATCATTTTTTTTCACGTCTTTCGTTCACTGCGTTTTTTACTGCACAATTTTGCAGCCAAAAAAATTAGGGTTAAGTAATATTACATTTTTTTATTACTTCTTTGTTACAGGGTTTATCCATAAAAGCAACACCGCGTAATTAAAAAATTGCATATCTATAAAAATGATGAAAAAGGCAGTTTTTTGTAATGCCCGCCTCACAAGTTCGATTTTTGATTACTGCATGAGAAAAGTGGTTTATTTCTCAACTATTTGATGTATGCCTTACTCTACCGTAATAGTGTGAGATAAGCAGCTTTTTACTTACTTTACCGTACCAGTGACGAAGAAATCTCTTTTTTCGTGGTTGAATTTTTTTTTCTTTTACGATTTTATGCCGATATATTATAAATTTCAACGTAAAAAAAAAAATGAATGAAAAATAAAGTGTAATTTCGCCAGCTGGCCTCATCATTTAAGAACATTGAAATAAATAAGAAAAACCAGTGTCCAAAACCGTCTACATTGTTGAAACTCGTCGAAGAAACTGAGTCTGCTACAGAACATTTCCTACCGACGAAATTGAATATAATTTCAATTAATTTTTTAATTCCAAATCAGACTTTCTAAGCAGGCAAAAAACATGAAATTTTGCACGTAGTATATTGCGAAAAATGACGAAATAGATTGTGCGTAAAGATGCCACATTTGCCTCAATTTACGACGCATCCGTTTGAGTACTCGTATGGTTGCGCCTTTGGCTCAGTGCTACAAATCATACTTGGACTCGTGTGAATACTCCACAAGTCTTCGGTTCATGCCGCATTTTCACGCATAACGTTAAACATAAAACATTATTCCATAAAGCAAAAAAAAAACAAAACAATTTTCAATGTCACTTGACGATTTAGATTATTAGACGATATCATTCTTGATGTGAATATACTATTGCATTATCATGTACGTGACACGATGTGATTCCGCTTGTTTAAGCTGAATGTGAGGGTTTTCGAGGCTCTCTCACTCTCAGAGCTGTTGGAACATTCCAGTAACAGAAGGCGATGTGAAGAATGCTGTTTCGATTGTTCATAGCAAACAAAGAACTTTGCAATCCAGAGCTAGATAGAAAAACACACCATGAATGTGAGCTGCTGCAGTATTTTTTCTATTTTTATTTCTCCTTGTTTTCTATTCTTTTTTTTTGATACAATCTACTTTGGTGGTACTAACGAATTAAAAATTGTTCAGCGAGTCGTTTGGCCATTTTTAGGTTGGTTTTTGCGTGAAATATTTCTGCAGAGTATAAGCATGAAAAAGTTAGAAAAAAAGCAAAATATTGAGGTAGAAAAAAATTTTTAATGCAAAGAACGTCGACGAGCTAAGGACTGGAATAATTATGCAGTAGAGCTCGCGAGTACTGTTGACAAACGAAGCATATATATAATCCCAGAAAATAAAACGATAAAGAAAATAAAAAATAAAAATAAAACACTAGAAACGATAGGAATACGGAGTGGGCTTTGAAATTTGGTATAGGGGAGAAAGGGGCGACGCGAATTTTCGTTACCTCGCTTTTTTCGCGAATATGTTTCCCAGAAATTAGCATTTTACTACCCCCTAGCGAATATCTTTATCCCCTTTCATTCTCATCTCTATTTTCATCTGCGCTTTGTACTCTTTCCCCTCTCTCTTTCACTGTTATCCTTCATGTCGCGAACAGAACCGAGAGCCACGAATGTATCTACGTGATTCGAATTAGAGTTAAACCAGTGAATTTTCGTCGGGAATGTTTCCTTTTTTGAAAACAATTTATATCCATTTTTCTTTGGGTTGATTTATCCTAGCGTAAAAAAAATGGGTCGCGAATGATCGGAAGATTTATGTCAATTTTTATTCTTTCGCGGATTTGTACGACCCAGATTACAAACTCGGGCTGACGACTTTTTGCATCACATATTGTAGCAATTTCGGAGTAGATAGATAGCAACATTTTTAAGCGAAAGATCTGAAGCAATTTTTTCCTACGACGCACCAGTCGCGAAATATTAACTGATTAGTGAACAGCCAATGAGATACGCCATAAAGGAGATCACGTTATATCTCACAGACTAACTGGGCAAGGCGTGCACCCTTCCACTCTACACTGATAATTCGCAGCGTATCCAATTGGTTATCCACTAATAACTTAGTTTCTCTTGATTGGTGCATCGAAAAAAAAAATTGTTAGAGACTTTTCTCATCAGGATTTTGGATTCCAACTGCTCTCTATGATTTAGCGGCGAATTTTGTAACTTCCATTGTATGTATGTAACTCGAGGCTTAATTCACACGAATTTACATGTCACAAAGCGGTGATATAGGGATTAAACTCACTGACTGTGGGAAAATCCACACTGGTAATGGTTTCTATGTGTAACGGTGGACCTCTCGAGGTTATACATTGAACAAAACGCTTGCAATTCCGAAACACACCGAAACGCTGATACTGCTTTCTCTGCGCTAGAAATTAACAATAGCTTCGCAAATATTTCCTGAGCTTGAGTTATCCGAGTTTTCGAGACCCGAGAATTTTCAACTCCCCAATCTTTATACGCCGTACACGTAAAAAATATAATTCCAACAGTCGAAAAAATCGCACTTTATCGAAACGGGAAACACCATTTTCGGTTTTTATTTTTATTTCTACGATAACAAAACAACGATCTCCTAGTGGTAATATAATAACAATTTTTTTCTCTCACTTTTTTAAAGACGAACATTTAGCGTAACAACCACACGTTAACCCCAGGTTCCTACATGGCTTTTTTCTGCCCCATCGTTCCTACATGGGGACAATTTGTCCCCGGCTATTTTGCGAGCTCATAGCTCTGTGTACAATCAATATTTTTGAGGGACTTTTCTTCAAAACAATAGTACGAATCCTGACTAATCGAATAATCCAAGGCTCAGTGCAAAAAAAAAACGATTAGTTGCCCCGTAGTTGACGTTTAAAATGAAAGTGTAATTCATTTTTTGAGAGATTGCACGCATGGCTTGAAATTGAAATTTTTTTTATATATTCTTGATTTTCTTTCCAAATAAATCGGTTTTTTCATAAAGTTTAGATATGAAACTATAAGAAAACAACGATAGCAAACCAATTTTACCATTTCTTTTACGAAACTGCAAGGGACGAAGTTACAATATTTCTACATCTTAATATTGTAAAGCCGAAGCAGGTATCGAATAAAACGTAACACAAACGTTTCTTGGAGGAAGTTTCGCTTTTATTTACTCGTGAAAAACAACAAAATAAATAGCAGTTTCTTGAAAACATTTTTTAAGCGATCGGTCCATATTTTATGCAAGTCGCGTTCGATGCAAGTCGCATCTTGGTAATTTTCAGGAAGGGCATATTTTGGGACTTCCGGTTGTTTCCCTTCGGGCAGTACGCACAACGTACCTGTTTATCAATTTTGCCGAATGACTTTTTTGCCGAATAATCAATGCGTCCTTCTCACACACAAGCACACAAGGCTGCCACTATACTTCGCCATGCGTCACGGAGGCGCCCGAGAGCACGCGTTTTTCAACCGACAAGGCTGCCAGAAACGGTTATGCTATATAAAATCTCTCAAACGAGCGCTTTTTGAACACACAAGACATATTTATGTTGAAAAAAAAGTCAATTTTCGGACGCCGTTCCTACATGGAGACAAATTGTCCCAAATTAATTTTTAAACGCCTGTAGCGTTAAAATTAGAAGGTATAAAAGGTTGTCATTTGGTGTACGAACCAAAAAGGGTTCAACTTAAATTATCCTCCCTTTCGAACCCCTAAAATCGACGAGAAAAAAACGCTAGCCACAAGTAGATTTTAACCTGGGTCAATTTGTCCCCATGTAGGAACCTACGGTTAATTAACAAAAAATGTACGCAATAATTGGACATGAACAAGTGTAATTGAAAAAAATTGTGTTTCCATGACAATATTGAAATGGAGATAAATAAGCATTATATGATAACAAAATAATACTGCGTACGCGTTTTGTATAGTGTTTCAAGTACCTTGGTGAATTCAGATAACAATAATAAACGATTATAAATCGTTATTAAATGGAGAATAATACTTATAAATGATTTTTTTAATAACGTGCACATTTGTTCTCTGAACCTTTTTTAGTAATCATTTACTACATATTTTTTTCCTGAAAAATGTATCTTATGAAAAAATATCGCAAGCCCGATAAACTCCGAGCGATGTGTGTCTGTCTGTGTACGTATTTTTCTCTCGTTAGAGATTGAGGAAACGGGAGAATAAATAAGAACAGAAGCTCGAGGAGAGGAAAAAGATGAAAAATAAGGCGGAAAAACCCGTCGGAAATTGAAGAAGAAGAGAAGGACGAAGTCCTGTCGAGTTTTTACCGGATAAAATTCACCAACTCGCGCAATAAAATATGGTCTTGTAGAGAAAAAAATAAAAAAGGACAGAAAAAGATTCAAGTTCTTCTATCGCGAACGATGAGAACGAGAGGGTCTTATGGAATTATTTAGACTCGCTTGTTGCTGATTTAAGAGAAGAAGTCTCTTCCTTTTACTCGAAGCATTTTGTACTTGTCGGTTTTGTCGTTGCAAGCTGACCTGGGTTAACTTGAGGGAGAATAATGAATTCAAAGGGTGTACGAAAAGCCCAAGAATATAAATGCAAGTTTAAGTACTTTGTGTAAACACACACATTTGAAAATACAGCTCAAACCCAGCCAGTATGGAAAGTAATAATTGCAACAAACTCTCAATCTAGTTCTAACAAGACTTGCCAATAATATTTTTAATCAACAATTTATAATTTTTTGATATCTAGTCTCTGAGTGGTTAAAATATTATAAATTAAGTAGCTACTTAGATGTTGGATAATTCTTAAATAAAGTAATTGCGGCGTAAAGTATCCAAATTTTTTATAAGTGTCTTCAGGTTAAAAAAATTATTACTATTATGATTTTAATGTTTCTCATGCGCTGTGCCTTCTTTATCGTATATAGTTGGGTAATTCGTCGTTGAATTGCCTATTCCCTTTCACAATGAAGACAGGCGTCGTAAATCGTAAAAGTTCCGCACCCCCCTCACCCAGCTATATGCTCTCAAAAACTTTAATGCTCTTTGCTCATCTCATCTTTCTTCCGCTTGTAAAGGATCAACGTCGTAAAAAAAAGTCAGTTCCTCGACTCCGATTATCAAGCAAGGACGATTAGGTGTTCAATGTCAATATCGAAATGAAAAATAAAAAAAATTGAGAAAAGAAAGTTTGTCGCTTAACATTTACAACACAGAGGGGAAAAGTTACTCCAACAATTGCATCAACTTTTATAAGTACACACCGATCGACTTGAGTAACTCTCCGGGGATAAACCGGGCAAAGTCGAAGGGGGTAGAAAGCTATCGCAAGTTATATGTATATGTATAGTATGCATGCAAGATATTCTTGAAGCAAATTGGTCGATAAAGTTTGGCTCAAGCCAACCACGAACGTTTAAATCTGGGATCTAGCCAATAAATAAATTCAACATGATCATGAGTGAAATTATGTTCTCACGACATCAAGCTTTATAAAGAAGTTTAATTTGGCGTATAACATAAAAATCCAATGAGCTGTAAATCACTTACAACATCACATTTCTCGTATATGGGCTGCAAAAAAGTGATACAATTATTGTCTTCAATTGCAATACTATCAATAGAATTTTTGTGAACGATCCATTTTCATTTAATGCATTTAGGATTTCCTTAACATAGTTGATTTTGTGAGCAAGAGGCTAAAATATGTAAAGGAAATATTGGACAGGCTAGATTTCGAATTTATTCAGTTCGTAGGTGCAGGCTGCTTTAGTTCAGCATAGTTAATTCCCGATAGCGGGAAGCTCAAAGTGGTCCAGTTTAAAGAGCACTCTAGTGGCTAATTAAACATCTGATCATATAGTTTGCAATCCGGTGCAACTAAATACCCATAATTCGATATGGAAGCACTTCCTCCATATCTCGTCTCTACTATTAGTCCAGGAACTGGGTATTTTTACGTGACACCGAGCCAGAACGATTCTAACCGACGGATTCGTGTAGGGCTGATGTCCCTGATGAAGGCCTACCACTTTCCAACCACAGATTTTGGGGGGCTTTTTTTTGCCACGCGGTCAAAGTTGGCAAAACCATGTTTTTGGGAGATAGCGTCGAAACTATTAATCGGAGAAAAAAAAGTTCAGTAACTATTTGTAGATATTATAAAAACGAACAATTTGGCGGGTCGCAAATTAAAATCGGTTCATTAGTTCGCCCGCAAAAAAATATAAACCAGCTAAAATGGCCATTTCTATCATAGCCTATTATTAGTTTAAAAATGCGTATACAGCCTCCAAAATCTCAGGATATTTGCCCCCCGGTACACTAAATAAGTGTGCAAAATTTGGGCTTGATCGGAAAAATAGTTTTTGAGAAAAGCCATTTGTTATTAAAAAACCGACTGTTTTTGCGAGGAATTTCTACACCGGGAGAGTGTCGCAGTGCAATAAAACCAAAACGAAATTGATCCGAAAGAGTCGTACTATCATGTACACTTTGGGGCAAATCGGTTTTTTATAATTAAAAGGGTGAAAAAGGGCTCCAAAAATAGGGTACGATTTTTACTCATAAACAAATGGAATTCCATCGCGAATTTTTAAGTCACAGAGTTGGAATTGACATATTTCGAAAGTGTTTGTTTTTCTACGAGTTTAGAAAAAAAAAATTTGCAAAAAGTTTATTAGGGGGAGATAAAAAAATTTGTTTTTCAATAATTATTGCAGCTGCTCATTTCAACATAGAGAGCTAAAAATTGGACAGCGTACAGAGAAAGGCTTGTGCTAACTGGAGAAAAATTGGCGGACAAATCCCATATAAATTTATTGTTTATTTCAGCGGTTTTATGAGAGGCCAAATGTGACGTCGCGTTTGGCGGCAGAGTGGGGGTAGCCGTCTCGGGCTCGCGCGCGCTCGCATGAAAAGTTAATCCGCGCGTTCAAATTCGACAAACATGGAATATCTCGGGAACAAATTAACTTATCGAGTTGTTTTTTTTTTAATCTGGGCTAACTTTTTCCGCTGATCATAATTTTGTTATTAAAAATACTGAAAAATTGAAAATTCACCTCCAAATTTATTGATCATTTTTTATTTGTTTATTTCACCCTATTTTGTACTTCACTTTTGGGTGAAATCAGATTCAAATGTTATTTTTGTGTTGTTCTCCAACTACTGAACGGAGGAAAAAAAATTCAATGCAAAATGTTTTGTTAGCAGAGCACGTGTCATTTCGTTTTTACAATAAATGAACGAATTGAGGCCATTACAACTACGAAACACACCACATGTTCTCAAAATTAATATTTTTTTATTTGCTTGTACCCTGAACCTTGTGCATAATAATTTAAATTAAAAAAATATATATTCTTTAATTTTGAGAATATGTGGTGTGTTTCGTAGTTGTAATGGCCTCAATTCGGAAAGTGGTAGGCCTTCATCAGGGATATCAGCCCTACACGAATCCGTCGGTTAGAATCGTTCTGGCTCGGTGTTATGAAAAGGGCCTTTTTCATACCCGGTTCCTGGACTGTATAACTTTTTCACGATTTTCTCGTGATCTTTCTCAACGTGAACATTCGTGCTTTTAGCTACCATTTATTATCAGGCTACTACAACTGAACCTTTTTTTATAAATTTTTAAACCGATCATTCACGGACTCTCGTACGCCCATCGTGTCATAACTTGTACATTATTATTCACGGTGATCTCGTCTTTAAGAAAATGAAGATATCGAAATGAACCACATGGCATTCTCTAAGTGAGAATATGACCTTACTGAAACACCCCCAATATATCAAAATCAGATCAGTGAGAGCAGAGTTATAGCTCCTTAAAATTTTCAAAGCACGTCGTATCGTAGAATCGATGCCACTTTCTAGACTGAAAAGATTCGAACCTTTTTCAGTCCTGAATCGTAACGGTCGACCATTATTATACCGCGGCATGGAATACAGCATGGGCAAAAGCAGTTCAGCGTACTTGCCAATACCGTTTCGATAAAATTGTGGCGATACTTGCGGCTTGCCGCAGGAGCTGGTTCATCGTATTTTATGAGCTTCAATAAAATTCATTAAACGACCTTAATTTTCCAAATATTCGCTAAAACCACAATTATTCATTGACTTCATGGATTAGTCGTCTTCTTCATCGTATTTTCGATCGGTCATAAAATCTGTTCACTTTCCTTCAAAAATGGATTTCATTTTTAGTATTATTAATTAAATTGGGTAAGGAATATAAAGAATTGGGTGATCGTATAATTGTAGAATTTAAAAACTATTGAGGTTGCACATTCCCCCAAACTTTCGACGTTTTTACTGAGGCAGTATTTCGGTAGGCAAAACAGGAAAAACCCAAATGCGCGTTCCCTTTGGGCGTTCAGTGGTTGGGAATGAACAAAAAAATATACTAGAGATATGGTAATATGGAACCTGTGGTATACGGAGAGAAAGAGAATAGTGGCAGACACACACATACACATAGGTATGCCCACAAAACGCCTCTGCGAACCGTTTCACCGTGCTTCGTTAGTCAAAGCGACTGAGCAAACGTCAAAGAAATAAATGGTGCGGTTTTTCCACTTCTATCAACCCTTCGGTCTACCATCCACATGCCACTGTCTCTAGTTTAGCCTCTCTGCAAGTCACACTACCACAAGCATTACTTCTTACGACATACAGTCCTATTTTATTTGTCGGATTGGCCCTCAAACTCTAATTGTCAAACTTACAATACATTCGGAGGATATAAAATGGAAGTTTTTTTTGTACACCGTGGGATCAAAATCATCAACGAGAGTTAGATTGTGGACCATCAAAAAATTAGAACCATCCATTAAAAAATATTACTTTCAAAAGAGAAAAAAACATGGCGGTGAATTCCGCTTTTATACTGAGAGAATTTCCTCAGGAAAGCCCGCGACAAATATAAAGTTTACAGTGCTCTCTTTAAGCTGCATATCTAGATCATACAGCAGCGTTGTAAAGAGTGCAATATACGTTGGGATTTCAAAGTTACTACGAAATACTTTCTTAGCTGTAACGAGGTCACAAGTCACTCTTTCTTCCGTTCGTTGCTGGCCCTGGCGTCCAGTCCGACGCTCTGAATTTCCATGTTTATGTGTTACATTTGGCTTCTTTCATACTGGCCATAACTTGGCAAGTACGTGAATGTCTGTTGAACGATGCACGTGTACGAGACACGTACACGCGCGTAACTGTACTTGCAAGGATACAGAAACACGTGATCCCGGGATGAGAGCGAAGTTTTACTGCAAATTGAACGTTCCCCACTGGCTTCCCTACGAATACTTCAGACCCACAAAGTCACCGGGTTTCAACCAACCACCCAGTAGACTACCTATTTCCCTTGTACTCTTCCGATTCCAGTTAACACTGGATCACAAAATCCAAAGGCAGATAGCCGCCACCAATGACTCCTAACCTAGAAAATGATTTCAAGCACTTTGAACACTATAAGCCGTCGTACAGATATCGCTTTGTGTTTGATCAAACAATGCATATGATAAGCGTCAAGTCTAAATCAGATTAAAACACAGTTGCAAGTTCTGTGGTTTTTAACCATGACGAGAGCAGTGAGAAGATATTGATTCAAATTCTCTGCTAGTTTTTCATCCGATCCTCATGCAATCATTCCTCGAAGTAGCTAAGTGAACCAGAACATTAACTACCTGACTGGAAAAATTAATCAGGTTGAATAACAATGTTCCTCATGTTCTTAATCCTTGGTGTACATTATATGTACATCATCCAACGCCTATTTTACTCGACACTGATCACAGCAACGTTTTTGGACTTCGAGGAACCTGCATTGAATTGATTGGACATCACTTTATCCGTGAACATTGGTTGGTTAACTTTCTACGCAAAATCTGGACACTGGAACTCTCGCGTTTATTGGACTACCCTATGTGCTTTTAGTGCCTGATTCAATTAGTCATTGACATCGTTATCTAATAAACTTCAAGCTAAATCACTTTCTGGTAACGGTGCAGTGGATCAAATGAAATTTCGTATGACTGAACTTGACATGATCAAAAGACGCGGTAGCGGCTCGACGCCAAGTATTAAAAGAGAAGCTTGCGCGAGCCCTGCTGCACTCTTATGTACTCGAATATGACGGTTTTCGGGCTTTTTTCAAACCGTTTTCACAGAGAAATGGATTGAATAAAAAATCTGAACGTATAGGTCAATTTTTTGTCGATTTAATTTATACATTTGTCGATGAAAACTTTACTATCCTAGGAACAACTTTCTTTTTTAAGAAGCTTCAACTGAGCCGTTCTAAGAATTTTCTGGTAGTCAAATGGATAGAACGGTATCAAAGTAGATGTTTTCGAAATCCGTTCATCCATAACCACGCCCTTGAGCATATTCCAGTTTCTATATCCAGTTATCTATACAGACGTTGCCGCGTCTCTAGATAATAACCTTCGTGTCACTTCTACCTTGATTTTCCAGTTACAGGTTTCTTGATTAAATTTCCAACGCAATGAAATTATGATGGTATTTGCCATCATAAAGGGGTTTTGAACATGCACACGAGGTGCGTTGCCCCGAGATGGGCACTCGCTCTCGTGACACTGGGAAAGATTTATCCCATTCCTCGTTGAAGAGAAACAGCGTGCTTCAACTGCAGAAGGATCGACTTATGTTCTCAGCTCACGCACCCACGAACCATTTTACCCTTTTGAGCACCCATCTCGCTTTCTTTCTTTTCAGGCACTTTCTTCCACTTCGGTAGCTCATGTCTTTCTAATCTTCCCTGGGATGTATGTGTGTGGACTGTAGAAACTTGTGTGCGTGTATAAATGTGATTTCAGGTCTTCTCAGTCTCACCTGACTCAAGAATTACAACCACCTAAATTCGTGCCCTATCTGATCGCAGCTAATTACTGAACTAATTAATTGCACGATTTATCGTGCAGCTCGGGTGCACGAGAGACCAACTGAGATAAACCGGTTGATTTAATTCGGTACCATTTGGACTTAAATAGCGCTAGACGGGGGACGTTGTTATATACCTTTGCCACCTTGTTCCAGGTGACTCGACACCTTCGTAACATTGAGCAAAATGTTTTATATATAGATGTATATGTATATCTACATGGAAGCCTCGTCCACGGCGAATCGAGATTGCGGTTGTTACGAACCGATGAAACAGCAATCTACGATAACGGATGAGATCGGGAGCGAAGGGTGAGAGACTACTAAGAGAGAGTGTAAAACGAGCGAGAGAGTCGATGGGATTGGAGCACAGAGACGGAAAGTGATTTATTTCGTCACCAGGACGTTTTGTACGTCTCGAAGTGTAATTTCCACCATTTTCACGGCTCGCATGGCTCGTTAATCCGTCTAAATAAGGTCTTCCATATGCTGAGGCTTGTTAATATGTTTTGTTTACTTTAATTTCATTTATTCATCACTGGTATATTTTATCATTTTATCGCCAAAAATTTACGATGACTACGTTTTTCTTCTCTTTTTCTCTTACTTCTTCTAAGAAATGTAGTCTCGGACATACTGAATAGAATGAACGACTAAAAAATAAGCACGATTCCCTTTTGCCTTTTCGAATCCTCAGGATATCCGCATGATCGTATTTTCGTAACCTAGTCCTTAAATTTTCGCTGGCTCCGACGAGAAACGATCTCCACTTGGCTCTTTGCCAATCATATATATATATATATATATATAATCTAGTATATAGTTTGGCTGGCTCTAGTGCTGGGTTGTCCGCATTGAAGCAAAACGAAATAGCGTGAAAAACGCTTTGTTCAGTAAAAGGCTTTGGGTCTTTCATCGCTTCTCTACGAAAGCGACTAAAGAGCCGTTGGATACAATATACGAGTCTATTATGTTATAAAGTAAAGCACTTGTAGTCCTCTGATGGTTGTACGTGTCGTATACAGCCCCGTCATTATTTTCATTGTTTCCTTCTCATCGAAGCAACAGAGTTTCCAGAAAAAAAAAATAATAAAAACACTTTGTTAATCAACGTTCAAATACTGAAATCTGCAGCCAAGTCTGGGGGTTTCGAAACGATGCCAACAAAAATTGGTGGAGTGAATCCATGTATTATTAAATAAACGTCAATGAAAAAAATTAACTATCTTTTAAGGACAAGTTACGAGCATCCCAGAGGTGTCTTTTATTGGTACAATTAAATATGAGTAACTGACTTATGGACCTACAATTTGTTGAGTGTGAAAACTATGACCGCAATTCCTGGTTCTAGTCTAAATAAAGTGCGGTCGGACGTAATCAAACTTGCTCAGCTGACCAGCTATACTCGCGTGCCCAAATCAATTCGTTTTTGCGAAATGAGTGTGGACGAGAAAATCACTCGAAATTATTGAACCGGCAGTCAAACATTAACTCATGATCGTTGTACAATAACGGTAACAATTCTACTGGCCAACTCTCTCTTTCTCTCTCTCTCTTTTTCTCCCTTTTACTCTAGGGCATCGATCATCATCGCTGTATGTTTGAGAATGGATCAAATACAAGTGATCTTCCATCAAACCGCATATGGACATATGTAACAAACACTCCATACCTACTATATTTGTCCATACAATTTCAGGACAGCTTGGCACACCAACCCGCGTCACAACTCATTGAAAATGCTGCGTTGTCCTCTGTACTACTTCCAAATGTAAATTAGTGTGTGCTGCCTCGGGCCTCTATTCGATTTCCCATGCTGAATTATCAAACGATTCGTTATGTAATCAATCAAGGGGCTAGGCAATCCACGAATACCGATCCGTCACGAATCTACCTGTAGAATTTTTTATACAACCACCAAATAATTTCGTTCAGGACTGACCTACTCCGAAGTGTACCAGAAATTCGTAAGGTGTCCACGAGCGGAAAGTTTCTCGCAAGTGAAGTTTGCCATCGAAGCCTACATGGCGTTCTCCCCAAATTCCATTTTATCTTTTCTCTTTGGATTAAAAATTTCAAAAAATCGTTATCGTTCCATCGGAAATTAAAGGGAAAAAACATGTTCGCTGCGGAGCGAGTATTTGAATAAATTCCATTTATTCCAAAACGTTTTATCAAGGTTTTAATGGGCGGTACTCGTTACAATGGAAAAAAAAATCTCCGGGGAAGAGCATAACGTGAAGGATCGAAATGGAAGAAGAAGAAATGTGTAAGAAGGAGAGAGGGAAAAAGATACGATGAGGGTGAAGGGATGGCAAAATGATGTAAAAAAACTCACCCTGATAAAGTAATAAAGATCGATTTTCACTTAACTCGACGATGAAAGAAAGAAAATGATGCCGAAACGGTCTCGCTTTACCGTCAAGTTTTCTGGATATTCACTTTATATATATAAAACTCTTACCGGGCCAACATCATCAACGATGTACGAACGTACGTAATACGACGATTAGGAAACTTACTGCTGGTATACGCGGGACGTGTATTATACTGCCTTACTTCGTGCTCGTAGCAAAAACACAAAAAACGAGTTCGAGTTTTCTCATAAGAAAATAAAAATAAGGTGCATCGAAAAAACAAAACCGACGGTAGAAATAGTTTGACTTATTTCTTTCTCTCGCAGTCCGCTCTGCCGTCTCACTATCTGCCAATCACATGCATCAGCAATTGCCTTCTCGGAAAAAGGAAGCTATATATACAATATTAATTGGTTTCTTTTATTTTTTTTATTCATGTCAATTTCGTATTTTATTCTCCATTTGTTTCCGGCAAGGCCTTCCTCACCCTTTGACGAATGGAAGAACACCTACCCTCATTTTTCCTTGAAAATGTTCGCCGGCGTATTCTGTGCTCGAATTATGCGAAAATTTATCGATAACCCCGCTGTAAAATAGCTGCCATTCAAACTTTTTATTCCCTACCCGGATGAATCTTCTCGTTATCTAGGCTCCCTTAAATATCTAGAGGAATCTAAGGGATCTATCCCCCTTACGCATTCAACGAAACCATTCGAAATGGGGGAGCAAAAAAGCAGATTTCAACCAGATTGAGAACTGCTGAAAGAGGAGAGAAAAAAACCACCCCTGCATGCGCATACTCGTTCGTGGTAGAGTCAAACCTGAAGGGTGGGTAAATGGTGAGCGTAGTCTGTCAATAAATTCGAATTCAGGGATGCGAATATATTTTAGAGAGCGAGAAAGTCCTCCAAATTTTTTTCTTTCAGGGCTTTTATGAATCCTGACACAGGTAGTAACTTTTACGCACACCGATTCACACTGATAAACTTCTTCCCACGAAAGAAAAAGTATAATACTGAAGAATCGAAAGGACGGTGTGCGAATGTTGTTCGACAAAAATAAACTGCCTCTAGAAATAGTCCGTCAGTCTCTATAGTCTGTGTGCGCGTTGGCAGGGAGTGTAACCGTGAAGAGGGGAAAACTCATTGAATGTACCATCACGCTGGCAAAAGGGAAATGAAGGAACCTAACCCAGCATCAGGAGTTTCCTCAATCGATCCTGTGATGGGGGATGGAAACATAGGGGCGGGGATGGTTTTCTTGGAACTCGTACCATTTCTGTAGTGTTGAACGCATCGTTCAGTGTGCATTCCGTTCTGATCCATTCGTGCATATATCGTTTGGGAAATATTCGAGCGATTCTCAAAGTGGAAGAGGGTAGAAAAAATGAGGGTTGGGAGCGAATAAGAAAAAAAACATGTGCGAACCTCATGCGACAACTAACAGACTGTCATTTTTTCCAGATCGGCTAGTATATTTATTCATCATGTATATATATATATATATATCTGTGTACCTTTCCCAACTTTATACACCCCCAAGAAAAGTTACACATATACGTATATACCTGTGTGCATGTTATAGGTGCACGTGAAAGTCGAGCTTTAGAGACTTTATGAAACTTGGATATGGCCCCGTTCCCAGCACGGATCACACAACCCGTCTACCACTTCGAACTCATATAAGGACGAATATATAAGAACGCTTCCAGTTTTCCGGATACAGTATCAGAGCATGCAGACTAAGCTCTTGACAAAAAGCTCTATAAATAAAAGTTTTATTTACTGTCAAGTTGCTTTTCAGACCTTTCGTTATTTTTTCAAATTTTTCTCTCGAGTTAGTTCAAAATCTTACGTGATCCCATGTGGAAATTCAATTAGGGCCTTGGCTAGGCCCTGATTATTTATTTATTAATAAATAATTATTTCTAATTGTCTATAAATAACTAAACATATTCGATGTTGCAAAAATCAGCTTTATTGCTTAAGGGCTAAAACCACTGTAACGGCCTCAAAAAATGCCTTTTTTCGACAATTTTTTTTGGGTGAAAGGAAACGTAATAGAATAATAATATTCGGGGGAATTATTAAGCATATATTTAACTGTACAACAAAAAATTATGATTGAAAAATATTTAAAAATGGCCACACCAGAGCCATTCCTGTGAGGCTTGTTGAATTCGAGGCGCTCTGTGGCACGCAGAATAACTGGTGCAATTGTTGACCTGGAATAAAAAAGAAAAACCTTAATCTAGACACTCATAGCTAGTGAAGTACGTAGAAGATTTTGAGAATATTCATTTGTGTATTATTGGCGAGTGTTTGAATGAAGAAGTTCAATTTTCGACAGAAAAGAGGGCTAATTATTTGTTGATAAAAAATGTTTAAATGAACTTATCGAAAATTCGGTACGTATTTCACTTCGAAATGTTATTTTTAAGATATTGTCAAAAATTCAAATGAAAAGAATGAAAATTGTTGGAGTTATGCTGCGTGCCGTTTTGAAAAATCGTGTTTCGAGAAAAACGCGTTTAAAGTTTTGAAACGTGGTACTTTAGTGATCAACGAGCTCGAGGAAGAGCCCGAAATTTCAATGAAATTTTTTTTTTTCAGGTATAAACCTTTTTGCTTCATATTCAAGAGGGTTCAAAATATATTTTAAACAAATTTAAAAAAAATCGATTTTTCGAAAATTCTACAGTGGTTTTACCCGTTAAAAAAAAACACCTTTGTTTATGAATTGAAATGACAAAAGCAGTTTCAGATTTTTCGTCTAATCGGAGGAATCCACATCAGTATTGATATTAAATATTACAATTTATTTTAATGGGAGCTACTGTGATGAAGAAGGACTAGATCCTCAAAAATTTAAGCCTTCAGCAGGCGCGCTACGTACACTTTAAACATTGGGTGCGCGATGAGAGATTTTCTCACATGTATAGCTTCAAGAGCTTAATTCGATAAATAGGAACTTGAAAACAATTTCGCTACAGTGATTGTGGCTATTAAACATTATTATTAAAAAAAAATCGTAAATACAAGCAACGATAATTGACACTAAAAACCAAAAAATAATAATCAAAAAAATTCAAAAAATTTTTTTAACTCTTCTATCATATAGAAGAATAAATTTCGTGAAGATAGAAAAAATTTCAAATGCTTATGCCATTTGAAATTTTCGAGTAATCATCGTTTTAATATAAATGTGAGAAAAAGTCTTATAGCGCGCCTGCTGACGGGTTAACTCAAACGCATCATATTTTAATACTATTGGCAACCCTGACATTTCCCGATGGGGGTTCTGGCTTGGCAGTATTAGGGTGATAAACTTAAGGCTATCTTGACAATGCCCGTCCGGGCCCTTAATAAGTTTCCTCCCTGAAGCCTTTTCTTGTAAACTCAACCAGTCCTGTTATTCCCCTTGTAGGGCCTTGTTTGGCTGTGACGTGGAAGTCACATTTCGGTCCTTACGGACTCCAAATTCATTTCGGGCTGCCCTAATAATTTTCCACGCGGGATTTAAATTATTAGTAAAAATAAATTGCTGCTCTAAAACGTTGAAGATAATAAAATTAAGCAATACGAAAATGTTATAACATGATATAAATATGGAAATGAGAATAGATCGGTTAGGTCTTATATTTTTTCTGACCCTAGGCCTCGCACGTATGCTAGCTTCCGCTACTCATTTTGATTCCTGGTGTATGCAATATTCCTCTGAAATAAAAAAGTTCTGTTGCATACCATTTTACTATTTTTCTCCGCTTTCAGCCTTTTTTACCTCATACTAAAGATTTTCTCTCTTCCTCATTCGACGTCATTTGACTTTTTGAAAACTCTTTTATACGTACTCTACGATTTTAATAACTTCGACCCTTGTCCCAAAAACTCTTAATTTATGGAATGTGATACAAGAGTCAAAAATAATTACAGAAATAATGATTTTAAAAACTAGGTTTCAAAACAAAATTGTTTATTTTTGTTGGGTTCAAAATTTTTTAATTTACCTCCAACGTGCTCGCCATCACATTACTGACCCAATTTACCTGAGATTTTCCTCATTGCATTTTAAGATTTTCCATTATAATTGCAATGAAAAAAAATAATAGATGTATAAAATACTATTTTATATCTTTTGTTAAAAAAAACTCAGGAAATTGCCCCAATGATATTTTTATGGTTTCATGACGTTTAATCACATGACAAAATACCATCAACAAAATGTCACCGATAAAGTATCACGACGACAAACAATCAATGCAACAAAATCACAATACTAAAAATCATCACGACAAAATATTCTATTTATTTATCGTTCAATGTTCTTGGGTATAACCTTGTGGGTTTTTACGAGCCCGTCCCATCACTTTAATCGCACTTTTCCCTCACTTCACTAACTCCCATGTTCTTGTGACACCCCCGAAGAACCCTCTTCCTCCTTTTTTGCTGTTGCGCTGTGAAAAACCAGCTGGTTATCACCACCAAAAACTCAGAAAAACTGCTTCCCGCTCAGTGATCGATGCGCGAGCCCGTGCATGGCTAAGCGGTCACCTAGCCAAGTACTGCGCTTACCCAAAACAAACACATGGCTATTTTATTTCGGAGCCAGGTTGGAAAGAGCCATCTCATCCTCGAGCTCTGTACCAAATACATATTTTCAATTATTAAAACCAATCCAATATGCAGTGCCCCAAATAATTTTAGGTTGCTCCTGGTCTACCCCCACTAACTCACTGCTTGATCTGTCGAAAGAGCAAGCATTAGATTCTAGGGCTCAAATGTAAACGGCAAGATATTTGTCGTATTTGTTAACAGCATTCCAAAGACACCCAATAATATACCCATGGATAATTTCATGGAGGATCTCCTAACACGTAGAAAAACAACTCTAGGTTCATGCCTTATAAAATATGGTCAAAATACAAGCCACAAGTTAATCTCATTAAGAGATACTACAGGATACCTTGCTTCGAAATGCCATTAATAGCCCAAATATCTCCCAGCGAGGCTGAAAGCGAAACAGGGAAAAAAATAATCGTTCAGGACAGGTGGCAAGCTAACAATATATTCCAAGAAGAATTAGGAAAAAATTATTATACAAGTAATGAAAATGACTAGGTATCAGTATACACAATCGGCTAAAAAATAAAAGGAAGCGGAACATGTAGGCTGCGCATATTATATCCCAGGGATCGAGGTCCATGGACTTAAAAAAAAAAAACGAAATTGGCTAGTATTTTCGAAGCAGCAGCAGGAGCTATTACAGAGGTCCTAATATACATGAAAAATAGATTAATTCAAAAAAATATTATAATTATTTCGAACTCTTCAAGTGTACTAATCGCATTGGAGTACGCAAGGACTAAAGTGAGCATCCACCCACTGATTCTATAAATAAAATCACTCGATTGCCGCATGTCACGACTGAATATGAACATAGAATGCCTATGGTTCCCCTCAAACAGAGGTATTTTAGGTAATGAAGTTGAGGACGACCTCGCAAAGGTCGCTACTAAATATAGAGTAGACAAAAACTTGAATTTAACACCGCAAGAACTATTGCTAATGAGATAAAACCAGAGGTTACCACAGAACAACAAAATAAGCTAACCGAATCATTCTCATCAAAGGGAATACGTTACCGTGAATATCAACACGCCAAAAATACGACTCCATGGAGGAAAGAACATGATCTTAAAAGAAAATCCATCACAATGATAAATAGATAAAGAATGGGCAACATAGGGGTTAAAAACCACCTATACACGATAGGCTTAGCAGACTTCAAGACATCCCATGCGGGGCTCTGAAGCACGATGTTAACCATATTTTCTGGGAGTGGGAGTTAAACAAGGAAAGCTCCATCAATCTTGTGAAGAACATTGACATGTTTGCCATCCACACAAATGAACCTTGGTCAAAGTGGGTGCACCAGTGGCCAGGCTAGTCTCACGGAGAGAAAAGGCAGGTTAACCGCACTAGAGAAAAAGAAGAAGAAGATGAAGATGACTATTTCTTCACATACTTGTTATAGAGTGAAAAGGAAAAACCCAACACTCAAACACCTAACAAATGTGAACGAACACATGACTATTTTTAAACATACTTATTACAAAGATCAAAAGGAAAAACCAAAACAAATCCGAACACCCAATAAACGTAATCAAACACCTATTTATTTTTGACACACTTGTTATGAAAGAATTTTATATGAAAAATTACTGTTTTTACAAATCGTATGCTACTTATTTCTTCATAAAGAAATTAATGCAAGATGAAAGCAGAAGATAGTACCGACATCTTCAATTAATTAATTAAGCTTTTAAGTATTTAACTTCTTCATTACTTCAGTAGTGTAAATGAACGAGGGAGGAGCAACAAGTTCTTAGAAACATATTTTCAAAGCGTATTGTAAAAATAGTTTGCAATTAATCAGGCAAGTTGCTATCTCACATTATTAGCATCAAATATCTCTTGGTTCGTTTGAACACATTGCCAAGAATTAATTATTTCATATTACGAGTCGTTGAGATGTTATGGTTATGCATAAATTCCAAGAACTTTTCAATTCACTCTCATAAATTAATTATTGTTATAAATTCGAGTAGCCATTAAGTAAAAGTTAAATGAACAAAACTTCTCCAATAACGTGCCATTGAAAGAAAACTTTGGAGTTGACAATTAATCCAAATTTAATATATTTATAAAATAAAGTAAATAAAACAGTGTCTACAAAACATACTTATCGAAAATTTGTTTTTCTAAAGGCAATAATTGTCATTTGAATATTTTATATTAACGAAACTTTACACAGCTATAACCGTTGGGCGGTTATTTTGACGTAATTAGCTCTACTCACTTTCTTCTTTGTTGAGAATTTCATTCTCTACAGAAATATGGGTAAATATGTAGTATCGTGGCACCACTTTTAATCAGCTTGTAAATTTTTTTAAAAGTGTGTTACGATTTCAAAACATCATAACTACTCATATTATGATGGCGCATGACCTTTGTTGGCCTTAAAAAAAATTGTAGGGTTTTGGAATAAAACAATGATTCTTTAGTACCTTTTTCTTTTTTATTTCGTCATCATAAACTTCATGAATACATTTCATCATCATAACTTCATGAAAAAACATGAAAAAACATGAAACAAACTTCATATAAAAAAAACTTCATTATGAGAATATGTTTACGGCATTTCATTTTCATGAAGAGGTCGTATTTTTTGTAAGAAATGTGGAACAAAATTCGAGGACCCTATTATCTTTCTATATTGTTGTTATAGAAAATATTAAAATGTGATGAGTGACTTTTGATTCATTTAATACAAAGCTTTAATCTTCTTCCATCTAATCACCTTGGATGAATGAACGCGAAAAAAATATCAATTTTTTCCGCACTCTCTAATATTCCGGGCGTCGAACCGTTAACGGTTATCCTTGTAAACTCAAGTTCAGTACCTAATTCTGAGTCGAACAGTCTAGTAATGTTTATGATTAGGTTTCTTTCTGATAAGACATCTAATTCTTAAAATCGGTGGATACGCGTTCTTTCATCGCGCTGCTGCCAAAACTGTTAGAGATAGAGTCAAAATTCATAGGAGCAATATTGTAGAGCACAACATTTCCTGTGAAAAATCTTTAGATAACACTTTTCTATATTCAATAGTTTAGTGCTGAGAGCGGGAAAAAAATCTGGTTTTCGAAGGCCGTGCTATAGCACGAACGTTTTTGAGACATTGCTACTTTTCACTCTCAGGACTAAACAACTCAAAATAAAAAAATGTTGTCGGAGTTTTTCTGTGAGAATTTTTATACTTTATAAGATTTGTTCTATGAACTTTTGCTCCATCTTCAACTGGTGTGGCAGTAGATAAAAAAACGCGGATACTAGATTTTTCGATTCGGAATTTCATTCTAGATTGGAGATTTCAAAGATGACCATTGATTGTGGGACACTCTGTATAATATTTTACATATAAAAAGAGGGTATTAAGGGTTTTTGAATACCCAGAAAAGATTTAAACGTTGAGACTGAGAGGCACTCGAGCTGGATGCCGAATTAAACCACATAATATCTAGTCTCTGTATATAATGTGTGTGTGTGTGGGTCTATATATAGGGGAGACAAGGGCAAAATGGGATACACGGGGCAAAACAGGATACCTCGAAAATTAGTCAAAAATTTTTTTTTCTATTTAAATTTTTTTAATATTATTTCAAAATTAAAAAAAAATCCCCTGAAATTTATTCATTTTTTATATTTTTTTCGAAACTGATTTTTTTTTTTAATTTTCAAATCTCTTTCTTCTCAAATTTCTTCGTTGTTTATATTATGTCAAAAACAAAAATGATTCTTATTTTTTTACCAGACAAAACTTTTATTTTAAAATCAAATTTTTTTTTTATATATTTCTTTATGTTTTCAAATTTATAATAATTATTCTAAATTACTATTAATTAACATAGTTGCAATGCGTAGTCAATCATGGATATAATTTATAGAATATGCGAATAATGTTAGTTATATTTTATAAAGAATGTAAAAACTTATCAAGTAATGGAAAAAATGACGAATACAAAGTTGAGCCTTTCAGAAATAACGTTTCACACATTGCATATACCTTATATCTCTATATCTCCAAAACTCAACGGTCAAAATCCCGTTTTTTTTTACAAAGTTCGTCACGTATTCCTCTGCACCTAGGGTACCAATGGTCATGCAGAGAGCTTGAAGGTAATTTTGAAAAGCTGAGAATACCCTGTTTGACAATTTTTAGCGGCTCATTCGATAAAAAACATGTTTCATAATGCAATTGCTTTTCAAAAAACTCTAAAAAGTGGCATATTTCCAACGTTTCATAAAATTCCACATGGAAAAAAAAATACAAAACCATTAAAATTTTCGACTTTTTTTAAAGTTCTAAGTGTCCTTAAAAAGTATGCCAAAACGCGAGACCCTCAGATTTTTTCCTGAGGTCCTCAATGGTCGAATGCGGCACTTCAATCAGAATCATTCAAAAATTACTGTAATGGTCAAACCCGTCGGTACGGCAGAGAGTGTGAGGAACGACCCAGTGACGATGAGAGAAAATAAAGGTGAGCCGAGTGAGCTCGATCTCGGGATCCTCGAAGTCTGAGTCGAGAGCGCTAACCACTGCGTTACGGTCACCTATATTCTCATTCTTGCGAATCGTCTGTTTATGTAGATGGAATACTGGACCGTCACATTACCTATTTTATGTTCAGATATTTTTTCGGCTGAAAACTATGATTAAATAGCCTTTACGCTTTGCCCTGACCTTATTTTTTGTAAAACGACAGAAAAAATTTGAAAAATTTAAAAAATACAAAATCATTTTTTTCTATTACATTTTTTTCGAATGATTTTTTTATTCCCAAACAATTTCTATTGTTTTACGAAGAATAAGATTCGTTTGTCATCATCTACATTGATGTAAAAAATGATTAATTATGCAACTTAATTATTGTCAAAACCTACATTTTCTACATAATGTGAACATAAAGAATTAAAAAACAATGATGTAAGTTAATGACCAAAATACTATAAATAAAGAAAAATTATGCGAAAAAAAATTTTTTACAGATTTTTGAGGGGTACCCCACGTTGCCCAATTTTTTTTCTAGAAAGTTACAAAAAAACGTAGTACACTTCTTGATTGTGAGAGAAAAGAAATAGACGAAGTTAGTTAAGCTTAAAAAAAATACAATATTTTCTTAGATGTCCCGTTTTGCCCCGGTCTCCCCTAATGAAATGGCCATCAGTACATTGAAAATTATGCAGAGCTGGAAAAGGAGGGTGAGGAGGGGGCTTCTTGTAGTCTCCAGTTGAACACGGTTCGAAATATTCTACGAGCAAAAGAAACGGTTTCTTCTTTTACCTCCTTTGTATTACCTCTTCGTTTTATATAAATCCTCGTTTACCATTACTATCTCTCCCTCAACCTGCAAACTCTTTACATTGTTATATAGTAACGAAGGAATCCCACCTTGGTTATTTCACTCCTAAGCAGTACAAAAGCGAAGGCGAAATAAAAGATGGCGACGAAGTGGTGAAACGAGAAAGAACAAAAAAAGTAAGACGAGGTGTTCTTCACGATATTACACGCGAATGAATCTTTTGTCGAGACTCATATTGGACCACGGCCAAGGGGGGGAAGGCGAGAGAGGTAGCATCCTCGATGTACTCCAAAATTACCATTCTTCAAGGGAAAGAAAAGTTCCACTTTAACCTACATTAACGTCCCATTTTCAGGTAAAACGAAGGTTTATACGAGATGTGATTATTACAAAGAATCAATATGACCACCATTGTGAATAATTGGAAGTTGAAGATCATCAGATTGTGAAACTTTGGTTCTTCAGCTCTCATCATTATTCATCTCGGGATTGCCAACGAACTCCAAACCATTTCACTTTCATCCACATAAATAATTACCATCCTAAAGGAGGGTGGTTTCGATAGCTAGGGATGGGACACTGGGAATTCCGACATTTTGAAAAATGAAATTAAAATGGAAAACTCACCTCCCCCCATCAATGATATAAGCTCCATCATTTCATCGACAGACATTAAATAGTTTCTTTAGAATCTTCAGTAATGCCGAGATGGCTTTTTCATCAATCTTCATAGGAAGTTGTTGAGAGAGGACGTCATAGTAACGGAAGCAGGGCCTCAAACATATGTCAAGATTTCACCCTGCATTATTGGGTGCAAGAAAATGACTTTACCAAAGTTTCATAGTCAATTCCATCTACCAGCATAGCACCGGACGGATTTTGAACAGTTAGATGTTACTAAAAATAATATCCCTGGTAAAACAGGAATTCCGCACTATTTAAATTTGGCGGAATAATTAAGCAGTCGTTGAATTCTGACGAGTAAATATCTTAACCATTTTTTCCTCCGATGTAGCTTTGATAACACATCAATGATGATCAAAATAGCCCATCCTGTTTTTTGATTAAAAAGTCGTTACCCGATCCTGACTCTGGGTTATTTTTTTGATATCGATCGGATTGCCAGTCATTAAATAATTAAAATCTCTAAAACGATACATTGGAGACAAAAAAGCTTTTATTTTGTAAGTTTCATAATCTACTTCTCAAACCCTTAATGCTGAATTTTAAATACCCTATATTTGTATACAAATAAATAAAGTGGCATATGATTACACATGTAGATACGGTGCCGATAACAACCCTCCTTTTTGAGCAAACGGTACAACCGTATTTCCTGTTACTTCAGACAGAAGGTACATACATCGAACTCTTCTACCTGCTTCAATCCTCCCCTCACCCTTGCCCGTCATTCTTCTTTCCTCCACGCCCTCGTTCCAGTTTCACGATGTTGTATTTTTATTCCCCAGACTCCAATTGGATATTTGGAAGCGCATTCGTATTCCTCGCGTCTTTAACAATTCGCCGACGTTTCTTGAATACATTTGCCAAATCGAGAGAATGATTATTTACAGTACTACAGGAGTTGCGACTTCGGTACTTCAGCCATTTTGAAAGTGACACGTAAACGTTTTTCCCGAATACATATATTCTACATGATGAAACATATTTTTTGGCGTGGGAATCATGCATACGTGAACGATAAATCACGCCTTTAAAGACCAAGTATTAAAAATTATTATACAGTGTCTACGAACATTGTCATCACTCTAGAATCGAAATAGGCCTGGTTAAAGGATTGCAGGTGATTTTGGACAGGCAGTAGGATTATATAGCTACTAACGACGTTCAATACTCACTCTCGCGGCTGCTATATTGGAAACAGGCCATAAACATGCATAAATATAATTTTCACAGGAAAACAGCCCTAGAATTAGAACCCAACAAGCAATATTACCCATACAGTCGTTTTTGCTGAAAGCACTCAGAATATTTAGCTATTTTCCCCCGGGGGGGACCTGCGGGCATATATTGACTCAGTTATACACATGATCAGCTACAATTTCAACGAGTAAACACACGGCTCGAATATTGTTTCCTTCCGCATTTGTAAGGAAGGATGTTAGCCTTCGTAAAATAGAGAATTGAAGGATTTCAATTTATCCAAGGCAACTATGTCTAAGGTAGGCTCTATACATATAACCAATCATTTCAAAATTACCCTACTGTATTTGCCATTGAAAGTAATCGACTGAACATCAATTGCCCAGGGGGAAGTTGCCTAAAACCTCATTTAAGTTAGATCAGCTTGTCGAATGGCTTTAGTAAATGATTTTATCCAATGCAATCAGGTGTCATGACTTTCAGGCGAAGCAGATTAGAAAATTGTGGTCGGTGAAACTTCAATGAGGAGTGTCAAACTTGAAATTGCTGATGGATAATAGACGCAGAGGCCTGCAGGAAAATCTTTGCCAAGACAGTCAATCGTCAACTGAGGAATCCAGTTCTGGGATTGGTCCTCGAGGTCTCTTCTGCAGGTCTCGTCTACAAACTACAGTGTAGTTTGATAAAACAGACACGTACCCAAAACAACTTATAATTGACCAAGCGTTTGCCAGTGACAGTTCTTGTTTTCCGAATGCGAACACATGTTTCGTCGATTCGACGAAATTACCAAGGCCTCGAAAGCATCCAAGACATGGCGATGGTGTCATTCCACCTTTCCTCGTTCCTATCAACCCCCAACCTATTCCTCTTGTATTCCACTGCAATTTCTTGCCGCTGTGTTAATATCAGACGTTTAAGGAAAGTTCCCATACCCTTTCACCTCAACCTCCCCTACCCAGGAGTAGCAACCCCCAACTCTCCGACATCCCCTTATCGCCTTTTCCGACCCTCCTTTTCCGTCGATCTTCGGGAGACTTTCCTCATTCAATATGTCTCGGTGATTCTATCCTATCCTCGCTTTCCTCCCTTCAACGTGTTCCTCCGACACTGCGAAACTCTCTGCACTACCTCGGTCTCTTTCGACCTCGTTAACTTTGCTCCAGCTTTCTCGAATCTCGTCCTGTTTTCACGCCATCTTGGGTATACCTCTCCATCTACCCTGGAACTTAAAGATACAAGGATTTGTCACGGAAACCTGCAAATAATTAACGATTAAATGATTCACTCAGAATGGGCGCACCATTTAATCTGATGGAGACTAGATTAACCGAGCCTATTTAGTATCGAAACGGAACTAATTAGTCCCCGTATTGCTCAACGCTAAAAAAAAGTATCTTAGAAATGTTACATTTTATAGATACATATTTCCTTGAATTGTTTTTCCACGAAAGCTATAAAACATTATATATTTAAAGAAAATATACTTTCTCTTCGTCTTGTCACTTTACAGTCACGTGAGATCAGAGGAGTTGTGCGGTGTAGTCAAAGCTTGTTGACCTGATGAAAGAAAAACCCGAAAGGGTTTTCAGTCGAGTATAAGTGCTTTGAGGGTTGTTGAAAACACATCAAAAGCAGCAATCTCAATCGCTCACTTTCTCCACTTTTATTTCCTGAATCGAGCCAGTCATGTGACACTTTTTACCAAGAAGAGAGAAGAATTTTATCGATACAACACTCGATGCAACTAATCGATATATTCTGAGGATAAATGGCGGTTATTCATGACGAGTGATGAGAAAAAGAATCGGGGGTGAAAAGCTTTAAACTACCCCTGCCATTTATAGGCTCGTAGAGAGCCCTGAAGGCAACTACCCTCGACTAACAGTGGGGAGTTGAATCCCACAAAGGGTTGCATGTCTCACACCATTAGTTCAAACTGAACACGAAAGACTCTCGTTACGAGATCGCAACTAAAACAGATCTTGCGAAATCGCGACGACCTAATCTCTCCCTCGTGTCCAGTTCACGGGGAGGAACCGATGGACAGAGATTGACATATTTATATTTATAAGAGGTCCCACAAAAAATCAATAAAAATTGAAAAAATAATTATTACTATTGTTCTTATTATTATGTTGAAGAACGTTGCCAAAAAAATACTTTCAGCAAGTATTTATGATAAAAATATCCGGAAAGATTAAGAAATAGGACGAGAAAATAAAAGTATCGGGGCGTTAATTTCTCCTTGTCGAGACGAGATTGCAAAGAAAGGACAACGCGATAGATAAGAGAATTTAGTGAGGTTATTCGATAACGATATTTTCTTGTTGAGTCTCCGCCCTCCTCATATATTCGAGAATTATTATCTACCATTATCTTGAATAAGATTTACATGCTTTCACATTGGCCATCGAATTACGAGGCCTTAATTAAACCTGCTTCTTAAGATTGCTTTACTGCCACCATTTTTTTATAAATTCACCTCCATGTATTTGAAAAATAATTAAATTCACGTTTTAAGAATAAACAATGATAGGAAAATATATTTTTCTATTTTGTCAGTTTAAATAAAACATTATAACTTTCAGGTTGTTCCAATATAAAATTATGGAAACAGAAATTTCTAAGTTCCTAGGCGACCTGAGAAATGGTGCCAGGAGTCGTACGTCCATGATTTTACAATTAAGATCGAATTTTCTTGATGATAAGAATAGAAAAATATTCTTGTACAATTGTATACATTATTGGCTCAATAAATAGATGGATAATCGATTCTTAAGGCTTAAAATAAGCAGAATTAAAATTTATTGTGGCACATCGAATATTCGAAAAGAAGGGTGGAAGGTAAGAATGGGGTGAAATTGCGAATAAGAGAGAAAAGCTGGGGAGTTCAGGGCTAGGATATATGAACTCAATTTGAGGAAAATACTCGAGAGAAGGATGAAACAACTGGTAAGGTGATGGTATGAAGGCTCCGGGCCAACAATTACCCACAGAGAATATTGTACCATGACCAACTAACGAGCCAGAGTCCAACCACGAAACTACCTCACTCTGAGTCAGCACTTTCGCGTTGGATTAACTTGAGGGGATGGGAGGAAGCAGAAGGGAAAGGGAGGTGGATGAGGTAGCAAGGTGTTGGAAGCTTTCGTCGTGCTTCACCACCCTGGAGAATATCGCGAAGCAGACAATTCCCAAACCACCCACACCTTCATGAATTATTATTGCACCCTCGTATCACGAAGTAGACACTTTGTTGCACAACTGCTTAAAAGCCACGACATTGGAGTGATTGGCAAACAAGATCAAACCCAACGGGGAAAAAAAACAACATTAAAATTGTGTGAATCCTTCCAACAATTTTATCCTCGCTCTACCAAAGTTAGATTAGCAGAATATTTCCTCTCATAACGAAATTTATTGCAAGCTGAGTATTTTATTTTTTATTATTCCTGCGCATGCCCTCGCGGGTTTTTACAAACCCATCCTATCACTTTATACCATTTCACTAATTTCCATATTCCTGAGAGACCCCCAAGAGTGTTGCCCACAGCAACTCTTTCCTAATGCACTACTGTATCGAATTTGTACGAGGTCCAAGGAAAACTGTGAAAACCCCAGCCGATACAGGCGGCTATATTTTTACTGAGTTTCAATTGATTAGCACCATCAGAAACTCAGAAAAACTGCTCCCCACTCAGCGATTGATGCGCGATCCAGTGCATGGCTAAGCGGTCACCCAACCAAGTATTGGCCTCGCCAGAGGCTGCTTAAGTGTAGTAATCGCCGGCGCCACACACCGACCGCGCACCAATCGCTGTCGGTGGTTGCAAGCTGAGTGTTGAACCCCTAAAACTGTTGATTTCCCATTTGTTTTAACATCTCTATTTGATTCCTCAATTTCTGAAGCCGTGCAATATTTTTATCGCTCGTACAGTTTGCATGTTAAATTGGTATCGTAATCTCGAAATCGGTTCTCGCAATTGAATAAGCGAGCAAAAAATTTTTGTGGAGGGACAACAGTTGATGAAATTTCCAGCACTTGCCCGATGAACGCTGAACCATATACTTGGTGTAATGAACGCTGAACCATGCACTGGCTCTCGCATCGATCGCTGAGTGGGAGACAGTTTTTCTGAGTTTCTAATGGTATCAACCAACTGAAACTCAGTATAAATATAGCCGCGTCTATTAGCCGGAGTTTCCACAGTTTCTCTTGATCCTCGTGCAAATGCGCTACAGTAGTGCATTAGGAAAGAGTAGCTACGGACAACACTTTTGTGGGAAAGGTTTCACAGAAGCCTGAAAGTTAGTTAAGTGGGGGAAAACTGCGATTGAAGTGATGGGATGGACTCGTAAAAACCGCAAGGGTATCCGCAGAAAAAATGAATAACAATAATATTATTATCACCCAGTGTATACCCTTTTCGCAATTTTACGATCCCATCCTATCATTTTAACCCCACTTTATAAACCGCTAACAGTTGCCCATCCAAGTAGTGATTTCACCGGATGCCAATTGGATTCGGACATTGTCACACCGTCCGTGTAGAAGAGACCGGGGCTATGGCCAACTTTTTAAACTTTTGCTTGTAAGAAAGAAGATAAACAACATTTAAAAGAAAAAATCGTTATTCTAAATAGAGCGTTTATTCCACTAACTCAGATAATTATTTCAGATTTCTTAGGGAATACTGAGTAGGTAATTGAATCGATTTTTTTTTGGAAATCTGTTTTTGAATCAACTAACCTCAGTTGTGTAGTAAGTTAACTCGTGGTAAGGGGCAGGTTAAGTATAGTTCGCATTTTATTGATATTAACAACAATTAGTAAAATAAGTAAAACAAAAGGAATGCTTACCAATATTTTATATTTAAAAAGGCAACAAACTGATATGTAACAATTTATATGAATGAAATTATTGATGATTATTAAATTAGCAAAGAGTCAGCTGGTATAGCCATATATATGCATATCCATATTATAGAATAATTTTGTATTATACGAAAATGTATCTTGTTGAATGCAAACAAATTAGAAAGAACAATATTAAAATGGGGTTGGCTAATAACACATGAATCAAGTAACCCCATGTCAATGTTGGCCTAACTGCCCCGCCCGACTTTTTTAGAAACAAAACGCCACATACACGGATTATAAAAAGAATTGAAAAAAATAATTATGCAGTCTAATATATGTACTTTAATATAGCGGACAATTTATAACATTCAGAAAAATGTCCAAGGCAGGAAGAGATAATAAAGACCGACAACAAAATTTCGTTTGTTACCTGAATTTTCAAAAACCTTTTTTTGCTTTTCAACGACGTGTCGCTTCGACGTATCGAGACACGTGAATGAGCGAAAGGTTACAATAAACTTAATAACAAACACGCACGTTTTTACATTCAATAGTTTGAGTGGTATTGTGAGTTAGTCAACTTACCCCTACGGTAAACTGGCCCCGGTTTTCCCTACCCATCGCTATCGGTTAATAATAACACCAATATATTATATATGATCGCAAGGGGAGTTTTTCGAAAAAATTTATTAAGCTATAAAAATTCTCACAATCGCACAATTTATAGGCTTCGCTTATGAAAGCTTGCATGACTGTATTATAAAGATGGGTAAAATAGTATCGGGAGGAGAAAAACGGGAACGACGGACCAGGGGAAGGTAACAGTCGGATAAAAATTCTATGTTATTGGAAACAATATTTTGAGCGTTACATCCAGTGACTCAGGGGGTTGGAAAGAGGGTTAACGGACAACACCACTGTGACCCCCTATTTTTTTCACATTTTTCAAGAATTTTTTTTTGTGGGAAAAAAAGAGATATTCGAAAAATTTTTTTTGGGTTTTGTTCAATGTATCAAAAAACATTTTTTTCACATTTTTCACGCCGCATGGTGGCGCTGGGGAAGCTCTCGCGTTATCTTCGCAGTGGTTCGCGGCACGCAGCAGAACTCTCTTCAACGTCGATCTGAAAAAAAATACCGAGTGTTTTCATTAATAATATGATATTTTGAAGAGAAGTACATAGGGATTTGGAAAAATATTGATGTTTAAAAAATAGGCACGCCTTTGAAATTAAAGAATGATTTTTGAGCAAAATTTCTCGTCGAAAATAGGCTATAACTTTTATAATTATTGAGATATCGAAAAAATCTTATGTACTTCTCTAGATAATCTACTTTTATTGATACAGTAAAAATTTGAAATCGATCGGATAAAAATTGCTCGAGTTCTGCTGCGTGCCGCACTCAAAAAAGTGGTTTTGAGAAAAATGCGTTCAAAGTTTTAGGTTTGTTAATTTATGTTATAAATTGAAAAAAAAAATATTTTCCTTCAATCAGCGATGCCGGCACCATATAGCTGGCCTTCAAGAAGCAAATCGTTGTCTCCTGATTCTTTCCTCGAACTTGTTAAGGCTTTTCTCGCTTCTTTTGCAGCGTCTGTGAGCGAGCGCTCCGCGAGCTGGATCCGCGCTGCGTCGGTCTCAACGCAAAAGTTGAAACAATTTGGGCCGATGGTTATCCCCAACGTCTCCAGTATTTTCATGAGACTTCTCAGGCCATCATTGAACACTAATACCGTGATATCAGTTGCAATATCAATGATTTTTTTGCTTCCGGACTGGCACTTGGGGGCTATTGCCCAAACTGATTTATTGTAGCTTTCGTTATTGTTTTGCGTATAGCCGCCCAAACAACGCTGCAGCAAATCGTCCCTGCTCAAATTTTCGAAGATTGGCTGAATTGCCTCCAATATTTCCTGAGGAAGAGGCGGTTTATGGCGATATTTAGAAATATCACCATTTGCGACCGCGCGCTGCCACGAACACCACGACTCGGCTCCTTCCGGGCAATCGTCATGTTGTGGCTCACTGTCTGTGGATATTTTATGTTTGATAGTTGCCCAAATTGCCTTCCTCATTTTGTCAACATCATCGCTGTTCCTCCGAATAGCCAAGCCGTAATATGTGCTCAACTCGTCAATCAATTTTCCGGTGAGCTTTCCTCTGCCAGACAATCCTTTTTTTTTTCACGATTTCGCGGAGGCGCGTCCCCATACGTTTTTGGACATAATCGATGCACTCTTTTTTTTTTATCTCGAAACCGTCGTATGGATTCGGTATGGCTATTCGATATGCCCAGAAACGTTTTAGAATCGCCGTCACAAGCGCCCAGCTGCGCGGGACCCCGAGCGTCGCGGACCGCTGCACCGCTCCACAAAATATTCAATATCTACGAAAATAATTATTTTTTCGACCTGGGTCCAACGGCATTTCAATCTTAAAAGTATTTTAGATTTTTTAAAATGGTTTTCAAAAAATCGATTTCTTGAAGCCGTCACAGTGGTGTTGTCCCTTAAGAAAAGAGTGAGATGTAACAGGATCCACTCAATACTCATTCTCGGATTCGTGGGTTCGTTACGGACGTTTATTATACTGTCCTACATACATCCCTATCCTAAATGCCTCCCTTATAGATCATTCCTCGCTTCTCATTCCTCGTTTTGAACATGCACAACCCTGTCCATTTTGTTAACGATGTTTTGATATTTTACATGATGATATCACGTCTCTAGCTTACTAATAAATATATCTCAATCAACAGACCAGATTATTTTCGAAATGTAATTTCTTTTCGTATTTTTGAACACTGTTTCAATGGTAAAAAAAAATAAACACGATCTCCGGTTCTGATCTATTCTAATTCCGTTCATGCTCAAGTACTCGACTTTATACTAAATTTTATACTCAAGTTCATACTCAAGTTGATACTCAATATCTTATCTTAAGGGCTAAAATCACTGTAACGGCCTCAAAAAATGCCTTTTTTCGACAATTTTTTTCGGGTGAAAGGAAAGGTGATAGAATAATAAAATTTGAGGGAGTTATTAAGCATATACTTAACTGTACAACAAAAAATTATGATTGAAAAATATTTAAAAATGGCGACACCAGAGCCATCCCGCGAGGCTTGTTGAATTCGAGGCGCTCTGCGGCACGCAGTGTAACTGGTGCAATTGTTGATCTGGAATTTAAAAAAAAACGCTTAATCTAAACACTCATAGCTGGTGAAGTACGTAGGGGATTTTGAAAATATTCATTTTTGTATTATTGGCGAGTGTTTGAATGAAGAGGTTCAATTTTCGACAGAAAAAAGGGGTAATTATTTGTTGATAAAAAATGTTTAAATGACCTTATCAAAAATTCCGTACGTATTTCACTTCGAAATGTTATTTTTAAGATATTGTCAAAAATTCAAATGAAAAGAATGAAAATTGTTGGTGTTATGCTGCGTGCCGTTTTGAAAAATCATGTTTCGAGAAAAACGCGTTTAAAGTTTTGAAATGTGGTACTGAAATGACCGGCACGCTCGGAGAAGAGCCCAAAATTTCAATGAAATTTTTTTTTTTCAGGTATAAACCTTTTTGCCTCATATTCAAGAGGGTTCAAAGTATATTTTAAGCCAATAAAAAAAAAATCGATTTTTCGAAAATTCTACAGTGGTTTTACCCGTTAAGTTCAATATTTGATCTCGAGTCTCGAAAGTTTGCAGCTACATCGATGTGTATATTTGAATATAGTGCGATTTGGTGGAATGTATTACGAGTACTTACCGGATATCGAGGATTTAGTGATGCGTGAATTACGAGAATATAATAACGTCCGCCAATCCCGGAATTGTCACCCTCTAGCTCATCCTACAAACCTTCCTCCGCGGTTTCAGCATTTACTCGAGTACGAACTGAGAGAGCTCTCATTGGGCTCGGATCGATCAAGGACCTACCCCCTTATGCCCAGCAAAATTGTATGCATGCACACCGAAGTCTAGTTAATCCGATAGCATCTTTGTAATCCTTATCCACATTTCTGCTTGTAAATTCACCTTTTTTTAGTAATCGAAATTTAAAAAAACATGTCTGAAAGGCTATTTAAAGATGATAATCTTATTCGTTTAGTTTATCACAAAAGCTTAATTGTTTTTAATCCTTGACAGACACACTTGTTTTTTCCAACCCTGATAGGTACACTGTTCCAAGCACAAATTCAAAGGACGATTCTGGACCTCTGAATTTTCGTAGATGCGATTTTTTTTTCCTGAATTACAGTTTTGAATCTCTAGTTCTCAACACTCCTTTTGTTCTACATAGAGGGCGTCAGTCTTCTCGAACCATGAGGATAATCTAACCAGTCGGAAGTATCACAAATCGACCGATAACGGCTTTCTCGAGTTGAAAATACGTTGCGGACAATGTACACTGTTACAAAGGACATTTTACAATGAAAAATGGAAAAATCGTTAAACCAACTTAAAATATATTTCTAGCTTCAGGAGTATATGTGTTAGCTTACATTAGATACGACTGAAATTTATCTCGGTACATTCAACCTTAGTGCTTCCATTTCACTGACCAAATCAGCCAGTGATGAGTTTTTCTATCCCATTTTTCCATCCGAAGACGACATAAGCGTTGCATCTCCCTCATTCTACTTGGCGATAGGAGAACGAGGAAAATGGACAAGTATATAGAGGAGATCGGGGCAAAACGGGATATACGGGGCAAAACGGGATACCTCGAAAATTGGTCAAAAAATGTTTTGTTTTATTTTTTTAAATTTTGATATCATCTCAAAATTAAAAAAAAAAAAATTTCCCCAAGATTTCTTCATTGTTTATATTTTTTTTAATTGTTTTTTTTTTTCATTAAAACTTTTTCTTCACGAATTTCTTCATTTTTTATATTGTGACAAAAATAAAAATGACTTGTTTTTTTATACCAAACAGAACTTTTATTTTAAGATCAGAATTTTTTTTATATATATTACTTTGTTTTCAAATTCATAATAATTATTGTAAGTTACTAATAATTGACATAGTTGCAATACGTAGTTAATCATGGATATTTATTTGTAAAATATCCGAATAATGTTAGTTATATTTTATAAAGCATGCAAAAACTTATTCAGTAATAGAAAAAATGGCGAATATAAAGTTGAGCGTTTCAGGCATAACGTTTCACACACTGCATATACCTTTTATCTCTATATCTCCAAAAGTCAACTGTCAAAATCCCATTTTTTTATAAAGTTCTTTATGTGTTCCTCGGCAGCTCGGCCACCAATGGTCATGAGAACTTGAAGATAATTTTAAAAAGCTGAGAATACCCTATTTGACAATCTTTAGCGGCTCATTCGATAAAAAAAATGTTTCATAATGCGATTGCTTTTCAAAGAACTCTAAAAAGTGGCATATTTCCAACGTTTCATAAAACCTCATGATACTCCGTGAAAAAAAAAATCCATTAAAATTTTCGCATTTTTTTAAAGTTCAAAGTGTCCTTAAAAAGTATGCCAAGACGTGAGACCCTCAAATGTTTTACTGAGGTTCTCAATAGTCAAATACGGCACTTCAATTAGAATCATTCAAAAATTACCTGTTTTATGTCGAGATATTTTTTTGGTTGAAAATTATGGTTGAACGGCCTTTATGGTTCGCCTTAACCTTATTTTTTGTAAAACAACAGAAAAAATTTGAAATATTTAAAAAATACATAATCATTTTTTTCTATTATATTTTTTTTCGAATTACTTTTTTATTCCTAAATTGTTTCGATTGTTTTACGAAAAATAAAATTTGTTTGTCAACATCTACGTTGATATAAAAAATGATAAATAATTTAAAAACAATGATGTAAGTTAATGACCAAAATGCTATAAATAAAGAAAAATTATGTGGAAAAAAAAAATTTTACAAATTTTTGAGGGGTACCCCAATTTGCCCAATTTTTTTTCTAGAAAATTATAAAAAAAACGGAGTACATTTCTTGATTGGGAGGGAAAAGAAATAGACGAAGTTAGTTAAACTTGAAAAAAAATACAATATTTCCTTAGGTGTCCCATTTTGCCCCGGTCTCCCCTATGTCGAATAATATGGCTTCTGTGTCGGTTGCTCGAAGGGGATTGTCGCGGAGAACATTGAGGTTAGTCCGCGTGTCGTCTTATCTCTTATTCTTCATCCAGCATATTTTTCATTCGGACGGGGGATGGGAAATGGGTAGATCGGACAGAACGTAGCAGTGTGATTAATCATTTGGTTTGGCAGAATACATGGATATTTTCTTCCATTGAGTCGCCCTTGTTATGACACATATGTAGTTTCTCGATGTTTATATCACTGCAGGATGAGTATATATATGCATTTATCTACGTGGTGGCAGCCACCCTGAATAAATTATCTCACATCACAGTTGGCAATAACGATTCGCATGATATGAACGAGGACTGCATGTGAACTGAAACTGAAAGTTAATTTGATCCACGTCCCCACAGTACGCAGTTAATATCTACCTAAATCTAGCAGTATCGAGCTAAAATGGGGGATTGTAAATTTTGTATTACATGTAGGGGACACAATCGAACTCTACTGACGAGAAGTAAATCGAGTATCAGAGATGTCATAGTAACAATGCTGAATTTAATTGCATCGAATTGTTCGCCATCGTTCCGGATTCGTCCGTGAGAAATTGAAAAAGTTTTCATACAACTTTCCATTCTTCCACCCCTCTAACTAAGGGTGCGTTTTTCTCTCACTCACCGAGGATATTCCACGAGTTTTGTACTACAAAATAAATGCCGAGATTGGAAGGGGTTGTTTTACTCGAGCAAAAAACAATCTTTTTATACTTTTCCATCATCCCCCTCAACTATTTTTTCTTTTTCCACTTCCGTCCAATATTTATCCGGTGAATTGCAACGTTGCCACGAGTATGATTCGGGTTCACGTTATTCTAAAAATTCTGCCCCTATCACTCTTTTTCTATCTCTCACTCACTCACCCTCTCTCTCTCTCTCTCTCTCTCTCTCTCTCTCTCTCTCTTTCTCTCTCTCTCTCATTCACCAGCCAACCAACCAATTCCTCGACTGACTTTGCCAATTTAAAAAGTAAATGAAACAGCTAATACTACCGCCTATCCTCTTTCTCTCTTTCTGGCTTGGTACAACTTTTTACGTCTATATTTTTTGTTATTGTTATTTGTTTCAACGATTATTCCTTGGCCTAAATAGCTTATTATCATCATTTCTTTGCTCTTGCTCGCCGTTCTCTCTCTCTCTCTCTCTCTCTCTCTCTCTCTCTCTCTCTCTCTCTCCCCATCTCCCTCGACCGCCCTTATATTATATCGCCCAACAAAGTGGGAAAATATTCGTGTCCTTACTTATAAATGAATATCGAAAATTGGTATTTTTACACTGCTAATTCAAGACGCAATTTTTATTCCATGGAAAATGATAGAAACCTTTAACAAAATTTAATTTCCATTATTGGATTTTGGCCACATTTTCAATTACTTTTACTTTAAAAAGGCTCGCAAAAACGGGAGAATGAATCCTTCATGTTCATCCAAATTGGAAAAATGAAGCTCGAGTGCTACTGATAATTTTTTCCCCATTTTTTTCTTTCACAACTCAGCTTAATGCCTTAAACGAAATTGAGATATCTCTCTCGTGTATTATTTCGTTACAGCTCGTGCAGCACGTCTGCTTCGTCTTGCACGCAAACTATATTAATGAGAATTCTCGTCACGACCAAAAACCTGCTATTCTCATTCTCACGGTGTACATTATATTCCAAAACGGAATTATTATCCCTTCGAGATTTCAGCGAAGAATTCATTCCATCCATTTTTTCTTTTTGACATTTCACGTCATTTCGTCATGAATATGAATGTTATGATTTTTATTTTTAATCAAAAAATGACAGTGGTAATAAAATGCATTATTAGTATTATTAGAATATTATTAGAATAAAAATTACAACGGCTCTGACAATTCGTGAAATATTTTATTGAAAGATTAACCCATCAGCAGACGCGCTATGAGACTTTTTCTCACACTTACATTAAAACGATGATTACTCGAAAATTTTAAATGACATAAACATTTGAATTTTTTTCTATCTTCATCAAATTTATTCTTCTATATGATAGAAGAATTAAAAAAATTATTTCAATTTTTGTTTTTAAATTTTTTTAATGATTATTTTTTGGTTTTTAGTGTCAATTATCGTTGTATTTATGGTTTTTAAAAATAAACATGTTTAATAGCCACAATCACTGTAGCGAAATTGTTTTCAAGTTCCTATTTATCAACTTAAACACTTGAAGCTATACATGTGACAAAATCTCTCATCGCACGCCCAATGTTTAAAGTGTACGTAGTGCGCCTGATGACGGGTTAAGCAAAAAATGCTCATCTTTATCATTCGATTATATAACTACGAGTTTTTTTAAAGATTCTTCTTTTTAATATCTCATATTTTGCTGAGACGAGGTCGAATGATAAAAAAATAATTAAAAATCGTGGTCCAAGTTTAAAGCTGTAAATAGTTCTAGGGAATCCAAGTTTGAGGGCTTTTATTCGTTTCTGGACTTGATGGATAAAAAAGGGGAAGGGGAGAGGAGGCGGAGAAAAGTGCGGTATAGACGTCAACAAGAAAGGGAAAAGGGCTCGAGGCGAGGTTCAACAAATCCGGGTGAATATAAATCTAGAGGCACGGAGATGACCCAATGGCCGGGAGGCTCACGTTGGCAAACACCTGACGCTTTTCCCTGTCAGTAACAAAAAAAAATTAGACAGAACTGCGGCAACGACGTAACAGGAAAAGACCCGTGGCGAAAGAGGAGGAAGGGAAGGGGCTGTAAAAAGGGTCGACGAACTTCTGTATCTTTTTCTCTGAGCATTAAAAAAACGCGGGATTCACTCGTCTCGTTCTTGTGGTCGTCCACTTTCCGTTTTCCCCTATTTTATTAATTTTATTTAAAAAAAATACTTTTTCAAGGTTTTTACCCATGAAACACGCACTTATTTTGCATGGCAGTGCGGTTTATAATGGGGCTGCCACGCTAGTGAAAAAAGGGTCAAAATGGACGGTAACGAGAATGAGGGATGGATACAAAGAGTATAATACTAAATAAAAATGCGAGATGGGAACGTTCATTAAACATACGTACAAAAAAATGCTTCATTTCTCTTTTTATTTATTTATCATTTCGTAGATCCATTTTTTTGTATCATTAATATTATTTAATAGTGTTCTCACGTTCCTACGAATTGTGCTCAATCAAGAGGGGCTGAAATAAAAATGTTTTTCACCTGGTAACAGATCGATCTCATTACATTCATTTATTACAGTCATTCAAGCTTTTAACTACCCTCGTACTGAGGGTGGTTTCCAAACAGAGATCATTATTATTACCTCTATTATTTTCGTAATAAAAACCACAATTAATATTCATTTTTTATATTCATTTTAAACGTAATAATATTTTACTTTTTACAGTTATCATTTATTAACAGTTTATGTTATTTTTATTGATATTATCATGAATATGAACTGTTCAATTATTTCGTAAACCAGTACGAATATTTATTATTAAACATTTGTATGTACATGTTGACGGATATAATTATAAACATGTATGTAAATACAATAAAACGAATCGAATTAAATTGGAAGGTCATATATGCGAGCCAGCAACCATATCGACACAGATACAGGCGCAGTTTGGCCAAGTGTATGTTTGGGTTTAAGTTGCTTGTCGAGGTCGGGGAAGCGTAAAATAACCTTAGCAGCCTGTACCCAGCTATTCGCCGAGGCGTTGGCTGGCCTCAACTTGATACCTCCTCGAAAGCTTTCCAACCGTCTTCACAACCTGAGAGTCCAGCGTTCTAAGTTTTTCCTTCCATATTCGGGCATCGATCAAACTCGAAGCATTTGTCAATGTCGGCGGAACGTGACTCGACGTTACATGAATATGACCTCTACAACACGTGAAGTGTTGCCATCACTTTACCTCCTTTTCACCCTTCAATTGACCTCTACACTAATGACACATGTTAATCTATCGAAAATACGACATGAAATTACTTTTTCATTTGTTTTGGTTTTTACATCCATTTTTTTGGGGAGAAGAAGGTATGTCTCAGTGGAAATGCACTTTTTGCCCATTTCCAACTCGATAGGGATCAAAAACAGGTCTGTTATTACGAGCCGGGTAGTCGAATGACGTTTTAAGCTCGGTCGATTTATTATTGCAAAAAGTTGACAGGCCATTAAACACCCTGAAGCTAAACTAGAGAAGCATACATTTTTATCTGAAAGTTGAAATTCCTCGGTTAACAGCACCCGTAGGGACTGTTAAACTATTTTTTTTTTTTGCTTTTTTTCGTGTATTACATTTTTTCCACTTGTAGGGTGTTTTGTGGAGGGCGAAAGGTGCTAAAGACTGACGCGCATTACTTATCGTTGGAATGAATCTTTTCGTCTCTCTTTGATAGGTACAGTTAAGTATTGAGGTTAGTGCATCAAATTGATCGGACAAATGGGAGAGCTTCGAAAGATCCGTCAAGTTTTCAACCTCAACGTAGTCGCGGGTGTATCAACTTTCCCCTAGTTGATCGTTGGCGAACGATAACAAAATCGAGAACCGTCCCCCATCTAATTCCGGAAGAATGTAAAAGCTTTTTTTTTTACTTGGTGCCGACTTGTCCAACATCACGAGAAATATCTCTATACCAAATCATCATTGAGAAAAATCTAGTAGGGGAGAAAGAGCACGAGACATTCAGGTCGTCGGCTCGGTTATCCCGAACGAATGTGCTCGGGAAGATTCTTCACGAGATCACAAAGGATTCAAAGGAGCTTCTCAACGAGCTATTCAGGCCTAGAATAATCGATACTTCTTCGCCCCTAAACGTTCACAACCCATTTGTGAGAGATACTCTTAACTTTCAATCCGGTAATGTCCAATCGCAGAGGTTCGATGGATCCAGTTGTATCCGAGACTCTCAAAGACTCTATTCTACTTGCCATTCAATTTTATATCACTGGTAATCTTCCGGGAGTTCATGATATATCATTTGGAAAAAGCTTAACTTATGATACGTTGAGAAGTGGATTTAATAGAAGCAGATTTATTTATATATTTATACAGGAAACTTCGGAAGGAATAGATTATTAGGATTTTAGTGTGTTGGGTTCACTGAACTTTCACAAAACAATAATTCGACCTACTTTCATATTCGATCGGTACCCACATTCCTTATATATACAAGCCTTAGTGAGTGGAGTTACTTGCAAGACACAGTCAGCACGCTTGCCAACTAGCGATCGACTAAACATCAAAATCTTTGCGAACATTCGAGCAAAAAAATTATTTTTTCTCCTGAAGTATGGTGTTGAGAGACAGCATCGGATATAAATATTTTGATGACGCCAATAAATTCACGTACATATAAATAAATAAATCAATGTACATTGAGAAAGACAGAATTCTTTAAAATGTCGTCTGCATTTGTATCTGTTGAAACAGAGTGCGCTGCGAAGAGTGGTGGAGGAGGTTCAGTAGTGGAGCATCATCAATCTTCGTACTGGGAGCAACCGTTCAGCCAGCCATACTTCGACAACACGACGAAGCGAGAAACCACGACGACTGTCGGTCAATCTGCTTACCTGCACTGCAGAGTTCGAAATCTTGGTGATCGTGCAGTAAGTTCACACACATTATTGTCAAATGAATATACCTATATGTGGGTATTTTTTTTAAATTTGTTTATTTTTATTGTACAAAAAAGAATAATACTACTACTACTCCCATACCACTGCAACCCTAGTCTTATTTTTATCACAGCACGTGATCGTAACTCCGGTAATAACTTTCTCTATCCTTGTTCTTTCTTCACTTTGTCCCACCACACACTAATATTAGCCTTGTTCTGTATGCATTAGTAATTTTAAAAACCTCTTTCCCTCGTCTCCACAGTTCCATGTCTTCGCACATATTTGCTCCATGTATAATTTATATGTGAGTATAGTATGTGTATGTGTTAGGATGTGTGTATGCCTGAACCACAGACCCAGTAACCAACAATTTAGACGAAATTTCATCGTTTCCATCTTGTAAATGTTAGCTCACGGCGTTACAAACGCTCTCCGAAGCGTGTATACAAAAACTACGGTCCACGACGATTCGTGATTGTTGATATTACTCTGCACGAGACCGTCGCACTGAGGGGTGTCAGATATTTTATGACGTCAGAGATATTTAATCTAACTCAGTTAGAGTTTTGAAATGTTTAAATTCACATTTTCGTAGTTATTTTTTATGTTAGAAACGTAAAAAAACGGGGCGTCATATTGTCCTTGAGATGAACAGGCAAACCATTTTGTTTACCTTTTAAATGACTAAACAAATCTATCCCGCGTCAATACGAAGCATCCTGAGGCTGATGCCAATTCATCAATCATCCAGCACTCAAGTTCGTTCTAGTTAGATGCGCTTATATTCCCGGACGCGAGATGCAAATAAAATTTCTCGTTACATCGCCAGGTACCGACATATTATACAATATTTATGGACATAATATTAACAAATGATTCGTTCAACGACTATCCGCCCCACTCAGAAATAAATTACCATCTTTTTTTGCCAATTAACAATACGTTCGGTGACCAATTTCTTAAATGGATATATTCAGTTCAACTCTTGCCTCGACTGTTCATATAACCTTTATTCATTTCTCGCCCTCATAGCCAGAGCCTTTCTCAAACTCAATTATCCGCACGTCATATACATTTTTGCCGAATGATTTTATGATTCGTTCTATTATACACAGTTCACGTGCCCGGTGCTGAACAAATCATAAATATATTCTTGTTGAGTCTCCATTCATTTGTAACCATATGTTCTATTCATTTTTGCTTTATCAGGAGCACTTCAGCTTTTAGTTGATTCCGTTATTAAACCTCTATTGAGACACGTCAAATTCATGAAAGCGTCGAAAGCCCGCCGGCAATTCGCGGCATGACTGCCAGACAACAAGCGCAGTCAGCGTTTTTCGTAAATTAAGCCGAACGCCCTGAAATATGAAACGGGTCTGGCTATACTTGCCACCAGATTTTCTCTCTGAGATCCAATTCGTTGGCAATTCGTTTCTCACGTCTGAATGATTAAGTAAGCATGTCTCTCAAAAATTTCTTAAAAGGAAGTGCACATACAGTTGCATTATTAAATGAATAAAAAGCCTGGATAATTCACTTTCGTTTCTATCACGATTTCGAAGGGCACCCGTATACAACTATCAAACAAATGGCTATTTTCAACAATATACATTTGGATGAACACATCTTTTTTGTGCTTGTGCGTGCACGTACGAGTAAGTGTGTATTGTGTGTGTGTGTATGTGTGTCTGTACGTTTGCTTCAATATGGAGAAGTAAGTGTAGTCGCGTACGTGGATATGGACGTGCGTGGCTCCGCACTGAATAATAACATTATACCCGTTATCTGGCGAGGTCATGCATCAAACAGCCGGTGCCTCTGCTGGTCCGATGCTCTTGATGGTAGCCTCTGTTGAATACCGGTAAAGCTATCCGTCCTATGTGTACTCTGTTGTGACACAAGCACCCCGGAGAACCCGTACCATTCTAATCACCGATCGTAATCGCACGATAAATCAAATTCTCTCACCCTTCGCCCTGCCCTCTCCTCTATCCCTGCCTCTATCAGCCCCAATGCCCGAATACCCGCCATATCCGCACGACCGCATACGCGTTTTTATTTTCCCGTAAAATCGATGTCTCCTCTCTCCCGGTACTCAGCGCTTTTTTTATTTATTATATTTTTTCCCCTCACGCACTTCGATTTTCATGTCCACAAATATTATGGACAGAAAAATCGAGAAAGAGGCGGAACGTCGCGGCCAGCGGTAAAAGCAAAAACGCTTTATTGTGACCACTGTGAGCCCCATAACGATCGATATTTTTGTTTGCTGTAAAAATACGATTTTTAAAACTGGAACGCGTTTTTAGTGATACAATCACCGCCCGCGGCGGTTTTTCCCATTCTCTATGCATTTTTTGTTTGTTTGTTCATTTTTTGTTGTTAGCCCCAATATTTCGCTGCCCGCACCCTCTTTCCAGTCAGTATTTTCAACGAATGTTTTCATGTGGTTTCGTCCAACACCCACACATGAATCATGCACAAGGACCAAACGAATGCTTGTTCATTTAGAAAAAAATTAGCCACTATTTTATTTTTTCTTCGAATACACCTTCCGTTTAAAAGTTAGTTTGATTTTTTCTCTCTTCCACAGGTTTCGTGGATAAGAAAGAGGGATTTGCATATTCTCACTGTCGGAATATTAACGTACACGAATGATCAGAGATTTCAGTCGCTGCACAGCGATGGCAGTGACGAGTGGACATTAAAAATAAGTTCACCGCAGGTTCGAGACAGCGGCACTTACGAATGCCAAGTCTCGACGGAGCCGAAAATCAGCCAAGCTTATAATCTTAGTGTCGTAGGTTTGTCAAATTCAATTTTTATCTTCCCTTTATTGTAGAAGTGATTATCAAAAATTATTAACAGATTATCAAAAATTATTAGAACGTTTAAGGTTCCTTAATCCGACTGAATATCGTTAATAATAAAACATTTTTTAACCCAGTTTCGAAAGCCAAGATAGTTGGGAACACTGAGCTTCACATCAAGAGTGGCAGCGACATAAACCTAACGTGCATCGTACTTCAAACTCCTGAACCACCGTCCTTCATCTACTGGTAAGTTTTTTTTTCAACATTTATGCAGATTATTTTTCTTATTGCATTTCAACTGTTATCATTGTACATTCAATCTTTTTCCTCGAACCTTGCAGCCTAAACAATGGAGTAATTTTTTCTGTACTTGTTTTCATTTTCTTTCAATTTAACAGGTACAGAGGTGAACACGTAATAAACTACAGTCAGCGAGGAGGAATAAACGTAGTTACGGAAAAACAGACAAGGACATCACGGTTGTTGATTTCACGAGCATTACCGGCTGATTCTGGCAATTACACCTGCGCCCCATCGACCGCAGAATCCGCCAGTGTCCTGGTCCACGTACTCAATGGTAGGTTCTCTTCCACTACGAACTTTCCTACCATGGTTCTCTCCTTATTTCAGAATCATGCTCAATCTCTTCTACTTTTTTTTATCTCCGACCCTTCCGACCTCGATCACCGAACGATTACCAACGTCGCATTTTCATTCTTCGTTCCCCCTTTCTATTTCTCTTTCACTTGTTCTTTGACCATTTTTCGATCAAGAACTTCTCTGTCATTAAACATGAAAAGTTCGCCTCTCCAATTTTCCTCCGATCGTTCAGCCATGAAAGAAATTGATCTATCTAACCTCGGGATCCTGATTGAACAAGCCACCCTTGGCTTGACCTATAAATCGAGACCCATCTCATTCCCAGCCCTGGGAGTTATTCAACTCCTATCGTTTCGATAATGTACCACGTGGACTTGATAATTACGAGAATCGGAGAAGAAGAATAATCTATAAAGTGCGGACAACCCATGAAAACATCTTGGAGAAATTTCCGTAGAAGAAGACGAAGAAATAAATTATATATAATGGTATTTCTGAGCTTACAGAAACTTCTACCGGAAGCAAAAATTATCTCCAAATTTATGATGGGTGAAGGACACCGGAAATCCTCCATTTTTTAACGTTCGATACGTACCATATTGGTATCTGGTTAATTTTACTTCAGCGTCAAATTCAATTAGCACAAAGTTCTCAACGTAATCTAACTGGATTAAAAAATGATTCCCATTTGAATGTCTACATAGAAAAGATCCAGACTCTAATATTATTATACGTGGAAGCAAAAAATAGTGTCCTATATTTTAACGAGTGGTAGATAATTAACTAATAATTAGAGGGCGTATGCTGGTTTGAGCAAAATGGGTGACGGAAAATAAGTGTATTTCAAGTAATTTGATAAGTGGCTAAGACGACTGTGACGTAGAATGTTTGCTCACGTCACGAAATGATCTTTAACATTGGCACAGCGCAATAGATGCCTCTCTCGCCGTTCAGGAATCTCTCTCAAGTAATTTGATAGGACCCAATATAAGCTAATTATTATTATTGCTAATTTATTTCGTATTTTTATTATCTTACTTATGCGCGAGCGGACAACGGGCTCCGGTCATTATTTTTAAGATCGGTATAAGGATCGTGGCGGAGAGAGAAGTTTGAATTTCGAACGGACTCGTCGTCATCCATCACACTGAGATATTCTCGCCGGAGCCGTGTAACAACATCTTTAGGCTTACGGAACTCATCGTCATCTAAGGATTTTCATCGTCGATCTCGGAGCTTGCAAGTATCGTCCAACAGCATGTGGATCCCGATTATTAGCGAGGGTCAGCATGGCTAATTTCGTTCCCGTCCCAGCGTCATTCCAAAATATTGATTATCGATTATCATCGTTACGTTTACCGTGAGTAAGCGAGAAATCGAATGTTAGGACCTGTAACCGCGGAGCCGCGTCAATTTATCATTTTCGAGGACTCGAGTTTTCGCATTTCACGAGAAGAGACGTATTTCTGCGATGTGACCGTTCTCACCCTTCAAGGGAGCGACGCCACCGAATTTCGTAACGATCTTCTCGATCTACAGCAACTGTAGCGATGAGCTGTCGTTTCGCTCTAAATTTTGAGTATTTTGTGTATCGTTTGGCGATAATTTTGGTTTGAGTATTTTTTAGGTAAAGAGCAATACTGTTTCGGTAGGGCGTTCTCACGCGAGAAAATTACGTAACGAATTTTACGCGACCAAGTTCTTTCGCGACGTTCTCGGATTTATTATATTTTGAATCATCGAAAGGGATGCCTTTATTTTTTAAGGCAATCACCCCGTGTGATATGTTGAAAAAATGGATTTTTTTTTGCATAAATTGATTTCTATACATGTGCAGAATATACTGGTAAAGTGATTTTCCAATATTCGAAGTCGTTGAAAAATTACAGCAGTTAGAAGACCAGGTGTTCGGAGCGCTTGGTCGAGAGATCGGCGGGGCGAGGCACCGGGCCTTTTGTGATCTTAGTATCAAAAAAAAGAATGCGTGGGCCATGTAGAAAAAAGAATGGAGACGCGACTCCGTAATGCAAAAAAAAGTAATAAAGGAATCGGTGGAAAAGGCGCAGGCAAACTGACTGACAAGATCATCAACGAAATGACAAAGTTTTACGGATTAGCAATTCGTCGACATTCAGATTCTGTTGAAGAAATGAAGAAAGAAGTTTGGGCCACTTTCTTTCATAAAAGTTCCTCAGAGGAAAATTCTCAGCATCAAAACTGTCCAGAGGGCGAAGACAGCTGGTGCAAATGGCGGCAGGCTGAAGCTAAGAGTGAGCTCAGTCAATTCCATCACGAAAAGCCACCTTTAACACCAGCAGTCCAAGCAGCTATAAAGCCTGTGTATGAAGACTTGTCAAGAGATGAACTGTTGACCCGATGCTTAGGAGCAGAGACGCAGAACAGTAATGAATCTCTGAATTCATTGATCTGGACTTTCACTCCAAAACATCTTCACTCCGGTGCCAAAATCGTTGAGATTGCAACATTTTTGACTGCAATTATCTTCAACAAAGGATTTCAAGGAGTCATAAAAACATTGGCGACAATGAGATGTCCAATTGGCCACGAAGCGCATGCTTACGTGCACCGCCGTGATGAAGCACGTATCGCTCGCTCCGAGCGGCGCGGGAGCGATGTCGTGAAACAAGCCAGGATTGAAGTAAGGCGCAGCAAGCAGTTTTAAGGGACTTCCAAGAGGAAGAAGAAGATATTCTCTATGGACCAGGCATAGCAGATTAATGGTGAGTAAAGATTTCATAATTCAAATCGTATTTGAACTTTTAAACGCGTTTTTCTTAAAACTGCATTTTTATAACTGGCCTCCACGATATCTCAAAAACGGTTTGACCGATTGCTTTGAAATTTTAATGGTAGATTTAGCATATATATAGTCATCGATTGAACTAAAATAATACAAAAATTCCGAGCCGTTTTTTTTATAACAAAATAATCGAAAAAAATCATGAAATTTGAAAATCATTTTTCAAAAACATGTCAATTATTCAATTTTCAATATTTTCGAATATTTCTAGTTCATTCGATAGCCACAGCTTCACAGATTAAAATGCCGTTTAGTTTTTTGAATTCAGATAAGCCAATCAGCCGGAATCATGGAGAAAGTCGACAAACTTTTTTTCGACATGGGTGCCTTTGGAGTGGTGCAACACACATTGTGATGAAGATATTGGTCTGAAAATATTCTGACTTACTGTTGAAATATCAATAAATATATAGTAAAAAGTTCAAATGTTTATATTTTTATTGTTCGTCAAAAAAAATCCCAAAGAAAGCTAAAAAAAACCGACCATCACACGGGGTGATGGCCTTAAAACGTCAGAGTCGAGATCCATCGTTTAAGTGTTTTGTCTTATCGTTCCCGGTTGTAAGAATTACTTTAGTCAAATCTTTTAGTCAAGTCGCCATCTTGAGCGTGTCATGTTCACAAAATTTGAAAGTTGATCTAATGATATTATAGCCAAAATCTTGTTATAAAATGTCTTTGTTACCGTTATTATTTTTGCTATCATTATTGTTAATTGTTATCATTATCTATCGTTAATCATGATTTTGTTTTGCTATATCGCATTGTTTCCGCTATAACTTGGTGAACAATGATGAAAAAAAATGTAAATCCTTTTGGGAACTTGTAATTGAAACTTTTGTTGTCGCGTTTTCGTCTTTTACGAGATCAGATTTACTTTCGAATCAAAAAATTTTATGATCCCGAAATGTTCTCATGGTTTATCGTAATTATTTCATTTCCATTATGAATCGTACACGCTCTTCTAGCATCGTTAAAGACTAGCCTAGTCAGGAATCATTTATATCTGATTTTACAGTTATATAAATAAATTTTTGTCAGTGAAAGTTCATCGGCTGGTGCTCAAAAATAATTGTAAAATGGAGATTTATTTCAGTCGCTTAAGTTGACGAAAAAAAAAACATCTCACCCTATAGAAAAAATTGAACGCTCAGTTTGAGCTCGATGTGTGATGAAAAGGGCTCCGAAGGGAAACCCCAAACGGAGTAAGCTTCTGTCACTCTCATTCTCCCTAAGGCTTTTTGTCATCAGATTAGCTCCGAGTCTTTAAGATCTAATAGATATACGGAGCTTGTGCAAAAACTGTGTACGTATGGAGATATCTTTCTGAAGAATACCCAAAAAAGATGTTCAAGATTTACAGAATAGATAGATCGCAAATTCTGAAGGAAAACTTCTTGGCTATTCCACTTCACTGTTGATAAAATATTAATTGAGAATAAGCCAATCCAATATCTATCCTAGTACGTAAACAGTGAAATGGGGAAACGACACCCACCCACTACAACTGAGCAGTGGATTTGCTCGTGCCATGGAATTTATATTCCAGCAGCGGTGCGTCGCAGAAAAAATAGCTAAACATTTATCGTCAGAATATTTTAATTATACCATCTTTCAAGACTTTCGCACAAATTTTGATATAGCCCATATTTGGTAGGATTTGCCAGTAAAAAATACATTTCCGCTAACGTCGTATCTTCCAAAATTTACCTCCACCATCGGGTGACGTCACAATATCGAGGCTGGAGACTCGAAGATAGGCGACACGATCTTATAGAGGTCATAAATCCAACGAATCCTGACATAACCTAAATGGAAAAGGACATAAAGCGCTGAGTACCAAAATTGAGAAAGATAGTCCGGAAAGCATTCAAGGAGTCGGGAATGCTTACCATAGAGTCTGAAGACATTACGATTTTTCTGTTTATTAGAATTGTAGGCTTATGGATGTTTCGAAGCCAGAATCTTATCTTATCTAACCTGCATTTGCAATTCCTGATCATAAAATATACAGTTGTCAATTTATTCGTTTTTATCTGTTGGCATCTTTTGAACAGAAACAACTTTCTTGATGGGTCTCGTTTCATATTATTTCTGGAACATGTTGCCCGTGTTGCATAGGATTTCGAAGTGCGGCTTTCCATTGTTGCGACGCCATTAAGCATCCTCTATTCTCCTTATTTCTCCGAGGCAGAAGAAAGACGAAAGATGGCGGGGGAGGAGTAGCAAAGGGACGAAGGAATAAATCCTCTAGATATGTCTTGGCTCCGTCCCTATTTTACGTTGACGCGAAGCAGAAGAAGAAGTAGAAGAAGAAGAAGAAGAAGAAGAAGAAGAAGAAGAAGAGAAGCAACGGGTTTGCTATGCCACGGCTACTGCCATGCTCGGTTAAACCAGCATGCGCTCTATCCGGCCGCGTCGAGCCGGAGGGATAAATCAGACGAGATATTGTCCCATGCAAATCCCTACCAGGTGCTGCTGGTGGATGCCCCCCGTACGCTCTCTACAACACACCATACGCGTCTCATGCTACGTAAACATAGACTAACCCCTTAACGTACACGTATATCCGTCCAGGCCATCATAGCGACCACCAACCCACATCATTCACACATACTACACGTTCACCATTGCATTATGCAACTTCGCATACATCTATATGCTATCGTAGTTTTCCTGCGCGACCACTCGAGTCAACGCAACAAAGCGTAGACACTAAGGCAAGGTCATAAATATACGACCTCGGTAGCCTTGATGGGCTACAGGTATACACATCTCCCCTATCATGAGGTATTACTCTTACCGCGCGGAACTGAAAATTGCGTCGAGTGCTGGTACCACCCCCAACCTCGGTTAGCTTCATCATCACAATAACTTAACCTTTTTCTTTTCCTTCATCTTTGCCATCAGACACGATCTCTGGAGACGGCTAAAAGTTAGCCTCCATCCAACCCCAACTAGGTCACCCCAAGCCTCTCCTCAATTACATATCCATCTGCGTTGGGAAGATGTCCCCCTTGGACCTGCTAAGAATCAAGGGATCATACGTTTCAGGGGAGCTTAATTATTGAAGGATTATTTCGCCTAATGAGTACTCCGGGAGAATATTCTGATATTTTTTATTCCTACATATTAGTATCGCGAGATCAATCTGCTGTCTTCGATGTTGATGATACTTAGATGCTTTAACAATGGTTTTAAAAAGTTGGATCCTAAATAACATTCTTTAGGGACAAAACATTGAACACGATCAGATGTAATGACGTTGATGGTTCAGTTTTGTATAAAATGGGCCCCTTAGGAAACCCTGATTTCTTTATATAGTTGTTAATTCCATATTGCAACTTGAAGATATTCAGGTGACAAAATTCAAATCCTCCTACCTGGATATCATCTGCTGAATACTGTCAACATTCACTCGTACACTTATTCATTTGCTCATTGTCTTATTCGTCTCACCGTCGTAACTCAACTTCCAGTTGGTACATAAGCGTGTCTCATGACTCCACCATCAGTGTGCCTGTCTCTTTGGTGTACTTCAACAATCCCTGTAGAGCACTAGAGCTGGTGATCTAAAACTTGGTTTGAGACGTATCGCAATTACGAGAGGTAGATATAGAACGAAAAGTGCTAGATGAGGGTTGGAGACACTTTCAGCGTACTGATTTGTGGCTAATTGTCGTCGACGTTCCACTATTGCGCACGTCGGTATTTAACTTTGCTCTCGTTGGATAGCTCTTCCAGGAATATACGCCTCTCTGCACCGCCAAACTTTATGTCCTGTATGTTTTCACTCCAAGCAGAAAATTCCATCGAGTTTGCCAACTCAGCAAACCCAACCCTTAGCCCAAGCAACTAAAAATGGATTGACGTCTTGTTTTTCAGTCATGCTGAAATGGAGCGAAAGCTTCATTTCCCGAAAGATCCCGAAAGAAATTTCAGTATCCTGAGGATTATGAAAAAAAAAAAATTCTTCGTCGATAGACCGTCGAGAAAGGAAAAGACGCTTAAGACCGAACTTTCATTTCCTGCTTTCAAATAAAAACAAGTTACGGATCTAGCAACTTTGGCAGTAACCCAAAACGGCCTTAATTTTGATCTGGACCAACTTAGTAGGATAATAGAAGCCAGTATCTAAAAGAGTTCCGACACGGCGACAACAATTCAAATGTAATAAACGCTAAGATCAACCCCAATGTGCATAATAATGTATAAGAGACTCTGTGAAAGTGGAAACGACTCGACTCGTAGCTGAGGATCGATGGAGTTAAAGGTGCAAGCTAGAAAGGCTTAGAGAGGATGAACGAAATGGAAAGTGGAGTACCGGATGGAAGGGCGCCACCTTGTTCACGGACTAGCTTGAAGAGCGAAAGCTAACGGGAGGGCGAATAATTAAACGGAAAGCGAGGAGTGACGGCGACACGGCGCGATAATGTGAAATCAGCGCTCATATTTTGCCAACGAGAAATGGCTCCCGTCAGAGCTTGGTCGACTCAAGATTTTCAGTTAACACCCCAAGTTTGTATAGGGTTGCGTCTATGCGAACGTGGAAATCTCGATAAAACACCGAGACAAGATGGAAGTGTTTCTTTCGATTTTCAGCGTTGAACGAAGATAAAAAATAACGAAATGGAGCAAGGGTTTTGGTAATACCTTCAGGGCCTTTATATCAGTAGATAAGGGATGGCAGAGGGTGAATAACAGTCTGAATAGATCAGTGATAATACGTGCTGAAGATAAGGTTAAATAACAGGCTCTTTTTTAGACAACTGTGATTCATCCTATATATGTACATTTGGCTGCATTACCTCGCCTGCGAGAAGCATTCGTGTACGATGCCGTACCATGGCGGACGTTTAAAGTGAAATGTGGAAACATTTTTTTTCAGCTCAATTGACATACATGTGGGTTTTCCAGGTCGTTGATGTAGAATTTGGTTACAACCCTAAATAACCCTTTTCAACATAACCGTTGTAAAAATAACCTCTCAAAGTAACCGTGATCAAAATAACCGCAAAAAATTGAAAATAAAGTCAACCCCAAACAAACCAAAATAAAACGAAGGCGAACAAATGAACATAAACACAAACAAATCCAACCAATAATCACGAACACAACGCTGAAAATGAACACTGAAGTAAAATGAGGTATTTATAATCGGGCAATGAAAATTCAGCATACCAGCATCATATTTGTCAGCAGTCGATATTTAATATGAAAATATGGAGATATTCTCCATGTACATACTTTTCAAGGAATAATTAGAAATCTGTGGGTTATTCTAAATGGTGGTTATATTATTGTCAAGATTATTTTAATCACCGGTTATTTTTTGGGACGTTTTTACATCGGTTATTTTGATCACGGCCATTTAGGGCGGTGACCGTAGGATTTTATATCAGATTTTAAGAATTCAAGACTAGTCTTCTAGCCAGTAAAAAAAAAATCGTATATTGAAGATGTGTGGTAGATAATTACTTATACAAATTTATTGTAGAGGGGATTTATTTCACTGAAGTTGAAAGATTGATAAGATTCACTCTCCATTTCTTTTCCTTCTTGTGTCTAATCGCGAAATACGTTATCGGCACGAAGTGTTAAGGTTTTCAGACAAAATCCTCGCCGCTCTCATCATTCGTTGAAATATACATGTGATATGCTATCGGGCCCATGGTTTCCGCGCTGGGAATATAAAGTGCTGTATTCAAACGGGTACCTCGTAGCTGTACTCTTACTTCTTGTATGTCGTATTACTTACTAACACGCTCTGCTCGTTTTCTTTCCTTTTCACTCTTTCCCTTTCTATTCTCCCTCGACACTCTCACCACTCGTGTGAATATATTACATGCAACTATACATGTATATAAATGGTTTCCTCACCGGATTATATGGGCAATGTGAAAGGATCGATGTCGTCGTTTCTCTCTCCCTCCCACTCTCTGTCTCTTCCACTGCACTTGTCACATTCCGAACCCCCTTCGCACGGCCATTGGCACTCTTGTCTTCCGTATACATTTACTCTAACATTGGCAAGGTCTTCTTTCCCTCAAACGCAGCTTATCTCTATTCTACACTTGAATCTGACACCAGGTTTATACCCATCTTTAATCTTACAATATTCTAAGACATTTTTGTTGTATTTTTTTCCTTGTTAGAAAAAATATAGAACAGTAAATATAAATGAAAGAAAAGACTTCACAGAAATAGTACAATTAATATCAAATGATTCAGAATAAATATATATCTTATTCAGTGCAGATGTGCTAATTCTTTTTTTTATATTATTCATTAACACATAAAATCATTCATAGGTTATAAAAAGAATCAGACTCACAATCCCAAAATGAAGGTAGACAATTATGAATGCAAAATTTAATTTATTTTCGACATCGAGTTAAAAAAGGGAGAGGTCGAAATAAATGCATAGAAGAGTTAAAATCAATGCACGAATGTACTATATACTGAGAGGGCCGAGCTTCCATTTCAGTTGGAGAATTCGATAACTAAATCAATTATTTCGCGTGCGACTCCGATGCGAAAGTTTTTAATCCACTGGGCGTCCTATCACATCGGCCCCTTCGCCAATCACACTAGTCCGTGCGACCAAATTAAATTTATTCCTTCGGAGTTCTTTCTCATTCTTTTTCCCCCTCTTTTTATCTATCTTTTATTCGTTTTTATTTAATTTTTTATACAAGATGTCCTCTGACGAGATTGAAAATATTCACTTTTTCATATTGACCAAAATAGTTGAAAAATAGTTAAAAGCCGAGATTACAAAATTTTATTAGTATATATTTTTTTAATCGTTATAAATCAGATCGTATTTTGTGATTATTTATTATTCAATTAATTCGTTTTATATGCTGAAGATGTTTTTTTATTCAGTACGTAGAATAATATTTTATACTTAAACAACGCATATAAGATTTAATTTGATATATCAATATATGCAAATATTTTTATTCGAATCGTAAAATTTATACCTTATATTCGGAATCGCATCGTAAATCATGTGTCATGAAAAATAGGTTCACTATAACCTCGCGAACAATATTCTCACACCCATTTCTGCATTGATATATTTTTGTCTCGCCCTTTTTGTTGAGCGAATATTTAAGGTCATACATATAAATCGTTTAGTCTTTATATTCGAATTTTTGTACTTTACGACTGTATAAAAATCCAGAACGCTGAACCTATTTGTGACACCGATCGAGGGAAAAAATCTTGCGAGAAATAATAGCCAGTCGCGTAAAAAACCGTTTCGAATCACATTTTTTTCCTGCGAGGCTACTGAAGCTTTAACGACTTTCATCTGGCAAATATTCTAATCAAAGTCACCTTAATTGAAGTATTTTAAAATGGTCTCCACATCAGCTATAAAAATTTATATATATTAGATAAATTTTGCAAAACTTTGATTTCACCTTTTCGTAATCATGATATTGAGACCCATACCAACCAAACGAGTCTGCTTGCCTCATAAAGGCAAGCAACTTTAATTGTAGATATTTTTTTCTATATTTCTCTGGATATTTTTATCTATATTTATGGATATCAAAATCGAACAGAAGTCGCTGGAAGAAAGAAAACTCATGGACCAGCTTCGTGTGTGATATGAAATCGATAGACAGCAATTTCGTTAACCCAAAATAATTTCGTCACGTCGAGTCTCACAGAAAAAATACGTGCAGTCGATTCACAGGGAGGTCGGGAGAAAAAAGGCCGTGAATTGCCTTAGCTGTCATAAAGTATCGGTTTAGCCTTCTCCATATCGTGGAATGACGAGGCATGAATCCAATGGCGAACCTAATTCTAATTCAATCCACTACCACACAATATTATAATTCATACAAATAAATTTATTTTTTTCTCGCATATCTATTCTTTCCTATTCATTTTTTCACATATCCTTGTTCAAAAATGTTGACTGGTATGGAAAGAAAATTGCTCGAAGTGTTTTACAATTAATGTACAATTTACTTCATTTACAAGGATTCTTTATCTTGGTTCCCCTACAAAATGATTTTCTTTAACTACAATAAATTTTAATAATCTCGATAGAGCAATAAAAACAATAAAAGTTGTCGTATTCGATTGAATAAATAACGATATTTGATCTATTATAATAGCAATTTTTATCGCTTATTCAACGTGGAAAGCCCAATAGAGGATGATGAAAAAAAATATATCCAACTGTATCAGTATATGCATGGATGTGTTATAAATCCCAGAGAACACGAGCACGCATACGAGAGAATAATTTTCAAAGTTACATATACATAAATACTACGAGTTGAGCTACATTTTTTCCTTGCTCTTTCTCTCTCCATTCTCATGGATAAACTTAACTACATACTGTGGCCTGGGGTTTTCCTTTTCTTCTGGAGGCCCCTAGCCCCGTTCACAGCCTCTCTCTCTCTCTCTCTCTCTCTCTCTCTCTCTCTCTCTGTCTCTCTCTCTGTCTCTCTTTCTCTTTTCTCCCTTTCCGTAGTCGTCCTTCCTCTTTCGAGATGAATACCTCGCCATTGAGAGAATTCGCCTCGCAACCATTGTGTCCCAACACACATCCGCCGTGCAAAAACGCTCCACAGTTTCTCCTCTACCCCTTATCCCTTTTCCCCGACTATCTTTACCCTTGGATCCCTCCATCCTATACTTTTATACCCGTTCCGCCTCTTTCCCAACGCCCCTCGCGTCCTCGATGTCTCATAAGAAAATACGACAATGCTCCGTAATGTTCCCAAGCTTGGTACAGGCTTTCAATGATACCTACCTGTATATATGTATTATGGATACATATACATCTATCTATATGTATAAAATGTATACAAAACTGTAGGAATCCTTTTTTTCTGTCGAGATATTCAATCCCTCGGATATATACCCGTGTTGACAAAGAAAATATTTATACACGCGTATATTATTTATTACGACCTAGCTCGTTGAATTTTTATCACATTCAACAACGAGTATGAGAGCTTCACTTTATTCAGATGAGCTTATTTTGCATTCAGGTTTACTCGTTTTGGTCTAATTTGGGTTCAGCCTCGTCTGGTTGATGTTTTTTTCTTTTCTTTTCGACTCAACAAATTGGTTTGGTTCAGATTAAGTCCATTTAAAGCTAGTTTCCATTTTCCTAATATTAGTTATGGTTTTCGATCAAAGCTAATATCTAGGCTAAAGAAATTACAGGAGTATGCCAATCACCAGTAAGGTCGCTCAATACTTGTGTAGCTTAGCCCACCGCACGCATGCTTTATGTGCTCGTGGTCGTATAACGTTTATGCATTTCGCCTTTACAACGTATTGATTATGTATGAATGGGATCGTTAACGTGTTGATATTGGCAGTTCCATGAATGGTTGATCATCATTTCAAACCACAGAAAGTTGGGTTTATCTGATCAGAGCAACCTTTTCAAAACATCGATTCGGACTCAGTCTAATTAAAATCATAGAAATTTAATATTTAATTAATCTTGATGTATGATGCATGTTGACCACATCTGCCGAATTTCCTATTTCCATATGGTCAGATTCTCTTGAACATTAAAACCATTACGAAAGTTCATTGAAACTTCACCTCTATTATTATTATTATTATTATTATTATTATTATTATTATTATTATTATTATTATTATTATTATTATTATTATTATTATTATTATTATTATTATTATTATTATTATTATTATTATTATTATTATTATTATTGTGGGACTTTATTGCTAATCTATCTCTCAATACGAAGCAATGTCTTGTAGGTTAATGAAACGTCTTATCAACGTGACTACACGGAGAGAAATATTTCAGAATATTTATAAGAAATTCCGGCAAAAGGAACTTTTATTTTGTAATGAGACTTTTTACAGTGCTGTTTCCGAATTTTAATGTGCCATATTACAAAAATTCATAGGCTTTTTACAAAAAATCATAACTTTATTTCAAATACTGCGATGCTGATTAGAATCTTAATTTGTTTTTTTATAAATTAGCCCAGTGAAGTCTTTCGCACCTAATTTGTTGTGCAGAGCACGGTAATTTTTGTGATAGCAGAGCACGGTAATTTTTGTGATATTTTTCTCTCCGTATATATGATGAAAAAGATGGTCAAAGTTTTTCCTTCAAACTCTCCAAATATAGTTTCAGCCACTTTGTCAATAATTTATCTATAGTTGAAATACCTTCATGAAATTTCATTAGTGGAGCTGCATTTTTGAAAAATTCTTCAAGCCACATTCATTTTTTTCTCCCTGCCTATGAAGGTCATGATTATTCACGAGGTTCATTTGTTCATTTACATTATTCATGATAGTCTGCAGAATTAAGATTGACTAGGAGATCGTATACGATTACGATATGGAGTTGAGTTGAATAGTGAGAAAACGATTTCGTGATGGGATAGAAGTAATAAAGCCTTCAGCCTGATCCGTTTCTGTGGTTCGTTATTCCACTGAAATTGAAGGGGAACGATTACATGTTGTACTCCCAGTAAAAGATGAGACTACAGTAACTGTATGGGTTTTAGGTCAGGTCAACAAGAACAGAGCGTACGTGGAACGAGGAGATAGAAAAAGGCGGGAAGACAGACAGACAGATGTAGCCATATTTGAAATCAGTTTGTAACAGTTTGAAGAACATCGACACCGATTCAGCTACCATGCAAGTTCTGCTGCTGTTGCTAAAGTATTAGTGATATCGTAGGTGCATACTAGAGCTACAAGCCCGATGCATGTTCCAACAATAGAGGGAAAAAGGAGGGGAGAAAGTAAATTTAAACGCACGTCAAAACTCGGCCGCACCTTCATCAGTCACCCCTTGCCTTCCATCCAATACTGTGCCTGGACGCGTACAGAAAACAGACAGCTGATTTGCTAATAGCTCTCATACATCATGACCCGAGATTCAAAGTCTCGTTCAACACTGCAAATCTGATGATCCAAATACAAGTGACAGTCAAAGGATTGTAACGGTAGGTGACGTAACAGATTTCCTTGTAATGTCATCATCGATGTATCACTGATCATTTCCAAGAGCGAAGGCAATTAGTGCTAATGACAATAATCATCAAGCGCTTCGAAATAATCCCTCTAATGTAGGCAGACATTCATGGTGATCATAAATGTTCATTCAATTCAGCTACGTCTGGGATTACATCCGGAAATAAGGTAAAAACAGAAGTTTGTGTGCATTAGGAATTGAAGCTTTGAGTTGACTGATGACCTTGAAAATGGGAACCTGATAAAATCTAATAAGCCAGGTCATACTTGTATAAACGGTTGATGGTCAATTACACTTTTTTCAAAATTTCGCACTGTAACTGCACTCTGTATTTTGACTGGGGCTCTTTTATCTTACTGAACACGTAAATACATTTCTCTGCAACGCGAGGAGCCGACTTGACGAATTGGTTTTTTGGATGCTGGAGGCGAATGGATAGAAGTGATGAGAAGTAGAGCTTGAGGAGAACTCTATATAGCATTAACTGAGTTCAGGGCGTGGATTCGTTCTGAGTGAACCGGTCAAGTAGCCGCAAAATCTTGCCCCGAGGCTAAAGCGAAGAGAATGCTTTAAGAACGCGAAGAGAGAGATAGAGATTTTTACGTTTCTTTCTTTCCGGCACATGTCCAAGAGCCTGAGGCACGAAAGCCACTGCCCATGACGATGTGTGTCTCTATCCCAGCTTTTCTCCTTCGTCTTTGCTTCTTTTATTTCGACTCCAATACCCGAGATGTTGGATGCTCGTGTTTTCCTGAAAAAAATAGTCGTTTCTTGCCCGAAGAAATGTTCTTGGAAGACGATGGAAGACATCGTTCTCAACGAAGTGCTCTACACTCGTTTACCCGTACTGCTACTCACCTTGAATTAAACGTCCGTCATTCCCACCCCAACACGAAATAGTAAAGATACTTCGCCCGTGAATGGTTGCCTGCTTACAGGCGCCTTTCAAATCCTATAATAATTTGCTCCCGGATATATTATCCCGGTATCACATAATCACCCTGTTTATCGGCAGTAACTTGTCAAAAAATGTGTTCCATCCAAAACTTGGGCATTCGCGACTGCAATTAATTGTCAATAAAAAAAAAAATTCGAACGACAACCTGCCTGCCTACACAAGCTCATAGTTTGGCGAATCCATTTTCCAGTAATTAATTGTCCTGTGCGTCAAAGACTCTCCCTGCAATGCAGTAGACACTTCATCACTGTCGATGCTATACGAACGACTATAAAAATCATTCCGCGAGCATTCTGCAGTTTATTTTCATTCCTGCACGTGGAATTTAACTGAAAAGTATTCCCACAGGGGTCACCCAAATCTGATGCAAATAGCAATCACTCAACTTATGGGAATGTAATTTTTTTCCGTTTGTTTCAGGCGAACACCCGGCGGCAATGCAGCACGGAAACTCGAGCAAGAGTGGAGCAGCAACGCGCACCCTTGCCCTTTTACTTCTGCTCATACACGCTGGATCATTCGCGAGGTGACTGATCGACGACAGGCAGTAATAACGTTGCCAGGCTTACGGCGTCTGTCGTCATTTGGATCAACAATGATTGCGTGTTAAACTTGAATCCTTTCGCGACCAATCGCACTCCTAGCCTTTTCCTACCCGGCCTTCTCATCCCTTTCATCGTAGTGACGCTTTTCCTTTCTCACCTTAACCCCCGTGGTGTCTTGACTCAACTTTTCACCGACATTTGTCCATACATGTACACATACCAATCTGTAATTCGGAACAGCTGGATCGATGCATGAGCTGGGCTCATTCCCAGCTCAATGCTCAAGTCCTTGGGGTGTTTTAACAGTGTAAATAACTGATTTGGTCAATCAGTATGTGGTGCGATATTATAGTTACTTTGATCTACATAAACGTTGGAATTAAAGAATATTGAAAGCCGGACCGTCCAATAATAGGCCCAGTGTTTTCATTGAGTGAACTTGAAAAAGTCCACAAAGGCCTTCTTCCTTAATACGACAATTAAGGTCAACTGGATATCATAAGCGGATGACCCAACAGCTTTGGCTGCTTTCATAATCATGATGGGACCCTATGAGATCTAAGGGGCCCTCATGTAGGTCTTTGAAGTCTCCAAGTCATCCAGCTGACCTAACCCTACGGATCTAATTGCAAGGCAAAGTCGTAACAACTTTGCGGAATCTCGTCTGAAGTACGAGGAATGTTTGCAAATGCTTCAACAAAACGAAGAATCAAACTTCGCAATATACTACAACGGCGAGGCTCAGAGTTCTCTGACATTAATTCGAAAGTGCGCTTTGTTCAGAACTTGATGGAACAGTTACACGTCGTTGATCCTTCCAACAAAGTGATTCGAAACGAAACATGAGTAGTGTCTAATAATAAAACTGTGATTAACGTGTGCAGCATGTTGTTTTTTCTTTTGTTTTATATTTTCTGATGAACGCGCGATGTGTGAACCTTCGATGTACAGTGAGAAAACGAGTTAAGGTAGTCCTGTTGGAATCACAAAGCCGTTGAGGTTAGTGAGAATGGCGAAGAGACTTTTTTTTAGAAATAAAGTAAAAAAGGTAAACATATATTTGTAAATAATTTTTTATACTCGTTTACATTTGTTTTATCTATTTTTCATGAATTAAAATGTTCTTCATATCCTCATTATATATCGAGGTCGTACACAGGATAAAAATAATATTACGTTTCCGTTTTATGTAAAATTATTCGAGTATATTCTATTATATCAAATTTTAATTAAGTGTGCAAGGTTGAGTAATAAAAAATTGTTTAAAGGTTATCAGTGTGAAAAGAAATAGTGGCATCAGATGGTTTTCGATCAAGTTATCATCAGGATTACCTTAATCTCGTATGACGCGATTGATTGGCCCAGTTTGGCCGTGGATGTGTAGTTCGATCTCGTGAATGTAGATCTACCAATTCTCACCTCAATCGACACATGTTGACTATCTCTTTGAACTCTTCGTACATGTTTACGATAATGACAATTAAGGTACTCGTGAGGTCGTGCCGGTCGAGATACGCAAACGCTAAAGATACGTGTCTGATATCAACGTGTAATATAAATGGTCGAATCATCATTCCCTTTACTGATCTTCGATGTCTCGTACGACCTTCAAGTCGTACTCAAGGTTTCGAAACTTCAAAACATCACTTAGATTTATTTATCTCTATCTCTCTCTCTCTCTTTCTCACTCTCCATTTGGCCCTAGTACACTAAAATGAATATCCCACAATTTTTTTGGTTCATGAAGCGGTTAAAAAGTGAGAAGAAATGGTTTTTTTGCTGCTACATTTTTTTACGTTTTTAGTGTGCATGCACGCTACTAAAAATTAAAAAAAATAGTCCATATGGTTTATTCGAAGTAAATTCAGGAAACTACTTGGTTCAGAACAACAATTTTCTGTAACTTTCGAAACTATGAGCGAATGACTGAAAGTTTTTCTTCTTCGGAACGGTGAGATTTTCGAATGACGAAGGAAAAAAAGGAAAATAGAGAAACTTTGATGAACGTAAATGTTCACGACTAATTAAATTTTGAGCCCCGATATCCTAGGGTCGCTACCGCGAAACGACCTTCTCTCGTTCGTCGTTGGGGGAGACTAAAAATTTCATGAACTCCTCGCCCTGCCTCTCTTTTATCGTTTCTTCTCCACTGAGTGAACATGTAAAAAGGGATTTGTACCAAAAAGCTTGGGATATCTCTTGTGATTGAGGGATTTAAAAATTCTTAAGCTCTCACATTCGATTAAAAAAATTCTGGCAGTCCCTATATTTTTGACTCTTTTTTGTAGAAGAATTTCCAATTCTCCAAGAAAAAAAATGATATCGACATCCAAAAGAGTTGAAAATGTTGAAGTCTTGAAACAAAGTGAAACGAAAATAATATTGAATAAAATTATAACAAAAATCGGGCAAGGAAAAAAGTTTGAGGCTTTTCGAATTGTCACAGCGCAATGTCCTGGAAAAACTAATTTTTATTAAATAAAGAGGGTTAATGTATTTTTTTTACAAATATTTCGATTAAAAAAATGACAGAAAGTATAGAAAGATAGATATAGAAAGCAAGAGACAAAGCGGAGCGAATAAAAAAAGAAAAAGTAGAAATGTAAAGACGGAGGAAGAGGAGAAAGCTTTCCGAGTCTTGCAGCACGAAAAACTCGTTTATTCGGCTGCCAGTGATGCGGCTCACTCGAGCTCCCATTTTCAAGCTTCCTTTCTCTCTATCCCTTTGGATTTCGCTATTCCCTGATTTTTTTTTTTATCTCTTTTATTCATACCTCAGGCATATCACGATAAAATACCATAGGCGCGTAGTAGAGCAAAGGCTGTGCAATTTGGAAAAAAGAGGTACAGAAGAAGGAAAAAGGAGAATAAGAAGAAGGCAAGCTTAAGATATAATACCTCGTGACATGGATATTGCGGAAGTTTCGTATTTCAAAAGCACTCTCATCTCTCTCTCCTGTGGTTTGCTGAAGGATTTTTTTCCTTCACCATTTTATCCTCTGAGTCGTTAAAAAATGAAACCCCTCGATTTTTCGCAGTTTTTTTTTAATAAAAAAAATATTTACAAAAGATGGTGCAGAACGACTGTTTTTTTACACGTTTTTTCCTGCTGTTATCCTTGTTATAAAATAGGATTTGGCAGAGTTCCTCTAAAAAATAAGACAAGTAAAACTTGTCTTATTTCAACAAAATCATTCCCGAAGAATTCTTATTTGCTACAGTTCATTTCCGGAACAGTCGTCCAGAAATTTTTTTTAACGGTTTTTCTATGGAAGAGTGCGGGGCAAAAATTCTGCTACAGTTCATCCTTCGAAGAGTAATCGCGGTAAATTTTGTTCTTCTGTCCCGTTCGTGGCTAGAAAAATCGTTGTCAAAAAAATTCTGATACAGTTTTTCTCCTGGAGAGTGACCTTGGTAAAATATTTCTTTCCCGGTACAGGTAGTTTCCGGTAAAATGGCGGGAAATAAAATTCTGGAGAATGATATCAGAAATTTTTTTGTCGCTAGAGTTTGCTGCTCGAAGAATTCTTTCCTTCGTACCGTTCCAGCTGGGAAAGTTGTCGCAAAATAAATTGTCAACATGCCATACGGTGTATTTGCCGATCTATATATCGACAAATTTAGCGATAACTGGCGGGCGAAACGAATGGTACACTAATACTGAGTAACATGGGAGGGGCGGGGAGGAAGTGCATACGTGTGCGTGTTTCGCGACGTAATAATTTATCCACGTGATCGCCAACGTCCTGTGCGAACGACGCTTAATTGTGCCCCACCGAGAGACGTTAACAAACGACATTCGGTGCTGCAACCATCCCCCCCCCCTCTCCCTCTCACTCTCTTTCCCCTCCGAAACTCTGCGAAGGCACGAAAATTAATGGTTTCCGATCCTATGCGTGGTCCTCGCTATTGCTGTCCCCGATGCTCCTCTACGAATTTTCATGCAATTTTAACTCGTTCGGTGTTCCCAAAAATCATTAACAGCTTGTCAACCGCCACGAATATTCCACGGAAAATGCCAATTTATTTTTTTCTCTACGGATCTACGATATATGACTGATTTAATTAAAATTCGACATGATTTTTGTTTGATGATGATTTCTCGTTGATGAAGATGAAATGTGTTATTAATTTACAATAGTTTAGGGAAAAACATTTCGTTAAAAATGTATTACAACCGCGCACCCCCTTTGAATGCGCTACGAGCGAAACGCCACGTTTTTTCGCCTTTTCATTCATACAAAAATGATTAGTTATTAATGATTTAGTATGCAAAAAAGGGAGAAATCGCATTTCACAATCCTAAATAGTTTTGTTTGCAGATTGATATCGAAAATCGGCTCGATCATACTTTGGATAATAGTTTTCTGCATGACTCCTCAAATTTTCATTCCAATTGTTCGAGCGGTTTTTACCGTAGCTCCACATTTCATGGGAGAACTTTGTTACTAATGGAGTTATCACCAAGTTTGTTTCCAAATTAAAGCTGCTAAAAAAATTATTAAGACTGCACAGAAAATCATCGCCTTAGCATCATTGATGGCTTCGCAAATCAATTTTGAATACAAGCTTGGTTTTCAGCCTTTCAAGGGTAGCCTAACCCTTTAAGATCACATGAATTTCGTTTTACACAAAAAAAAACATCAGAAAAAGTAAAATTTTGCGAAAAAATCTGAATATCTTAGCTTTTAATATACTTTCGTCCTATCGAGGGTCCATCAGTTAATGAAGTCAGGATAATATTCCAAGAGCCTCATGAACAAGTTCGAAAGTCAGCAGCTTACGTGATGATAATTGCTGCTTGGAAGAGCTCAGAAGGAAAAGGAACATATAGTAAACGAAATGAGAGTTAAAGTGGAGAATCGATTTATGGAATTTTAAAATAACTTTGGATAGAAATTATACGATTTTAATTTCGATGTGACCAATGAGCATTTAAGCCGTATAAAATTATACCCTTTTCTCTATCTCTTATATTCAATTGAATGGGTTTTAATGGATGTTCTCACAGAAAAGAACTCTTTAAACAGTAGTAAATTATTTCACAGTCCATTTCAACGATCAACGAAGAATAACACTAATACATATACATTTTCTATACGCTAATGAACCTGTGTAAAAAAATTAAGTTTTCAAAATCTTTTTTCACTCGATACGAAATATTTTATTTACAACCAGATGGCGGTATATTACTCCTTTTAAAGAGATTAAGGAGACTTGAAAAAATAAATATTCGGTCGCGTTTAATCGGGCAAGGACAAAAAGTATACGTTATCTAACAAGGTTTTCTTTTTAGTTATATTTTATTCCAGTGTATAAAAATCCAAAACCATTTTGTTTTCAATTTTATAGTACCATAAAGTATTTATTTCAGTATATTTATTGAGTACCGCTTGAGATATAAAATCGAAATTTGCACAGAAATTGTAATACACTTAAGTGCATCAAATGAATCGAAAAGCAGAACGACTAAAAGAATCATTGCAAATTTATTACAAAGGGATTCCAGAATTTCTCCGAATTTATCTTCGCGAGTTTAATTATTTTTATTGATTCCTCAGGTGTACTCAATGAGAATCATATTATACACGAAAAGAATACAATTTTTTTGATTTTTTGGAACATCATCCATACCGAATAAATCATGATAAATGCTCATTTTTCCCCGTCTTCTATCATAATCAAACTGAGACACTCACTTTGTCGTGTTATCGAATTCTGAATAAATATTATTCTTTATATATTACAATGAAATAGAAGTGATGATGAAACTTTTATATTTCGAGTACTTTTTAATGCTCTGTCGATGCTTCGGGATTTATAAATTGTTAAGCATTCGTAAGCCCCTTGATAGAATATCATGATAAGCTATAGTTACATTAGTTATTACAGATTTTCTCCTGTCGATTCGAGAGCATTAATCTTCATTGTCATTCCTAAAAAATATCGTGTTTCTTTCAAAGCTCCATATCGCTTACACTGCCTCGTTTCATAATTTCCGAGCTCATTATCATTCCGTTTGATACCGATGTCAAATTTGAAATTATGAAGAGAACAAAGAAACGAAGAGATGTAAAAAGAGTAGCTAATATAACGGAGTTTCGTTTTCTCGTCGTGGAAATCTCGCTATATCAGTCATATTTTATAATAAGACATTGGGAGAAAGCACGTCACAGCCTGGTTGAATATTCATCAGTAATGAAGTGCGAATAGAGAAGCAGGAATATTAAATCTGAGCACACTTGGCTCAAGTTCTATAGAGTAAGTGCATCGAATTTCTCATCGATATATGAAAACGTTCATTTTTATGCAGAGTTTGACGAATATCAAACTAGAATAATAAGAGTAGTTAAACTGCTAAATTCTAAAGGTACAAGCCTTTACTCATTTTTCTCTCACAAGCACAGTTAGAGGGATAATCAATTGGTAAAAACCAACCGCACACGCCGCTAGGGAGATATGCGTGGAAGAGTGTGCTAAAGTGGTGGGGCGTGGTCCCCCCCCCCCATAATTCTAAGTTTATGAAATACTGGATTTGCTAACCAGGAAACTATAAATATCTCAACAACGGTACTTCGGAAATTCTTTTTTTTTAACTTATCCCTTCAGAAATTCTCGATTTATCCACTTTTCAAGTCTTAGCCACAAATATCGACTTCCTCAGTAGTTAAATACAAAAATAGACATAAAAATGATACACACGATGTCAAGAAATATTTTACCTTTGAATCACCTTCAAAAGAACCTTTTTATCGCTATCAATATAAATTCATTCCCATATTTAAGTTTAATTCATTTTATTCCTAGAACAGTCAATTTAATTCAATTGAATATTGAATGGTGAATATGAACAAAAAATTATTTCTGCCTATCTCACTGCTTATAAATGTTCATAAAAATTCCGTAACGTTAGAGATATGATGGTCGACCTCAGAAAAAAAATGTATACATAATTTCATATGGATGTACATATCTGTTTTCTTTTTTATCGATATCCATTGCACATGCCGATATAACGGTATTGGTATCCATTGAAAATTCAAATTGGAGAAGGAGGGTAGGAGATTGGAGAGTATGAATAATATCAACAGGGACGCGACGTTATTTCTTCCATTGTCTCAATACGAAATATCTTTTTCTTTCGTATACATACATACAAATCTCTGGAGATTTTTTCTAATCACAGTAATGGACTACTCGCATTTCAACGTTATGCTGAATGACGTACACAGCGTGCACGCTTTCTTCGAGTGAAACAAAAAAAAGCCCAGAAGACGAGAAAGAAAGAAGAAAAAAGCGAGAAAAACCACGGGAACGTAACGATACACTCTGATAATTCGCGTCCCCGTGGTACCGTCTCGTCGATCAATACGATTGTGTATATAAATAATGATTGATTATACGTCGGGGGAAGCGTCGAAGGGACCGAAAAATATTTCATGAAGAGCCGTGAGAAGTAAAAAAAGACAATGCATTCAAACACCTCATAATCTGCTTATACAGACATTTTTTTAAATAGCCTTTATCGATATCGAATAAATCTAAGGACAATTTTGTTCTCTCGCTTTTTATCCTGATTGAAAAACTTTTAAGTCGCCGTGAAAAAAGTAAAGAAATAAAAATTACAAAAAAAGAAGGAAAAAGACTTTGAATTACTCTCGTTCTTGGATGCATTCGTAAATGGTTAACTTTTTAGTTGCTTTAATTAGCGGCTATTCACCGAAACGTTTCTCATTTCACTCTTTTTCTCTCACTAAAGTTTCCAGAAAATTCCGAGAAATTTCCTCCCCTAACGAAGAGAGAGAAATGAAAATATGTTCCTCGTGGCTGACAGCTCGCTAAAGCGATGAGAATTGATTATAAAAAAATTATTCAATTGATTTAGAAACTAAAATTAAAAAAAAATAAAACGGTATTATTAAAAATTCCGACAAATTTTTTTTCCTCCATAAAAAAGAGTACATAAGATGTGAAACTTGTTTTGCATGTTAATGGAAAAAAAGATATGCCACACTTCGTAAATTATCAAACTTATTTTGGGGTAATTTGAAAATCGTCGCATGAGCAGCTTTCTTATTTCTTATACTGATGGATGTTACGTTTTTCAGCTTGTCTTCAGTTTTCAAGCTTCTTAAGGAGCGGAAGTAGTTAGATATTATTTAACCCTCGACTGCTCAGACGGGCAAAAGCCCAGTTATGCGTTCGACTGCGATCAGTTGATTTTCATGTATTTTTTCGTGCAGAATTTTTGTGAAATCGACAAAAAATTACTTTATCCAATTAGGAACATACTTTACATTACCGATGAACATGGTTCTAAGCCATAATATGCGACCATGAGAATAATATTTATTGAAATATCAGCATAAAAAAAAGCAGTTGTATTGTATCGACATAACAATAGATGATGCCGCCATAACTACGTTCACCCGCCACAGTTTCGACATACACTGCGACACCGATTCAAGGGACCCCGATTGATGAAATTTCTCTCACAATGCGCCGAATATCGATCGGTACGGGAAGCACCCGGTCCAATCCGGACTTGCGTCAGGTATGCAAAGACGGAAAGACGAAGCGTGCGCGACCCTGATTTGTTGCAAGTGCGATATGGAGCCGGTCCCTCCGCTGTTGCTTGAATCGGGGTCTCAATGTACTTCACGCCATTGCCGGCTCTCGCAACTCTGACAAATGCCTGTGTGTACATTTTTTTAGTGGTTCTGATTTTTATTCATATTGTTTATTCAAGTTCAGTACAAATTTGATATGAGTATTTGTCACGTTCACTGCGTATTTTAATTTTGTGCATATTCGAAGAATCCATCACAAACAGTAATGAAAATATGACCTAAAAGAAAATTGAAAAATGTCAAAACGATTCATTATTAAAAAATTTATTTAAAAAATTCTTTCGACCGCAAACAACTGCCTAACTTGAAAAATCCCTGATACTCAAAAAAAATATATGCAGAAACAGTGATGATGAAAATAGTTTAAAAACATGTTTGCTCCTCCGCGAAGTCTACATTTCTCTAAAAAAAAATATGTAGTCAACAAATATTAATCGAATTTAGGGAACGTCAGGAGACGTTTCCTTTATCGTTTGTTCACGATTTTCGAGATGTCTGCCGACATCACCTAAATTGGATTATGATTTTTGGCTATATACATATTCTTTTTGGACAATCGATATTAGCTGCTATAATTACTTTTTTCCCTATTATTCCCTTGTAGACATTGCGGATCAGAAAAATGAAATTGTAAGGAAGTTACACTTACCCAATGAATTATTTTCATCTTTTCATTGGTTTTTTTTAACTTTTTTAGTTTTTTATTGTTATTTCATTTTTTTATTTATTCTCCAGTACGCTATTCCACATTCGGGAGTTTTTTGTTTCTTTTTTAACAAGTTTGTTATTTTTACACTTTTTACACTATTTTAGGACTTCCCAATTTTCATTAATACATTTTTTTCCAAAAAAAATGTTCCCATTATTAATTCTGAAGAGAGAGAGAGAGAGAGAGAGAGAGAGAGAGAGAGAGAGAGAGAGAGAGAGAGAGAATATATATAAAGATTGATTATGAAGACTGTTCATTGTTTTTTGTTATATCGACTCGACGTCCCGGAAGATTTTGTGTAACAAAAAAATGATATAAATAATAAGAATAATGAAAATATTAATAAAAGTGATTTTGAGTGTTGAATGTGAATGAGTGAAATGATGCAGAGAAAAAACTCGTTTGGTGCGCACGTTTCTCCAATTCATCCGGATGTGCGATGTAAATAAATTTCGACATTATTGAAAAGAAATTTCGATCGTATATCGATCGAGAAAGAAACATTTTTTTTCTGCTCCCATACTGAGAAATCACGAATTGTGTATAAAGTAGAACTGAACAGAGTCAAGTGTTAAGAATAATAAAGGCCGCAGAATAAAAAATAAAAAGCTATCCGATGACACAGAGAAAAGACAAGAAATAATAATGGTATTAATCATAATCATAATAATAGTAATAATAATAATCAATGAAAAAAACGTTATAACCGAAAAAAATCACTTGATCGCCACTGAACACTCTCGAGATAAGAAAAATTATCAAAATTATCGTCTTCGACATTGAGTTCCTATCCTTTATGATTTTTTTTTTCACCACAGCGATAAAGAAAGAATGGCAGAAATTTCTCTTGAAGAATAAGATTTTGAGTGAGTGTGTGAGATTTTTTTTTGTACTGCGAGAAATATGGAAGAGCACCAAAAAGCAACCCTCGAATGAGAGGCTTGTTAAACCCCTTATCATTATATTCGCGACAAATCTGTACATTCCGAAGACAAAAATTATTCGTTCGTGTGTAATGCGCACCTGTAATATACGAGTACATGTATTATATAAATAAACATATATATAAGTATATAAATATATAAATGTGTATATGTGCAGAGTTTTCAAAGAATTGAGTTGAAAATTGGCAGGGCAGATAGTTCGGGAAATTCTGAAGGGTCTTCGACATTTTCATTCTCAGATTCACCGATTTCGAAATATTATTTATTTAGTAAGAGTTAATTCAACAGTTCAGTCGGATTGGCTCTCAATGAATAATCGACATTTCATTAACAGTGCATCGTAGACAAGAATTGCCTGAAACTTTTCAGCTGAGAATTTCACTTTCTATCCACCTGTAATTATTTCAGCTCAATTTTTCCGGTATTCTGTACATCAACATACAAAAAATTGAATTAAAAATAATGAATGACTGGTAACATTTAAGCATCCGATTAATATACGAAGATCAATTGTTAGCGAGCGATAAAAACAGATATAATTAGAAAGAATGCAAAAAAATACCTACACACAATCAAATACACCAACATACACTCACACACAAACATAAAAGCATTATTCACGAATGTTGAATCATAAAATACTATTATTAATGTATATAATGACGTACTGAATTATCGAGAACTATGTTGAACCCAATTGTACCAGAATTCGTAAGGCAAGTAAAAAAATATTCATTATTTGTGGGAAAATCACGTGTATCATTTAATCACAAAAACCCTATATAATTGTTTTCACACACTTAAGTATGATCGAGAATATTCGAGCGGGGAATATTTTCATTACGGATATACAAGAGGTAAGTACGTACATACCCAAAGTTCATAAAAGCTTTTCTACCTGCATATACGTATAATATGTATATGCGCTGAACTATCAAGTACTTTAGTTCCAGCAACTCTGCCAACTACAACGGATTACCGGGCTATTTCGTTTTACTTAAGGAGTGAATTCTACTAGAACTATAAGGGGCGAAGAGAGAGAGAGAGAAGGAGAGAGGGGGGGGGGGGAAATTTCCGGATTTGGCAATGAGGAAACCTTTCTATGAGGACGTCTCTAGTGAAGGCCCCTTAATATGCACTTTCGAGGACTAAATCTGTCCTCCTCCATTTCTCTCTCTCTCTCTCTCTCTCTCTCTCTCTCTCTCTCTGTCTCTCTTTCTCTCTCTCTCTCTCTCTCTTGCTCTCTCTGCTACCAATACGCAGAGGCTACTCAGCAGCCTGCAGGAACGAATAATTTTTATTGATATTATTCTCCATCTCATATTGGTGTTTTTTCAACCAATTCATTTCCGTATAAAATACAACAATAAATTACATACAGCAATGTGCACACGGTCGGTGTGTGGCTCTGGCGATCTCCCAAATTAAGCAGCCTTCGTCAAGGCCAATACTTGGTTGGGTGACTGTTTGGCCATGCACCGGCCGGCGTATTAACGGGAGAAACCAGTTTAGGAGGCCGAAATTTTGGTGTTTTTCGTGAATTTTTTTTAACAGGGAAGGAATAATCAGAATTTATTTAAACTTGGTGGATATTTTATTAATGTTTTGGAGTACACTTTGTAATTTTTTCAAGTCATTTCCGCCGGAAATAGTGGAGTTAGAAGCTGCTGTCCATGGACGACTTTTTTTCAACTGGTGGGCATTCTAGCTCAAAAAGTTATTGACCAATCGTTCTGAAAATTTGTGTGAATATTTTTTATTCAATTACAATCTATATGAACCTAACTCTGGGATGATATTATTATTAAAAATATTTTTTTTAATGCAAAAAAGGTGAAAAAACATGGTATAAAAATATGACACTGTGTTCAAACACCTCAAAAACATGCAATTTTCAACTTTTTTGATCACAATTAGGTTCATATTCTTAGGAAATATGTTGTTAACGAAAAAAGAAAATTGTAATGATTACAGATAAAAATTGTGACTTCAGGAATGCCCACCAGCAAAAAACTCGGATGGCGATCGTCCATGAACAGCAACTCCATTATTTCCGGCGGAAATGACTTGAAAAAATTACAAAGTATACTTCAAAATATGAGTAAAATATCCTTCAAGTTTAAACAAATTTTGATTATTCCTTCCCTGTTAAAAAAATTCACGAAAAACACCAAAATTTTGGCCTCCTAAACTGGTTTCTCCCGTTAATCGCTGAGCGGGAGGCAATTTTTCTGAGTTTCTGATGATGCTAACCGACTGATACTCAGTAACAATATAGCCGCCTATATGGGCTGGTATTTCCACAATTTCTCTTGGCCCTCGCGCAAACGCGATACAGTATATACTGCATTAGAAAAGAATGGCTGTGGGCAACAGTGTTGAGGGATCCCACAGGAAGGTGACATATTAGTGAAATGGGGTTAGAGTGATGAGATGGGCTCGTAGAAACGCGCAAGGATCGCAGGAACTATAAAAAACTGAAAAAAAAAACATAAATACAACGATAAATTTCTATTTGAAATTTCATCTGCTTCTGTTCGCGTTCGGAAGAGTCGAGTATTTTTTTTTGCATTTCTCTTCGCAAATTTGTCGCGAGTCCGCAAAAGCCGTCGCGTGGGGACGAGTTATCGAGGACGGGCATTTTGGGATTATTGCTAATAATTGAGTCGAACTCCAACCCAATACTTTAAAACAAGTTAACAATAGGTTTATTGAGAAAAATTAAGGGTACAAAGTCGAGGTTTATTTGCCTCGAGACCAATCGTTCAAAATTTTGTCGTAGACTGCCGAATTTGAACTTGTCATGACTTTTAATAATTCGAAGATTTTCCCCCGTACTCTGTACCGATTTTACCCCCAACCAATATTCATTGATTCTCGATCGTTCGGTGGCGTGATGCCATATCAGCATTTTGGGGTGCACTCGCTCGTGGGGTCGATAGACTCACGCGCTGTGATCGAGCATCGATATTGCGCATTATTATATTTTTGCGTTCTGCGTCTATACACCGAAAATGCTCCAATCTATATTATGTTCGTATTTTTCCTATTGCCATGCGGATCATAATACAAGAAAAAATTTAGCTACGGCTAATATCCCGGAGAGGACCCAAGATAATATTTTTCCTGTGACATTTCGTCTCCAGTAATATCATCAAAAAACGAAAAACAATTTGCTTCGGCCAAATTAGAAATAATATATTTATATTTGTTTGAAAAATGGTTTTTGGAATTGAAAAAAAAAAATATTAAGATTTTGGTAAATTAACTGAGCTGCTACCATAATATTATCGTTGTCAAAAAGAATGTCATTTATTCAGAGATGGAGCTCGGATACTGCAGGACCCTTTACTGCTGACGATCTGAAGAAGGCAGCCATCAAGCTCGGCTAAATCCACCTCGAAACGAGTAGTAATAACACCTATACATGTGCACAAATGCCGAGGGGAGTATTTCGACTGTATACCGTCGCCATGAACCGTAAACTAACGACGGTAGCGAGTGCTTAAAGTTTGTTTTTTTTTTCACCTTTTTTTATCTCTTCTAGTGTATCACGATCGTAAATCCACTTTGCTGGCTGTGCAGCTACGTATATTTAACTTCCAAACGACGAGAAAGAGGGCAGCACCGAAAGCGAGTACTCGCATAATTTTAACGGTACATCCAGTGGCCGAGATTAAAGTCCTTACTACTCTCTACGATCCAAAAGCACCGAGTATATGCTCCGATGTACATTAGAGCTGTGCTTGGACTCTATCCTCGATGCCCACAGCCTACGAACGCCTCAAGCCTCAATGGCTTATCCTGTCGATCCTAGATCCACTCTCCACCTCTATAAACCTCCTTAAATCCTGGCACGATCCGCTATCATATAAATTAAGTGATTCCACGGAAGAAAGATATATTCATAATATTTTTTAGCCTATATTCATTATCATAAATAACTATATTTTTATTTGCACACTGCCTTTGTGAATTATAAAAAAAAGTGCATTAAAAAATAAATCCCGGGAAAGCCAATTCGACGGTATATCGAATGCTGTTTGTTCCCTGCGGATATTTTTAATTTTCAAGCAATGAACAGCATATTATACAAATAAAATGCTCCTTCTTCGGGAAACACTCTAGGTGGGATTTGGGAAAACTCAAACACCATAAAATTTTGAATACATAAATCAATCTACAATAATTTAACGAAAGGATTTCAGAGAGGATTTCAACATTAGGTTCGTTTCAAAAATATAACAAGTTTTATCTGAAAATAAAACTTTAAAAACGATGGCAAACAAAATTATGTTAAACAGCCACATGCATTAAGATGAAAAAAGTGTGGTTGTTTGTCACATAGTTAAAAACATCAAAGACCAAGAATAGCACAGAAAATTTTCGAAATTTCAGTACTCACTGAAATCTTGGTTTGGGAAAACATGGAAGAAAAGGAACGTCGTGACAACAGACGGTTGTAAACTTATTCTCCTAAAGTCAAAGTGAAATGTCAAGCGGAAGTTTCAACTCGCCTTAGAGCCATTTACAAGGATACTTACGGCACGGAAACTTTCGTCATGATCATTCATCCTACACCCTTTTTCCATTACACTTGTAGATATACTGACATGTATACCCATGTGCATGTATCTCTATTTCATTGTGAATGAATATTCAGTGTCGTTTCTCATTTTAGGATTTTCGGGTGACTGTTACGATGTCCTGTGTGAACACAGGACTAAGAAAAGAGAAAAACTCTCGGTCTCTCTCTCTCTCTCGTCCAGTCTCTTTTACTATTTCTTCTGAACTCGAGTATAATCGTAAAACGGTGTGCCCCATTCCAAGTAGAACATGTCCGCAACCTTTTGCCGGTGGATGTAAAAATTTTGTTGCTTGAAGAAAAGCGGTCGGATTTATGGATCGCCTGGCGACTCCTCCTCTTCTCTCCCCTTTAACGTTAGTGAAAAAAACATCCCCTATGTACAGCGTGTTTAAAAAATCAGAATCAGGTTGTGGAGCATAGCTTATTGATTGAATTTTGAAATGAACAGTAATTAACCATTTTTCATTGCAATGCACCGTTGGTGAAATATGGATTAAGGGAGCATATCCGAGTAGACGGGTGAAAAAATAGGTGAATTTTGGGAATTATTACCTCAAAAACTATTTGTCCGATTTCATCCAAGTTTGTTTTTTTCGAATGTATAAATATTGAGGGATATTGACAAAATTTATGATAAATATATATTAACTGGGAGCGCTGATATTGTGGTGGGAATAAAACATGTCACGGTCTGTGGTCCCCATGATTGCATGCAATCGATTGATCTGAAACAATAATTTCGAAAAGATTCTTAAAATGTAATAAATATATAAAAGCCCTTCCGCATCGTAGGATTTTTTTTTCAAAAAATCCTACTATAATAATAATAATGTATAAATCCTGATAAATATATAAAATAATAAATATATTTATTACATTTTAAGAATCTTTTCGAAATTTTTGTTTCAGATCAATCGACTGCATGCAATCATGGGAACCGCAGACCGCGACATGTTTTATGCCCGCCACAGTATTAGCACTCCCAGTTAATATATATTTATAAAAAATGTTGTCAATATCCCTCAATATTTATACTCTCGAATAAAACAAACTTGGATGAAATCAGACAAATCGTTTTTGAGATAATAATTCCCAAAGTTCACCTATTTTTTCCGCCGTCCACTCGGATGTAGTCCCTTAATTGATGAGGACATATCCAGTGCGCTGATGAGAACGACCACTTCGATACTACGTCAGCAACGACGTATCGAAATCAACGAAGCCTAACGATTTTTCGCTTCAGAGTTGTCCGATTTAACCAATCATGGAACTTATTTGAACTGATGTTTTGAAACTCTGTATAGATGTTCAACCCTTAATGTCCATTCTATAAAAATAGAATTGGACATGAAACGGGAGGCGTTGTACTGCGAGCGATGAAAAAAAAAACCAGGGATGAAGCTGTCCCAGAAACCATCTCTGGAATTTCGAGATCCCGTATTAACGGGACAAATTCAAAGAGGGTGCTTACAGCTCACTCTGCTGAATAACCTGGATATTGAAAATATTGTTTAGCCTCGATGTTCATTCGAATAATGGCACATTTATTATTAAATTCTCCTCGAGGATAAAAAAGAACACAGATTTGGGCGTATATCGATTTTGCTTGACTTGAAGAATATTTTTATTTAATTTGAATCATTTTTATTCACTTTCAATATTATTGGTTTACCCGATCGATAGATTGGGGCATATTGAACCACATACACTTGAAGATTTAACTTTTTACGACTTTAATTCATATTAACCTTCAGGGGGATACTATTTCAAGTTCGCCCAATTATTATATTATTTTCATCCCACTACATATTCAAGCGGGCATTTTCGAAGTCACTCAAACGATGAACTTCATTTCGTACAGGACAAACACTTTCGTGGGCCAAAGCACCTACAAGAGGTTGGTTCCAAGGGAAACATGTTTCGCTAGAGAGAACAATGTTGGAGATCGTGTACATATGGCGAGTATAGTATAAAATATACTATATCTATAACGGGTTCGCAGACTCGAACCGAGCGTGGTAATTTTCTGCTGCCAGGTTTCGTGAGCATGGTTATATATGTGTATGTTTGTTGGATAGTGAAACTGTGTTTTGAGCACTCAGCCATTCTACGTCGTTCTGCTCACGGCCCCTGAACGTTTGTGCCTCCCTTTTATCGGTCGTTTCTTTAATTCGTTTGAAATTTATGTTAGCGTCATGGCCGCCTGACTCCCAGAGGCAAATGACTTCTGTAGTTTTTCTTTGTCGCTCATTTACGTGTTGAGTTTAAATTTTCCTACTGCCCGTAATCGTGGCATCCACGAGGGTAGACTGACATCGAATTACATTGCACTATTCCTGTCTGAGAAACCCTTAAATCTTTTTTAATGGGGGATGAAATGGTATTTTGTTAAAATATCATATATCATTTCGGAATTAAGCAAGTTCAGGCTTTCGGACTAGTAAAAATATGTCTCCATACATGAAAAGCTTCCTGCTTCATTTTTAAAATATCGTCAAATTTACGCGACATTATAGTGCCCCATAGCAAAAATCATGTTAATTACAATATGTTTCGTTGTATTAAATAAAAAATCTGTAATTTCTTTCCTGAATTCACCAATTTCTCATAGAGGGCGCTTATGTAATTTAAAATAATAAAAATAGTGATTGATATCTTTACTTATTAGAAAAATTAAACTTCCTAGGTTTGTGATTACTATAAACGAAATTACTTATAGTTCACGATTGGAAAATAGTGAACAAACTCCTCTCCCTTCGACTCCCCGTTCCGTTTAACCACCTTAAAAAGAATTCCGGATGTAAATTATCGCCGTATGATAATCTCATTACTATTATATTATAACTGTACTATTGCTGCTTCATTACAGTAATATTATTGTACAGTTATATACTGTTACCGGAAATGTATTATAACCAACCAATGCATTTCATCAAAGAGCCAAAACTGCTACGAAGGTCCCTACAATTATTCGCTCGCATTAGCATGTAAAGCGCCATTAGAGAGTGTAGAATATATGCCAATGGTTTGAAAGACCCTCGTTTTCCCTCGAATTAATTCAATTAAAATATTCATTGAACTATGAAAGTTAACCCGTTGCAGGATTACATATGTAATCATGATAGCGAGGGCTTAAGCTGATGCAGACAAGGGATGATGAGTTTGGCGAGCGGGCTTCTTCAGAATGGTCTTGATATTTGTCTCAAAAATCCACAAGCCTGGACTAGTGATCCCAAAATAATGACACCGCCTGATCAGGATGTTACATAATTAAGAACTGTTCTCAGTAGACCACTCGGAATGTAGGATGGTCTTTAAAAATGTTTCATTCCGCTGTTTTCTTTTTTTAATCATTGGCGGGGGGGTTATTGGAAGTGTAAATATAGATTCTCGGCTAGACTTTGCAATGGAATTGATCGCCATCTTGAATTTAAGGAGGAATTCATTTTTGTTAAATAACTCGCCTATTTTCAACTTTCAACCAAAATGGTTATTACAAAACTTGTAGAAAATTCAATCCTCTACAACTATGGTCACAACAATTTTTTCGCTACGATCGATATTTTCAACTTAACGCGAAGAAAATGCGATTAAATTAAATCACTGCATTATGTCGTTTATTTTAAACTTTAGTGCATTATTGAACAGGAACAAACTCTCATAGAGGATAAAAATGGCGGTCGATGCCATTGTAAAACCTGGTCGCAAATATGAATTTAAGCTACCAATGACCCCCTCCCCCCCTCCCCCCCCCCAACGATTAGGAAAAGAAAATAATGGAATGAAACATTTTTCAAGTCTGGGCTATATTTTGCACATATAACGACTGAGCTATAATTATTCATGGGAGTATTCTTGTTCGAGAGCGTCGGGAAATTGAGGGCGCGAAATCCGCTTCTCTGAGATGCATTAAAAGCGCGCAATCTTGATAGACAACCGGTAAATCCGCGATTTATCCTTTTTAGCCCGGGCGTAAATTAATAATTGAAAGTTGAATAATCAGCAGATCTTCGGGATTCCAAATTTTCTACCTATATGTATTTATACTCTTAATAAATTGTTTTCCTGAACGAATAAAGCTGAAAATAACAAAATTAATTGAGGTTCGGTCGAGCTTCCCTCGTATAAGAATATTGGATTTCTTTTTTTTTGCACAAAAAAATTTATGATGGTGGCAACTTGTGCAGTTAATTCAATTGGAAAATAGATAATAGCAGAATTTATCGGTCCATCAAGTCTTCGGAATTAATGGAAACTCTTTGCCCTGGAAGGAAATAAAATTCGCAACTTCTGATGTTCCCTAAGCCACTATACTCTCTGTTCGCTCGTAAAAGGCAGTAAAAAAGTCGTAAATACCCGTTAAATTCGAATTTTAAGGTTGTCATTACATGACCATAATGGATCGTTGTCTTAACTTCGCACCCACATTAAAAATAATAAAAAAAATTCTTTAGGTTGAGTTAAGCCCAACATTTACCGCGAAACGAGTTAACATCAAATTCCAATCGCTGCGAATGGCCCGCAAAATAATGGGATTTCAACAGCTCGGATACTCTTTAATTTTATAATTTTTTATTTTCATTCCACTATTTCTTTACTATTTTATTTTTTATTTTTTTTATTGTTCCTGCGTATACACTCGCGGGTTTTTACGAGCCCATCCCATCACATTAACCCCACTTCACTAATTTCCATGTTCCTGAGAGACCCCCAAGAGTGTTGCCCACAGCAACTCTTTTCTAGCGCACCACTGTATCGTTTTTGCACGAGGGCCACGGGAAACTGTGAAAAACCCGACCGATACAAGCGACTATATTTTTACTGTCTCTCAACGATTGATGCGCAAGCCGGTGCTTAGCTCAGCGGTCACGCAACCAAGTATTGGCTTCTCTCTAGGCTGCTTAACGTTGGTGATTGCCGGAGCCAAACGCCAACCGTGCACTCATCGCTGTCGGTACTATTTCTGCATTATCCCTTTAGGAATACTGTACTATTCCTGTTCTATTGCAGTACTATTACTGTGCTACAATTGTACTATTACTCTGTTTAGAATGTATTGACGTCATCCCGGTTTTGGTCTAATTTCGTTTCAATTTTTTTTTTCATTCATTTCCTGTTATGCAGCACCTCTGTATTTTCCTAAAATCCGTGGTCCATCCATCCCGGGTTCAGATCAATTTTTTCACCCTTTCACCAAGCTCTCTTTGCAAATTTGACAGATCGAGATAGGAGAGTATGTACTAGTTTTACCAAACGAACTATCGGTTCTCTTTCTCTCTCTCTCTCTCTCTCTCTCTCTCTCTCTCTCTCTCTCTCTCTCTCTCTCTCTCTCTCTCTCTCTCTCTCTCTCTCTCTCTCTATTCACCCTGGGAGTGATTTATTCGGAACTCGTGTATCCATCACACCGCAGCGAATACAGACTGGTCCAGATCAGAGTAGAGAGACCAGGGGAAAAACTTCGATTCCGTTGAAATTAACTCAGTAAAAAGCCATCCTTAACTGAGGTTAAGTTGATTCCATACTCGTATACGACCCTTGTTGCCTGTCTCTATATTCTGCACTGAGAAAAGAATTTTGTTGAGTCAATTAAAATTTGTTTGATCCAACAAAATGGCTTCGTGAAATACGTCGAACGTAATATTTTGTTAATTTAAAAACGTTCAATAGTTATTTCAAAAAACATAATTTTGCTGAATTTACTAAATATTATTTTGGATGAATTGAAACTGATTTTGACGAAACTGAAAAGTTGTTTCGATCAATAGATACTTTTTTTGCATCATAATCATGTTTATTTCAAAACACTAAGGTTTCATTAAAATCAGAAAAATATGCTGTTAGTCCAAATATATTATATATTTCATTGTCCGAAAATTACATCGATAATATAATGATTAAACATAAAATATAAAATTAGTTGAATATATTCAACTAATTTCATTATATATTCACTAATGTAAATATAAAATTCAAAATTAGTTGAATAACTATTTCTCATAATTTATTATGAAAAATTCGGTGACCATAGGAGTCATTAGACTTTCATGGCAAGTATCAATATTCGCTATCTGATCCTGGATCAGAATCGGTCGGAATGTCTCATCTTGCTCAATTTTCGTAATATATACTTGTCCAGAGGCCGGAGTGTATGTGAGAAAAGCCTCGGTACTCTGCACCACGCGGTGGTCGGGTCGAGAAGCTGCTTGAATGTTTTCATAGTCATTTCAACCAATATTTAGTTGGATGAAGTTCACTTTAAAAAAGAAGATGACTTTAGTTAATCGAAATATACGACCCAGCTCACACAATCAAAAGTTTGGGTAAACATAAAACGTTCTATTAGTTCCTACAATGCACTGAAAACCGAATTTTGTTGAAATATTGAAATATTTTGTTGAACGTATTCAACAAAATTATTTCGTCCAGGCAACAAAATTTTTGTCGTTTCAACAAAGTTTCGTTTCAGTGTAACGAAATTTTGTTGTAACATTCGAAATTTTGTTGCCTGGACGAAATAATTTTGTTAAATACGTCCAACAAAATATTTCAATATTTCAACAAAATTCGGTTTTCAGTGTGTCAAAGCGTGTTCACGCGACTAAACCTAATTTGTTGAAATATTTCGTATCCGCCATCAATGATTCACTTCATGGAATTATACGATTTAGTTGACACAACCAAAAATTTGGTTGCATGGAAAGTATGATATTTCTTTTAAGGTTTGTTGGCTTAACCTTTGATTTAGTTCTTTCGACAGTGCCATTTAGTTACGACGACATCGAAGCATCCTGTGTGGAAATTCAGTTAAGGCCTTGGCCTTTAGGCCAAGGTTTAGGCCCTGATTATTTTTCCGTTACTCTGTTAGAGCCCCAATATGGAAGCCCGAAAGGCCCCGTGCGGGCCGGTCACACTTTGTCAACAAAGGCCCAACTGGGTAAAAAGATTGGGGCCTTTAAAGGAAGCCCCATTAAAACCCCAGCAAAAAATAAATGTTAATAAAAATATTTTTTTTTTATGATTAGAATTACATATCTGATCATAGTTCATTTTATTTCAGTATTTGCATTACTCCGGATGTCAACTTGTGTGGAAAAATTATCTCACCTACACCCGGATTCGATCAGACCTACCTTAATTAATCTTTGACCCAACGCGCACGCACGCTACCCATTACACTATTGTCTAACTGAGAAATTTTTGTTCAAAAATGTAACATATGCTGCAGATACGTCATGTACATATTATTTAATGAATCTATGAGTGCCAGAGTTCTCAAAGTAAGACAGAAGTAGTCACAGTAAACTTAAATTCCAATTAGCCATAACAATAATATGAAGTGAAAATGATAATGAATTAAATTATTAATAAAAAATGCATAGAATAATATTTATTATTACATGATTAATGTAATAATAAATATAATTATGGTTTATATTTTATTATTAATATGTAATAATAATGATTATCTATTATTTAATTATTATTAAATAATTATTTCTAATTATCTATAAATACCTAAACATATTCGATGTTGCAAAAATAAGGTTTATTGTTGAAAAAAAAATACGTTTGTTTGTGAATTGAAATGAAAAAAGCAGATTCAGATTTTTCGTCCAATCGGAGGAATCTCCATCAGTTCTGATATTAAATATTACAATTTATTTTAATGAGAGCTACTGTGATGAGGACGGAGTTGAACCTCAAAAATTTAGCTCAAACACATAATTTTTTAATCATCTTTGCGAACCTGACATTTCCCGATCGGGTTCTGGCCTGGCAGTATTAGAGCGATAAACTTAAGGCTACCTTGACAATGCCTGTCCGGGTCCTCAATAAGTTTCCTCACTGAAGCCTTTTCTTGTAAGCTCAACCAGCCCTGTTATTCCCCCTCTAGGGCCTAGTTTGGCTGTGGTGATAGAAGTCCCTAGTATGGAATCCACATTTCGGCCCTTACGGACCCCAATTTTATTTTGGGCTGCCCTAATAATTTTCCACACGGAATGTTCGTGTAATTAAATATGTACATCACACCGATTTGATTGGTCCAACTACTTAAATTGCTGGCTGCAATACATATGCGCTCACCACGATAATATCTCTGTTGAATTAGCAAAATTGCCTCGAACTAAATGAAATTTGTTGATTCATCAAATTTTTTTCTCAGTGCGGGGTGTGTTTTAGAGGTGAAAATGAAATTTCAATCCTTTCGGGATGACTAAAAATTATTTTGACCTTACATTATAATTATTTTTAAGTATCCATTTATTATTATTTTCAATGACAAAAATAGGGTCCAATTTAACGTTAATCAAAAAAAAAATGAATGTGCAACTTCTGGGTTAAATTATAAAATAGTGAATATATTCATCCTCATCTTAGAGCGCAATTTTTCTAAGAATTTTTGCACCACCCAATTTCCCGTAAAAATACGTCTAAAACAGCCTTCAATCGTTCAAAAATGTATATTTTCCATAATCCCAGATGTTATTAAGCGATAAAAAAAACTTTTCTGCGCAAATCCTATATTTCCGGATCAGAACAAATATTGAACTACCTTCTAGTGTTTTTTAATTATAACGTTTCGTATTCGTCATTATAAAAATTATTCAAGAGATATTTCTAGGGCCATTGAATCTACAGGCTTGATAAAAAAAAAGCACTCAAGAAAAGCGAGGGAACAAGCTACATGGTGGTACGAACGCTGGTCTCTCATTGCATGTGTGTGGTCTCACCAACGTTGGATCGATGAAACTTTAACGGAACCCCGTCGGAAACGCCGCGAATAATATACGGACAGACAATGAGGCTTCCAATAAACTCACCCGGACTGCTACTCATATATGTTCAACCACATGTATAACTTACCCAGTGTCGCAAAAATCGGACCTGCAATTTTAAGAATAATTATTTCACGACATTGTGACGGAAAAAGTGGTTATAGCCATTTATTTCTCTCATGCACTTTAATGGAATATTAAATCAATTAGCGAATTGTAATTTAATGATCCTGATCATTTACTGGATTAGTTATTCACTAATTACACCGTATTACAGCAGTGGTCGATCAGATAAAAATGATTATCGAAATTTATCTTCGGTAGTTCTCGATCAATTTATCCCTTAAATCTTAGGCTTAACTTTCGGAATACCCTGTACATAAATTCATCTAGTTATAGTATAGCATGCAGAATATATGTAAAGTGTGTAAAAGCGAATATTTTCCACTCTTTCTGTTATCGCATCCTGAGCTAGCTTCCGCTCGGCTCACTCATGTTTGCTTCGTGTGATTGATTATCGAGCATATATAGAGAACTCACGGCCTCGCGTCATAGAGAGCTCTCTTCGGTTGCCGCGTACATCCGTGTCTTCATTCGAGTTTTATGATAATATTCGTTTAACTACCATTCTCTTCCGTTAATGAAAAAAAAATCATTATTGACCCAGTTAAAAATCAGTCTCATTCAATTTGTAGTCAGGCGTTCTCAGAATTTGTTTAATCTACCTTAACTTGTTATCGGATTCGTTAATTATACTTCGAATTGTTTATCAGTACGTAACTGAAGTCATACACAAAGGTGGAAAACACGCCGCAGTGCGCCATCCAGCCGCTAAGTGGCGTGCGTGCCAAGCGTTTCTCACAAACAAAGACAAACGTCCTGCACTATAGAAATCTTCCTAGCCCAACACGTTTTTCAACGCCTCACTCTCACGTAATAATCCTGTTATGGTTTTGAGAATGGAATGACCATGCTGACGACCAAAATGGCGAATTTTTGTACTCGAAGAGTCAGTTAATAGGATAAGCTCAGCGAGAGGTCCTGGCTCACGATTACGAGACCTAATTAAAAAAATGTTCATTACAACAGTCATGGCATGCTCCAATGAGAGCATTATACTATTAGAGTCATCCGAGCGCGCATTCCCAACACGACATGGAATTACGAATGGCCTAATTTGTTTTCGTTACACTCACGCTACTTTTCTTCGTTCTGGGTGTTCACGATCATACGAAGTCCTGACGTTATTCCCACCAACGTGTCCGACTTTCTCACATTATCGCGTAAATCCGCCCCTCTCTCCTCTCTGATCTTAATTACCCAGCTGCTTTTACACAACCCCATCAACCTACCCTTTATCGCATCGTCCTTTACAATCCTTCCATTGACCATGTTAGCCACTACATGTTACATCTTTTTTCACACTCGCATCGGTTATATTTTTTCAAACAAAAACAAAGTCGTAATTAAAAATGAAATAAAGAGAGTATCCTTATTAGGACTTTATTTAAAAAAATGTATCGGGTAAAACCAATTCCTTCAATTTCCATGAAATCCATGCGTCTACAATTCTCATGGAAAATACATTGACAGTACCAAAGAGGCTTGTATACCAATGCATCATTATTTGTCATCCTCGATCAGTACGCAGAGTATTGAGATCGATAGATGTCTCTTGATGGCTAACGAGGAGCTCAGTTACACGAACTTTTTTTCGTCTTGTAGACAAGCCCTTATCAGTGTCACGAGTGATCAGAGAAATATCGGAAAATGGAGGATAGAAACGAAAGAAAAAAAACAAATGAGAAATTCAGTTAAAGTTCGTGAAAAAATTATTGCTCAAATTATTATTGCTCAAATGAGCAATTAATTAAATTGGCGAAATATAAATATAATAATAACTTAAATAAAAATCCAATGAAATAAAAAAATGCATAAAAACATACATTTCGGTTTATATAGAAATAATAATTGCAAATACATTATTATTATTATTATCGGCAGCTTTGGAAAAATACTAACAACATAAATTACTTATGTGTGGAAAGTACCGTGTGATATGAGTACTTCATTAAAGATGTAGAGAAGCTCGCGACTGAGCAAACATATATATATATATATATATATATATATTGGTGTGTGTGTGTGTTTTCCGATTCATCCAAGGAGAGGGTCATTAGGAGGGTCTGCTCTTGTACATCCTATGAAAAGCATAGTTTTGTCGTATAAGTACACACTCAAGCTCGACCGGGTACTAGAGCATATACGTACTACGTATATATAGTTTAGCTCGAAAAGCTAAATCTGTAACGAGCTTTTAATTTGAAATAATAATTACGCAGGTGTGCCGCAGTCTGGAGGCAGCTGCTTTCCTGGGTTCTTTAACACCCATCCCCCGGAAGTTTAACTGTACACCAGGTACAATTTTCTACAACGACACATCATTAGCAACGATGTTTAACGAGCGCCACTGATTGTCGTTACTTTTCTTTCGCTCTTCATCTTCGTTCTTACGATCATAGCAAGTGATCAGCTGCCAAACTGACAGGAGAGCATCCCGGAACTTCCAGACACGAGACGGATTCAACATTTTTTCGATGCTTTGTCGTCCAACATTCGTTTAATATTATTGTTCTATTTAATTTTTTGTTCGTGTGCCCATATTTATGAGAATATTTTTCCTGAGGGATACATGGATGACACACTATTTTTAAATGATTTGTTGTTTATAAATGTTCAATCATATATTTAAATTATTTCTTGTTAGCCCATTAATAGTTGGAGTTTTTAATAAAATGTACGAAGTTTTTTTGCAGCTTTTAACTAAATATAAATTTTAATAATCTTAAATTAATATTTTTCGATAAATTATAACTTTTATGTGATTGCGTGAAATTTTTTAGTGCAGTGGTTATAATTTTTAGTGGTTGAAGTCATCGAAAAAGCTTTGTCGTAATATAATTCCGAAGTGACAAGTACATCGATGAAAAGCACCGGCTTTCCCTTGAGCTTGCAGTTCCGTGTACAAATTCCCTCTCTCTCTCTCCTCTTTCTCTTGCAGTGAGCATACTGTGTGGTTATTACATCACCAGCTTGTTCAAATCGGTACTCCGAGTATTAGCAATGGAACGCGCCAACGGTCACCACTCTATAATATCGACAGAGAGAGAGAGAGAGAGAGAGAGAGAGAGAGAGAGAGAGAGAGAGGTTTCAAAAGCTATGTCCAGTTCTAGTCATTCGAGCACAAATCACACTTGGAATCCGAACTCGATCGGGATTGTAAAAAAAAAATTAAATCCGCCATTTTTGCAATTTGCCCGGTCCGAATTTTCCTCCATTCAGGATACACACGCTTACTAGTAAAAGTGTAATTTGGAAGCGAGCTCTTCGAACGATTGCGCACATATAGTTTTACCATGGCTCGCAAACTCGCCTCGTTGAGCTCTGAGCCCACGTGAAAAAAAATCTTGTACACTATCAGGGAAAATAAACAAAATGGGATTCTTTGAAGTGCCCACAACGCCAGGACAGCCGGAAATGGTTTCAATGGTTGAATCCCGATGGATTAAAAATAATCTGGACGTTGCAAAGTTGCACTAATGTTAATCTTTTATCTATTATTCGTTTATTCGTGGGTATCATATTTTCGAAAAAATGAAAACAATATTAAACCTTAAGCTATATATTTTATGAACTTTTTTTCTGCACCAGTTTATGTCTTTGGAAAAATGAAAATATCACAAAACGTCTGCATTACTGATCACTGTTCCTCGGGCAACTGCCTTCCTGCTTTATGAGCGAGTTTGACACACTAGAAGAGCTAAACACCAAACTACAGAACATTTAAATGCACAGGGCTTTATTCCCAGTTGTCTTCTAGGGAAACAGTTCATGTTACATCAATGGGGAAACTATTTAATACCGGAATCCCATGAATCAAAATATTCGTTGGAGGACACCCGAGGAAATCAGTTTGTTTACCTGGACTCATTGGACTGCAGACTAAATAGACTGCTGGTCGGTGGGCAATATTCGAAGTAGCCATTACGATACGTCAAAGTTTCAGTATTTACGTTTTCAAGCGTAGGATAAGTGGAGCGTGTATGATGATAGTAGGAGCCGAGGTTTATTCTTCTATGGGTATTACGAACGAAAGGTGAGGTTGACAGAAAGGAGATGTTTCGTGTATACATGTGCGGCGTCTAAAACACGCATTGCTCTGTGAAACAGCTTGAGCAAGTTTCCTATAGGGATGATGAACCGTGCGTGTATTACCTGATATTTCGTAGCTTTACCACAACCTCCCTCGATGCTACCACAACTCTCTTTCACTACTCTCATCGTTTCTGATCCCGGAAGCCGTCTTTTCATCGACGTATATACTGCACTTTGTGCTTACATCTATTACCACTGTGAGTCATGCATGCGAAAACCCACTATCTCAATCAGCAACGTCATAATGGTATATCTTGTTATTAAGGAGGCCCAAAGTACATGTGCATGTGCACATGATACGAGCCAAAGGTTTCACCGAGGCGCACAGTTTCCATGTAATCGAAATGCAAATCGAAATTAATATCCTTATCCTGGTAAACTTGGCCAAATCAGGGAAAAATCTAAAGCATTGACAGGTCCACCTCAACTAAGATAGAGTGAATAAATATTTAGAAATAAGTCGGAAATAGACCATTCTAAATAAATTTTTATGCTTTTTGTTCACGTACTAACTTTCGTCAACAGGCTTCATTGACAAAGAAAATATGACTGTCTCGTCATTGGATTTTTATGTACATAGAAGAGTCACGATCGTGTACAAAAGTTCATGGAACATGTTTAGAATCCGTTGCGATTTTTTCGGAGTTAAACGAAATTCTGTTACCGGCGCTGAAGCATTTCTGACAGGCTTACCGTTCAGAAATAGATAAGAATTCTGCTATTTTCTCGCTTACTGGCAGTCATTCATGATTACGAACACTGGATCAAGTTAAAGAATACTATCAAGCAAAATAAGCGAAGTTTACTTTGAGCTCAGGTATTTCGTTGCTTTAAAATTACCGGATTCGTCTTCAGCATGCCAGTGATTCCAAAGTATTGTGAACTTCGTAGAGCTCGATACTCATCAATGTTTCACTGTTTCGGAGCGCATTATTAGTATGTTTTGTGACAAATGAGGAATGTGTGTGTACAGGGACCAAGCAGCGCAACAGCACAGTGAGTATTGATCCATTATACACGAGAATGCAATGACGAGAGTGTTGGAGAACGACAGCCACAGCGATTTACCCAGAGATCAATTAGTGCAGGCGCTGACTTGACGAATGTACGAGGTGGCATCCTCGCTGTTGCTAATGCCATAGAGGGACACTCTGATGCCCTGTGCCGTTGCCCCCTTCTTCACATCTCCTCATTCGAATGAATAGGCACAATTTCATGAATCACTTAAAACCGAAAGCTTCCAAATCCTAAACAGAGTCAGCATATGTTAACATACCTCAAATCAGCCCGCAAAAAAAGTAAAATCCCTCAATCAAAATCATCATTATGCATGTCAAGAGTAATTTTTATTTTTATTTCTACTTTCTTATTTTTTACCGTAACGGGAGGAAGATCGTATGATTGATCCAATGCTTATCAGACAGGGGAAATTGCCTGGTAGAAAATTGTACACGGCTACACATCGCTAAGAAAAAAGGGTTGCAAGATCGGAAGTACATCGATTTCGATCCTCTCTCTCTCTCTCTCTCTCTCTCTCTCTCTCTCTCTCTCTCTCTCTCTCTCACTCCGGCTTATTCTCTCGCAGCTCCCTTCCCCATGATCTCCCGGATATTGACGATTTTCAGCCATGCTAATACTGATTCGCCAACGCTTCCCAATTTCGATATCATGTTTTACTCCATCACTCGAGGATCTTCAACTTCATTTTAGGAGCTTGTACAGCTTGACAACTTTCGTTGATTTTTTTATTTTACTATTTCAAACCGATGAAAAGTTGTCCCTTCTGAAAAACCCCGATCACAAAAATCCCTCAGAAAATCAAATTCTCATAAAAAGGTATAAGAGGGACCTCATTCAAAAAAGTTATCAAATAAAGTTAAATCGTACAAATCAGTGATGACTCAATCCTCGCAAAAAGCCAAGATGGAATTTTATAAAAAGGTATTGAATAAATTGAGCTGTATTAAGGGGACCGTATGGTCTAGAAATTTGAAAAAATCGATTTTTTTTTTTTTCGATATGTCGAAAGTATAGTATCTCAAGAATATACTGTGAAATTTTCATGCGGAAATTCTCAATATTACAGCTTCTACAGCCCATAACGCAGGTAGAGAGCGGTCCGCGCGCTCCTAACGGGTCTAGCGCTAACCGGTAACCTAATCGGAGCGCAGCAGCTGTCCCAATCCTTCTCCGAAAATATATACCTGTATATAGTACATACTATATACCTATATATACTTTTCCCTTCCCCGAAATATACCTATTGTCGAACATTTGTGAGGGAAACGGTCATTTCGCTTTCCCCTGACTTGATCAGTACAACGTTACGTTTTGACGAACCAACATCGAAAATTTTGAAATAAAATATCAGAAAATATGGATAGAAAGCAAGGCCGTGACTCTTCTAGACGACCATCTTCTGTAGGTCGCAAAAGATATTTCAAGGGCAATCGATTCACTATCGAAAATACTACTGATTTTACGAGCACGTCTGCGAAAAAATTAAAAGGCAATGAGGAATTGGAAGTAAACGTTAATCCTACTTTCAATTATTGCATCATCGAATTCAGCATGATATTTTTAACGTTGCAACAGTTGTTGAAGTGTAAAGATTGTAACGGTGCGGTCACTTTTAGCAAAAACGGACAACGTGGTCTAGGATTCAAACTCTCTGTGAAGTGTGAGTGTAAAGAAACTTTTATTTTGTCTTCGCCGTTAATTGATAAGGCATTTGAAATCAACCGTCGACTTGTTCTCGCCCTGAGAATGCTTGGAGTAGGATTTGAAGGCTTGAAAAATTTCTGCGGTCTCATGGATCTTGGACAAGGAATTTGTAAGAGTACATATTACGGCATCGTGGACAATATAAAAATTGCAGCTGAAGCCGTCGCGAAAATCGTTTTCCAAAGAGCATTGAAAGAAGAAGTCGAGTTGAATGTAAAAGCTGGGCGTCCCGCGGATGAACTTTCTGTGTCTGGTGATGGATCGTGGGCGAAACGTGGATTCTCATCGCTTCTCGGTATTGCCTCGTTAAGGGAACCGTATGGTCTAGAAATTTGAAAAAATCGATTTTTTTTTTTTTCGATATGTCGAAAGTATAGTATCTCAAGAATATACTGTGAAATTTTCATGCGGAAATTCTCAATATTACAGCTTCTACAGCCCATAACGCAGGTAGAGAGCGGTCCGCGCGCTCCTAACGGGTCTAGCGCTAACCGGTAACCTAATCGGAGCGCAGCAGCTGTCCCAATCCTTCTCCGAAAATATATACCTGTATATAGTACATACTATATACCTATATATACTTTTCCCTTCCCCGAAATATACCTATTGTCGAACATTTGTGAGGGAAACGGTCATTTCGCTTTCCCCTGACTTGATCAGTACAACGTTACGTTTTGACGAACCAACATCGAAAATTTTGAAATAAAATATCAGAAAATATGGATAGAAAGCAAGGCCGTGACTCTTCTAGACGACCATCTTCTGTAGGTCGCAAAAGATATTTCAAGGGCAATCGATTCACTATCGAAAATACTAGCTGCGAGTATCGAGCGCCAACCGTAGGAGCACGGACAACTCCAAAGAGGCTCGGACAGCTCGAAGAAATGAAAGGAGTGAGGAAATCTTGAATTATGAACGTTCCGAAGGAATCCTATATGGTGCCGGAATCGCGGATTAACTGTAAGTATTCAAAATTTGCTCAATTTTTGAAAATATCTGTACCTCAAACTTTAAACTCATTTATCTCGAAACGACTTTTTTCGGCACTGCGCAGGTGAAAACAAAAAAACTATTCAACCGAATCACTTGAAATTTGGATATGTTGTTCACAACATGTATGGCTATCGTCGGAACTACAATCATAATTTTATTTAAATAATTTCTTATTGTTTATACTAAAAAACTAGTGAAAAAAAAACCCGATTTTACGAATTTTTTTTCAAAAGCGCGCCATTTTGTCAATTTTTAATTTTTTCGTTTTGTTCTAGTCCCGACCATAACTGCACTCTTTCTGATTAAGAATCTTCTTGAATTTTGTGTTTCAGATGAGTAGAAGTCTCGGATCGATCTTCACCGTCCGGGTCGGATTTTTCGAGAGGGTCGTCTTCAATGCCAATTATATGATAATAAACACTGTTTTTAAAATTAAAAAAAAATTTTTTTGTATACTTAATAAAGGTAGTAATAAACCCGAAAAGTTAAAACGTCGATTTTTAAATTTTTTATGGCAAAAAAAAAATCGTGAAAATAGGTGAAATTTTCGTGCTCTAGACCATACGGTCCCCTTAAAGTATATATGGCCAAATACGGAAGGCTTTATGGTATTCTATAAAATCTCTAAATAATGTTGAATGTTGGTGAAAAAAAAATTACATCGTGCAAATGCGATGCACTAGTGTATTTTAGGGGGGAGTAGCTATGAGAAACACCTTTAATAACCCTTAAAAATAATTATGAGAAAAAATTTCTATACAAAAAAAATTTCAAATGAAAAAAATTATATTGAAAAAAAAAATATCGGCAGGAGTACTTGGTGAGTTTTTTCGCTTAATTTACATAATATATCACTCATGGTTACAAACTCTCCAAGTACTTCGGTCGAAATTTTTTTTTCAATCTAATTTTTTTCGTTTGCAATTTTTTTTGTATCGAAATTTTTTCTCATAATTATTTTTTATTCTTATTCTTGTTGTGTAGAACAACTGTATTTTCAAATAGTTAAAAGATTTTTTATTGGATGTTAATAGATTTTAATGTATTTGACTATTAATGCTTTTATAGTTTTAATTTATTTAATGACTTTTTGTGAAGTTTAGACTTAATTTTTGGGCAGGTTTGAATTGGCATCTTTTGTGAGATTATAATTTGATTGGTAAATTTTTGTGGCATTCTCCTATAATTTTTTGGGAGATTTGATGTGAATCGAAAAATTTTTGAAAGGTTGATTTTCTTGAAAAGAAATCCCTTTTATAACTTTTTGTGGAGGTTTTGTGTGGAGAAGGGGATTTTTTACCGATAGAACTATTTGGGGGGAGGGGGTAAATATACTCAACTTTTTTTACAGCATTTATGCTGTTTTTTTTTGCGGAGATTTGTTGACTTTTTGCATGGAATTCATACCTTGTCAATTAAAGATGTCTATATTGTGTACGTACTTGGGCGATACAAAAAAATCAGCATTTTTTACGGTGTTGCAGCAAAATGTAATAATATTTGATCAAAAAATGATTCTATGAAGAATTCGATCCTTAATAAAAAATTTAAAGGTCGCTCAAGCGATTTTTTTTTGATTTCGGCAAAAAATGGATACATCATCGAATTTCGAGCTACTGTATCGCTACTATATCGGGACGAAAAATGCATTGTGAAATATTTCTTTAAGAAGTGTTCAAGTGAATTCAAACTTCGTAATTAACCGTCAGAACTTATAAAATTATTAGATTACTTAAAAACTTGCAATAGTTCTGAAAATATACGATGCATAAAAGAACCACGAACAAATAAGGACTGAACTGACATGAGTGCGAGAGAAATAGCTGTTTCACGTTTCCAATTTTGCTTCTAAACAACATATATTTAGAAAAATATAGAAAACCATAAAGTGGCTCTTATTATCTACTCGAAATGTAATCCATATAGGAGAAAAGTTAGAAATATGATCTAGAAATAGGGCAACCGGAGTTTTTACCGTCCGAAAATCCTGTAAATCGTTCGGTAGGTAAGAAAGTATGTTCATATGAAATGACATTTGACTCCCGCACTATCACTTTAACTAAATATCAAAACTGATGTGATGAGGCTAGTAACCATTAACTGTCACATCCACGATCTTTATAGCATTACTATAACCTGACGGTTTTGTCAAATAGATCGCAATCAGTTATCCTCCTCCGCGAACGACAGTTCAAATATTACCAGAATGTTACCAGTATTACTAGTATCACTAGACAGCGATTGGGGAAAAAACATGAGCATCAAAATGCGTGCGATAAAACTGTCAATAACATGATCATTTTTTTGATGCAAGGAAAAAATAAAAAATTAATATATTTAAAACGCTTCAAGCTACAGAGTTTCAACTAGTCACGATCGAAAGAAAAAAAATATACATGAATTCGAAACAACCTTCAAAATTGTGTGATTAAATAAATATTAAAGAAACAATGTTTGAAATAATCCGAAAACAATTGGAAACCCGGTGCTCGAAGTAAAGAATCTTCTAGCAATCGTTTATCTTTGAGTTTGACTTTGACACGTGCGGATAGCTTTTTTAAATGTATTCGTCTCGAGTCGCTACCGTGACTCTTAAGAGTATTGGTCAGTCGGTAGCTCGCCACCGTGAGTGCGAGAGAGATAGCTGCAAATTTCGAAAGTGAAATTCTTCGTCACGGTTTGACCGATTACAAAAAGGCCCTGTCAGCCCATTTTTGCCATTGTCCTGCGTGGGCTGACAAAGCTTTTTGTAATCGGTCAAACCGTATCCAAGAATTTCAACTTCAAAAATTCGAGGTAAGGTTAGATGACTGACCCATCCCCTTAATATTGAGGAGATAATTTTAAAAACAGTTGCAAACGACGCTATGTCCGGTATAAGTGTCTTGTAAAGACTCGCTCATCTTTGACACGAATATATAGCATAGAAACTGTACGTATCTTGTTGATTAATAAAAAATCTTACTCCAATGTAATGTTTTATCAATAATATTACAAAATACAGCGTTATCAAAATAAATACCCGAAATAAATTATGAAATGACAAGTGAATTCTGTGAAAATATTCTCTTCCAGATTTTTTCACCTAAATAAATAAAAGAAATATATGTATATAAAATGTTAAAACGGAGTTTCATTAAAGATAGTGGATACACAATTCTCTTGAAATGACGATATTGCAACAAAGCCCTTTACCATAGTTTCCACTGTCAATAGATGTGACGATCCAATTTATTTACAAAGACCACGCGGAGTGTCTTTTCCCAGAAGCTGAGCTCGTCATCACCGAGGTTGAATATATAACTTTTGTTACAGGTCTCATGTAACAGTGAATATATATGAGAAAAGCTTAAACGATACGTCCGGGAAGTTTTGCAGTGACGTTAACCGCGTTGTTGAATAAATTTCCATAAGGACATGTGGACAACGAATAACGAGATTTTCTTACAATCACTCGAAACGAAAGTCAAGGGATCCAGCACCACTCGTTGCTTACCATTCAACATGATCCCAATGTTCCTCCTACTCTTTGTTCTGGTTTTCTCAAGTTTATTTTTTTTTCTTTTTCAGCGAGTAAAACAGTAAAACAGTAAAACAGTAAAACAGTAAAAAAAATCGTGCAATCGCAATCAAGCTCGTGCGAGAAAGCACATAAAAATACGACAGTAATATTCCTTTAAATTTGATTTTTTGTAACGAGACTTCAAAAACAAAAGTAGCAATATTGAGAGCCTGACGTCATTAACGAGATTCGTAATAATAAAATATATCTGTGAAAGAACAATTCTTTCCTCGCTCGTGCTTTTTTCGCTTCAAAATTCTTTAAATCCGCACATTTTATCCATGGAAATAATTGCAACAATACAAGCCACGAATGAATGGAAATAATCTAAAAAGTTTCAACTCAAATATTTTCAGTTATACTCCATACTCAAAAAAATTACCAACAAAAATGGCTCAAACTGAAATATATTTTTAAAAAAGGCCCTTACTCTTTAAGGCTGTATTCTAGACTAGAAATTGCACATTATCCATTTTTTTTATTATATATTCTCGCGGTACTGGATCTCTAAAATATCAAATCGCAGTGTAGTTTTCTTGAGACCTAGAATTATATCGATAATTTGAATCCTTGCGCTCCACCCGCTTGTTTTAGTTGAACAAATTCCGCAAGACATCGAATCTCAATTTTGCGACAGCGGAGATTTTTGTAAAGCTATAGATTTTATTGATTGTAGGTAATAATGAAACTAAATTCCTGTAGATTACAAAAATCTTTGGTTTTTTGTTTGACGCAATTAGGACGCCCGCAATCCCTGCACCCAATCGAATATGATTTTTCCGAGACGATTACTTCATCGGCATATAAACTGTATATTTTTTGATACAATAACTTTTAAAAATTTATGTTGATTGTTTAAATACAACTAAATATGTGTACAAAACCCCTCTCATGTGGGTTCAATAGTTCTTCAAAAAAAAAATCTAAAAAAACATCTTGACAACGCGCTTCTAGACTAGAATACGGCCTAAAAAAATTTTTATTTTTTTTTATTAAAGTAAATTTTGTCAAATAACTATATATTTAATCGTTAAATGAAGGCTGATAAAGTTAAAATGACGTTACTACGTGAGAGCCTTTTGAGAAGAAGTCAGAACGAAAGGATGCCTCGAACGTTTATATGTCGTGTAAAGAGATTATGGAACGAACAGGCGGACAAGCCTTGGTACAACGGCAACATACTCATTATAGAAGGGTTGAAGAGCAAGAGAGGGATGAAAAGGAGAGACAAGAGCTTCGGCAACAACGATGATCAAATATGTTACGGTAGTTGGTTCGTTGCCCACTTGGTTAGTCTAATTATGTTTCGGGCTCGTCCATTCAGCTGAAAATTTTACAATATTATTTCGACCATAAATGCATCATTGAAATATAGTTCATTTATTGCCAATCATATTAAAAAAATGTACAAAAAATTTTTATACAAATTTAAAGATTTGTAAATGCATCAATCGATGTTTTTAAATTGAATATTTTCGTTTTTCTACACGGAGAGAATTAAAAGTGAAAAATTACCGTTACAGCAATAGAAACGGGGGACAACTTTAAATGTTTGAAATTTTTACAATGTAAAGCGTAAATTTTCATGAAAATTTACACTTTGCACTGTAAAAATTCTAAACATTCAAGGTTGTCCCCCGTTTCTATTGCTGCATGTAACGGTAATTTTTCACTTTTAATTCTCTTCGTGTAGTTATCAATAAAATGTACATCTATTCAGAAACTTTGAAATCAATCATTTAATTTTTTTCTAATTGTGCAAAATTTGCAGTTAAAATAAATGAATAAATCATTGTCATTTTGGTGGATTATTTAATATCGCACGTTTTCATCGTTGAAAAAAGAAAACTGTTTTATTTGAGAGACAGGAAATGAATTTTCTCGATGAAAGGATTTACAGAAGAATATTTTCTATTTATTTATACAGATGAAAGTTATAAAATTGTTTGATAGACAATAGACAGTGTTTAACGTTCAGTGTACAATTCGGTGTACAGAATATTTTTCCTCTGTATTTCTTTCATTAATTACTTTTTTTTGCTTGTTTACTTCTTCGACATCGTCATAGGTACAGAATAATTTGCCATTTTGTTTGGAACATAGCTGTGGAAACGAGAAGTGACGAGCCACCATTTCGCAAATCACGGTTTAATTATTCACACGTTATTCATGTAAACTCTGTGTGTATTATAATATGTGTGTACGTATGATAATCTTACGTAACGTTAAAATTTGTTGAAATCAGTAGTAACATTGAATATAACATAGGCGAACGTCGACAACTTCCACTATAGACGATTATTCATTTTTTTTTCTCAGTTCCTCGAGCCTTTTTGCTTATACAGTTTTGATTTCACTTATGCACATTTTCTTCATAATTTCTATAATTCCTCGTTTCTTTTTTTTTTATTTATAAATATAAGTAAATTTGATCCAGACGAGATAATACATGACAATATATAATGATTCATAGTTAATATACACATATTGCATGCCAGGAAAAAGAAAATATCGAGGACATGACCTTTCAGGTTCAATCTTGCACGAGATGGTTTGTCGACAAAGTTTTTGACGTTCAAATCGACAAAGTTTTGACATTAAATCCCCCTATCGTAAATTGCCATGGAGTTACGACCATTTAAAAATCCAGAACTTAAAGGTTTTCGAAAGAGAGGCCTTGGAAGGAAGATAATTTACCTTCGACTTTTACAATGCTACAATTGTTTGAAAAATTGAAACATCGGAAAGACTTACATAGAATTTACTTCATAGTTGAATATAGATTTTTAGAAAATGATAGAAACATTTAAATATTTGAAAATAGGACCTAGAGGAAATAATGATTTTTATCGTGTTAAATTTGTAGCGAGAACAACATCTCGTACAATGATTGCCAAAAGTCTACGAGCCGATATTATAATTAACATTTATTCACAACCAGCTGATGATTTGTGATCGAGTATTACGGTATCTGTTTGTTATTTGTTGCCTTGTTTCTTAAATAATTTTATATTTAACTATACTCAGTAATACGACATTCACACGAGAAGGGGGTGGGGAAGGATGGCATTAAGGTATTTTTCTTTTTAAGACAAGAATAATCACACCGTATACATAATTTGAATAACGATTTTAACATTGGAGATTGACTCGCACACTCACATATGCTCACAAATATTTATTGCATGCTCGCTCGTAATTTTGATCCAGCAAAGATATGATAATTAATGTAATATCAATTTTTTTATATCACTAATGTTCTTCTATCAGGATTCATTCGTTAAAATAAAAACCACTTAGAGTCATGTGATTATACCATGTCGATCATTAAAAAAAAAAAGAAAAATTGTTTTTTTTTTCATCAAAAATATTCTTTTGAAGATGTTCAAGAGTTACGATCACTCGACCATTTTGAATGAAAGTCTTTGTAGTTTTTTTTTAATCTTCTCGACGCAAGAGCGGGATTTACATAGAAATTCATTGATATAACAAATCCCATAAAATCAGGCAGTTCCAGTTCTCGGAACAGGCAATAATGGTGATTTGTCGAAAGGAAATCTCATCCCCCTCAAAATTCACCCTCTGCTGTCGTGTTTGACTTTTATTATTTACTTTTTCACCTTCATTCTTTCTTCCTATCGTATTTTCATCGATTTTCATACTCTCTTACAATTTAATGATTTTGAGAACTCTCCTCGTCATTTACAGTAACAATAACACGCCTGAGTGCGTGGCAAATCCGATTATATCGTGTATGAACCAGGATTTGATGAATAAATAAAACTCGTAATTCGCGGATCTACTTCGAAAATTTAATCGTGTACACTACGTTGTTCTCATCAAAATACAAGTACTGAGGAACAGGCAAATAACAAAATTGTAATGCGAAAAATTTTTGGACATTAATTTCTCCTCGATGCACCCTTCACGAGATATAAATTATTTACAAAAAAAAAGGTTGAGAACGCCTCTTCCCTCTCTCAATTTTTATGAAATTGTGCAAGATTATAAAGACGTTTTTTTTTGTTTTGGCAGCATCTCATTTTTAAAGGATCAAATATATCCTTGAAAAAGAATTTTGAAAAATAAACAAACGAAATGAATTTATCCGTTTCTCTCTCATTGTAAACATACATCAAAAATATAAAATGTTCGACAGTATAACGTTTTTTTGCGTCAAGCACCATTCACGAGTAACAGCCCGTGTGGAAATTCAGTTAGGGCCTTGGCTAGGCCCCGATTATTTTTCCCTTACTCTGTTAGGGCCCCAATATGGAAGCCCGAAAGGCCCCTTTCGGACCGGTCACACTTTGTCAACGAGGGCCCAACCGGGTAAAAAGGTCGGGCTTTTAAAGGAAGCCCTATTGGAGCCCTAGCAAAAAATTAATGTTGATAAAAATATTTTTCACCACACCTCCACGGAAAGTTCGATTTTCCGCCTTGCGTAAGTCGAATTTTCCGTGGAGATGTGTTGAAAAATAGTACACGCACACATGGGTGGCAAGCGCGCGGTTTGGCTATCCCAAATCGTGCGCTTGCCACCTGAGCCGAAAGCGAAGGTGGCAATTCCGCACGCGGTTTGACATGACCTACTTTCCTTCCCTAGTGACGTAATATACTATTTTTTTATGATTAGAATTGCATATCTGATCATAGTTCATATCTTATTTCAGTATTTACATTACTCCGGATATTAACTTGTGCTGAAAAATTTTCTCACCTAAACCGGGATTCGATCCGACCTACCTATTGATTTTTGACCCAACGCGCACGCACGCTACTCATTGCACTATTATCTAGTTGAGAAATTTTGGCTAAAAAAGGTAACATATGCTACAGATGCGTCATGTACATAATATTTAATGAATCTATGAGTGCCAGAGTTCTCAAAGTAAGACAGAAGTAGTCACAGTAAACTTAAATTTCAATTAACCATAACAATAATATGAAGTGCAAACGATAATGAATTGAATTATTAATAAAAAATTTATAGAATAATATTTATTATTACATGATTAATGTAATAATAAATATAATTATGGTTTATATTTTATTATTAATATGTAATAATAATGGTTATTTATTATTTATTTATTATTAAATAATTATTTCTCATTGTCTATAAATAACTAAATATATTCGATGTTGCAAAAATAAGCTTTGTTGCTTAAGCAAACATTTTTGTTTGTGAATTGAAATGAAAAAAGCAGATTCAAATTTTTCGTCCAATCGGAGGAATCCCACATCAGTTTTGATATTAAATACTACAATTTATTTTAATGAGAGCTACACTGATGAAGACGGATTAGATCCTCAAAAATTTAACTCAAACGCATCATTTTTTAATATTCTTGACGAACCTGATATTTCCCGATCGGGTTCTGGCCTGGCAGTATTAGGGCGATAAACTTAAGGCTACCTTGACAATGCCGGTCCGGGTCCTCAATAAGTTTCCTCACTGAAGCCTTTTCTTGTAAACTCAACCAGCCCTGTTATTCTCCTTCTAAGGTCTTGTTTGACTGTGGCATGGAAGTCCCTAGTAGGGAATCCACATTTCGGGCCCCAAATTTATTTTGGGCTGCCCTAATAATTTTCCACACGGGATGCGAGTGTTTCATACCTTAAAAATGAGATTCTGCCGGAAAACAAGACGTGTCCACTATTTTGACCTACTCTACAATCCTGCAAGGCTTTAATGGCAATAAAAGAGTAAAAAAAAGCACGTAATTATTCAACATCGCATGAACGATACATCGAAAATAATAATGGCCGAAAAAAAAAATTCTCTTTAATATTTTGCTACTAAACGATTAGGAGAAGCCAAAATTCGAGGTTTCTCTTCGCATATCACCCAGTTCAACGGCGGAAATGCAAATTATTTACAGAACAATCCACCCTGAAATACAATCGTTAAAAATAGCTAAAAGTAAAGGGGGGATGCAGACAATTTTTTCCTTCACAATTTCAATCTTAAATTTAACGAATTGGGTGATAAAAGTTGCCAAAATTTGAATGGCTTCATTTTGAGAATGATTTTTGACTCGTTTTTCATTTTCGTTTAAACATGAAATAATCGAATACAAACATTTGGCTTCTTATTTTTTCATAAATACAGACACTGAAATTTTATTTTTTCCTAATTTCAACGACGACATAAAAAATAAGATTGAATTTACGAACGTTTCTGAAGTTAGATTACTTTCTAAATGCTCGATCCATTGGGCATTTTGAACAAAAATACATTGTAATATATCAACGATCTTTTAAACATACATAGATATATATTTTTATTTAGTTTTTTCAAACAACTCGAAAATTTAACATTTAATCAACTTCGCGTTGGACTCAAAAAATAAAATATTCGAAGTTTTTCTGTATATGCAATTATTCCACGTATTTAGATTCTATACCCGTTCATCTCGTAACATATTTATATATAACATTTGGTCATTTAGTTTGATTGACCATCGCGCATTCGTACCGAAACATCGACAAAAAAATCATGAGAAAAGCATGAAAATGGATCACTTGAAATTTTATGAACTGAGATTGGCACATTTTAGTGATATGTTTCTCACTGATTCAGTCGTAAGTTAATATTTTGCTTTTTGTACCATCAAGAAAAAAATCCAAATCTTTCGAGTTATCATATTTGTGTTTGGGTTTTTTTGGAATTGACAAAAAAGGAATCCAAGAATGAAAAACCTCTCGTTATTTTGTTGTCAATCAAAATGGAACTAAAAAAATATTTCTGTTCCAAAAGATGCAATAATTTTTATCCTTCATCAATTAAAACCTCATTAAAAAATCTAATCCACATTTTTCCGCGGAATTCTTTCATTTTTTTTTTTTATTTATTGACAATATTAATAAATGGGGTCCTCGACTTTACCATTTATTTCGATCTGTCTCTCTCCTTTTGATATAAAATTCTAAAGGTACACGCGCTCTTTGAGAGTTTGGTAAAAAAAAAAATATTACATTTTTCTTTTAATTAAAAAAGAAATAAGTAAAAATTCGTCAAAACGCGAAAAATAAAAAATATCTCAAATAATTATTTGAGATATGGTAACTTTTCACTCGATACGTACGCTACTGATTGTCAAAGTACAATCGCATCGTGAAAATTTCAAAGTAATAATAATAATAATAATAATAATAATAATACTAAAATTAAAATAATAATACAAATAATAACCACCGAGAATTTTCTGTTAAATTGGTAGTCTAGCTTCTTACTAGCCCTAGGTTCTTACTGTACTTTTTCGTACGACGGCGTATCTACATCCAGCCAAATTGAACCAGGCCAGTTTGCGGGCTCATAACTCTTAGTAAAATGTAAATTTTTTGAGACCTTTTTTTCAAAATAATCGTACAACTCCCATCTAAGCTACAAGGCTTAATGTCGGCAAATGATTAGTTTCACTGTGGTAGAAGTTAAAAAAAAAGTGCAACTCAATTTTCCTGCCAAAGATCGATTTTGGCTTGGGTCAAATTAACCCGAGTAGGAGCTTAGGGTTAATTATCGGCATTCTGGGGGGGGGGGGAGTCATTTGTACCTGACCTGTAAAAAATTCCATCCTACTAGCCAAGTGTCAGACATCTCATGGCTCAGATGCAAAAGGTCGTAACCCTCAGTTCCTCCGTCTACTCCGGCAAATGAACTTGGACTGTGATTCTCACTGACCCTTTTGTTGAGGGAGTAGAAATCACAGTTATTCAGATCGCCGATTCGGGACCCAAGAATATCGGAGCTGTGATACTCCTGGCTCAGCACTTTGACAATGTCATACGATATAAATAATAATAATAATAATAATAATAATAATAATAATAATAATAATCATAGATTTATCTTATGCATATAATCAGAGTTTTTTTCTGGTCAACAGATGTAAAATTAATACTTCCACAGCATATCGTATATTTAAAAAATCTCTTAGTAATTTTGTTTTTAATAATAATACTGTCTATGTTGAGCGAACTAAAAACCAGTTTTTTTTTTCGTCGTAACTTAATTTCTATTTTTGTCTTACCTACATGAGTCGTGAATGAAAATCTGCTTATTTAAGTTACGAATTTTGCCATGTGATGCGCCCTCACCCAATTAAAGCGAACGGTGATCGATTAAATTCAACTTTTTAACTTTCCAGATCGCGAATTCAACATTTTTGAGATTATTTAGGCCTTTGTCTGTTATTTAAGTCCAGATAAAATTAAAAGTAAGTTTTCTAATTGTAAATCAAACATATTCGATTGTTGTTAGAATATTTTTTTCCAACGAAAAATTTGTACCCATCCGGCTCTAATCTCCCGTGATTATTTTCTTTTCTCAATAATAAAATAAAATTTAAAATGTTTTTTTTATCTTTTGAAACCATTTATATTTGGGTTCTCGTCAAATTCGATCGATCAACGAGTGCTGGGACGGCTTTAAAATAATCCGGGCTTATATGAGTTATACAAATATTTTAAATCACAGACGATAGTAACGAAACATTAAGTTTTTTTATGCGGTGACTGACGGGAATTATGTACACACACACGCGAATATGTATATACATATACATATTTACATATTATGTGCATATATATTTATAATGCATGGAATATTTCCGTTACTTTTACATTCTAAAATCCCTTTCGATTCGTTCGATTTTTTATACGTTTTTGCTATATAAGAAGTAAAACGAGACGTTTTTTCCTATTTTGTGATTCAGCCACTTTTTCCATTTTTATTTACGCGTTCTACAAGAAAAACAACCAGGAGAAATATAAATCAGTTTTTGACATAATTTCAGATAAAAAATACATCGAGTCTGAAAAAGAAAAATTTCTATTTTTTTCTATTTTTTTGGCTCTCAAACGAGTTTGTTATGAAAAAAAGCATTTTTTGATTATTTTTTCCAAAACTAGGTGAATTTACAAAAGTTTAAGAGCAAGTTCAGATTAGGACAATCTTTTTTGCAGATGTTACGACCGTTCGACTTTTTTTAAATATTATAAAACCATTCGAATAACTGTAAATTCTTGTGATAACTCTATACTTGGCTTAAGAAAATTATGATTTCACCTCGTTGTTGATAAAAATGGAAATGAAAAAGATAAAAAAACTTTTTTCAGGAAATTTATTTTTTTCGAAAATGAACAAAAAACAAAAAAACTTTATTTTTCGAATTGAAATATGGTTTTTTTTTTTGAAATTATATTAGAAATTGAGTAAACATGCTTCTGGTAATTTTTCTCGTAATACTCATAGCTAAGGTTTTACTGAATTTCTAACGTACAAAAATTCACGAATTTTTAGAAAAAAGGGTTTTTATATTTTTTATGCATTTTGGAAAATAATTCAACTTTGCGGGAAAAAGTTTACTCACATATTTTATTTTCATTTAAAAAAAAAATATGGTGAAATCATAATATTTTTAAGCACAAGTATTAAACGAAGGGAATTAAACAGTAATTTTTACCGTGAAATTCACGGTAAAAATTACAGTGGGAACAAGTTAGCAGAACGTATATATTCGTAAGCGATAAGTTTTTTTCAACTTGCGAAATGTAAAATTTCAAATACTACGTCATACTGGCATAAACACTTATAGAGAAATTTTTACCATGCAGCACGGTAAAATTTACCGTGAGGCTTATGTAATATTTCAAAATAAGCATTGAAATAATCGTCATAAGTATGACCCTTTTTCAAGGACATTCCTTGAAGACATACAATAATGAAATACACGGTAAAATTTTACTTGTAATCACACAATTTTTAAATTAATGTTCTGCATACTTTTTTGCAAATCAAAATTGACTAGACACTTCGGTAAAATTTTCTATTTTAAACAAGAAATTTTATTTAATCCTCCGTCACACGCGCTGGAATTCCAAACGTCGTTACGCGCGTCGCGGGGAATCGCCACGATGCTTTTGAGGCTTACCATATCGTTCTTACGCGCATGCGCGCGTCGTTGGTGCTCAAGTGCTCAGTAGGAGATATGGCAATGTCGACCGTAAAATTATATGTACGACTCTACACGCGCTAGCGGGAAAACGCCGCATTTCTTGCACTTAGATTAAATATTATTTATAAAATATAAATTGAAAATTATCGTTTATTTTTCTGTTTCATTGCGTTCTAATAATAATAATGCAGGGATAGCTAAATTATCACAAGCGTATCATTCATCAATTTTCGATGATTAATGAAAAAGTAAAAAATGCGGCGTCTCGCTCATAGCGTGTGTGGCGGAGGGTTAATTTTCATGAAAATTTGTGTTATGTTCAGTAATAATCTTAGAAATTGCAGGTTATCACCTCACTACTGTTACTGCACGGTAATTTTTCAAGTTTAATTCTCTCCGTGTAGTTATAACAAGAAGTTATAACTATTTTAATATGTATAGTATTGAATTTCAAAAAATTCCAATACCTGTTACTTCTACAAAATAACCGATCCGCTCTAAACTTGGCCTCGAAATATATTAAAGGGGGAACGACACTGTGATGGGTCAACTAATTCTATATTCTGTTGTTTTGCGTTTTCTTGCAGTATACATGTTCAAAATTATGTAAACAAAATTTTCAAGTCAAAAGTAAGTATCAATATTTAAGTTAACACTTTATTTTATGTCAAAGAACGCAACGAAAAATTCAACCAAGTTTTCCTCGAAACAACAGTTTTCGACCTTATCCCAGGAAATGCTCGAAAACTAATGAACCGACTGTTTTTTTTTTCTTTTTTACTATTTCTTAAGACCGCTTAAAAAAAAGGTCGAAAAAATAATGAAGAAAAATTTCAAACCGCCGCCATTTTTGAATTTTTTTTTTTCAAACGACCACGTACAACCATAGCTACATTCATATAGATATTGAATTTTTTTATTTTGTTTGTCAGGTAACCCGTTACCAAGATTTTTTTTTTATCATCACATGGAAGCTCATAACGTTGTTAATCTTTCATATTTTTCAATAAAAATTATTAGTACTGAAGTAGTTAAATATACATTCAATAAAATATCCTCTACCCCATCCTTAAATAATTATTTATACTTGGGTAAAAAAAATTCCCAAAAATGACAATTTTTGGTCCGTTACAGTGGCATTCCCCCTTATTTCACCTAGCTTGGAAACAAAATGGTATTGGTGTATTGGTTGGTATTTTAACCGCCTGCGTCCCTTAAGGGGATGGGTCAATCACCTAACCTCACCTCGAATTTTCAAAGTTGAAATTCTTCGATATGATTTGACCGATTACAAAAAAGCTCTGTCCGTCCACGCAGGACGATAGCAAAAATGGGCTGACAGGGCCTTTTTGTAATCGGTCAAACCGTGTCAAAGAATTTCACTTTCGAAATTTGCAGCTATCTCTCTCGCACTGATGGCAGCTCAGTCGGTATGACTGATAGCCTTAAGGTGATCTATCAGTTGCATGAGTGAGAGGTCGATAACTGAAAAGTAGATACACAGTTTTCTCGGACACGCTTGATATTTCGAGAAAACCGTGTATCTACTTTTCAGTTATCGACCCCCCACTCATGCAACTGATAGATCACCTTAAAGGTTTGCGGGCGCTCCCCACTCTTTTCCTCAACCACTTTTATCCGCGGCTCTCCCTATTCCTTTGTCTCTAGTATGATTCTCCTGTCCGCAGCTTGTTGTGCCCCGCTAGATGTCAGCATCGGAACAACTATAGTTGTGATTCGCACATTCTATATCTGAAGCTAAGTCCTACCTAGTCCATTTAGCTTTAAATCTAACGGGACTACGGCAAGGGGCAAAATCACACCAGCGACAGCTCGTCCTATTTTTTGGTCACCGCTACTAACCAAGGCATTGGGTTACCTTTGGACCTACATTTTTTAAGCGGGTTCCGAACCATGGAGAGCGCAGAAAAAAACACAGAAAAATTCTGTTGGTGTCGCCGGGAATCGAACCCGGACTCACTGGTCGTCAACCGAGCACGCTACCACTGTGCTACTGCCTCTCGGATTTCAATAGAATAATTTCCGTTATTTTTCTGTTCTTCTCCCGATTTCGCTCAGCAAGTGAAAAAAATAATGAAACGTTCGGAACGCAAATTAATATCAAAATTCTTCTCTTGAAACAAAATGGAAATCGATAATAAAAAATGTTTTTTTTTTCCATAAGAAACTCACTTTTTTGCCAAGAAAATAGAAAAAGGACGAAATATTTTTTTTGAGACTCAATGTATTTTTTATCTGAAAGTACGTTAAAATCTGCGTAAAACTGCTACTAGTCGTCTTTGTTGTAAGATTCCGAGTTATCGCAGTATGGACCCAAAGAAATGGAACAAAAAGTCTAAAATTCAACTGGGTGTGAAAATGGAAAAATGGCCAAATGAAAAAAGCCCGAAATACGTGTCTTCGTATTTCTCATAGAGAAAAACGTTTGTAAAATTGTTTTAGAATGTAAAAGTACCACGAAATACCCCCATACACATGTTAAATGTATGTTAATACATGTATATGTATATACGTATTCATTAACAGCGGACAGAAATGGACGGGGTTTGAACGACAATATTCATATAATTTGTAACCTTTAATTGATTCAAACTTTCATCAATAATCGTCTCTCTTCCGACCATTTTGAATTATTACTTTTTTTAAACAATCTTCTTTCTTGGGACTAAAATTCAAATGTACAATTTCACGTGAAACCAATCATAAAGTTTTTAGTCACACATCGATCTCTCACTAAACGTTAACAGCACACATTACATCCTGAAAATATTCGATAGTTTAATTTGTCTTCTACTTTTTGCTCTACCTGACGAAATGATATTTTTAACAATAGATTAAAAACAGGAAGAAAACAAAACAATATGTTTATATACATAGAGGATACTTCAATTTTAATACGACGAGAATATCCGAAAAGTCCGAATAAAAGAGACACAATTTTTACAAATTTCGCAATGCAATTTGGAATTACTTTTTATTATTTTAGCTCTTGCTCGATATGTTTTGTTTTATTTTCCTTTTTGTTTTCAATGTACGAGATTTTGTATCGAAAGATGATTTGAAAACAAAAACTATAGCTTGATCCTTGTATGGAAAATGAATTTTTATTTAGATTAGTTTTAGAAATAAAATTCGCACACGATGACGTTTGATAGAAAAATAATAACTCACGTCGATATACCAGCAAAGACTACATTATGCTAATTATTATGCTCTGATTATTCCTAATTAAAATAAAAACGGAACCTACAAATATTTACGATCTAAGAATCACTAAAATTGTGAGCCCAAAGAAGGGGAAGGGAAAGGGCATTTGACCCAATTCTGAGATGTGCACAAGAATATTTCGACGTATTTTTTCTCTTCTGAATTATTTTGGCCAGCTTTCTTTTGTTTTTTTTTTTCGTTATATTTTTTGTCAAAGTCATTTACTTACGCATCCTTGAAACTTGGACTTTAATTGTCCCTTTTGAGCGATGCCTGGCCGATCGACGGTGGAAGACCAATCAACGTCGAGCTACTTAGCCTCGATGTCCTTGGCTCGATCTCCAAGGACATTCGGTAGAGGTCATCCTCCTCGAGCAAAAGCGTCGGGTCCAATAGATAATTTGACACTTTTGGAATCAAATCGATCTTATACGGAGTCTGTTGAAAGTGACGAATTTCTCGAATCACGTGAGCAATCTGAACAAATATAAAACGAATTAATCACTTAAATGAAGTCCTCTATTTTTATTATACTCGAAATATCCTATTAATTGTAAATAAATATCTACCAATTTTTTTTTTTTTTTTTGAATATAAACTTCAACAATTGTGAAGGAATAATCGAGATTAGTAAAAAAATAACCGCCTTTTTTATACAAAATATATACTGAAAATTGTAAATAAGCATTCGAAATTCGTCAATTTGTTTTTTATTGAAAAAAAACCCAATTACTTTAAGAAAATATGCACCCTTTTTGTCACCATAATGGTTTAGCCACGCCTTCATGTCAGATCCCAATAGAAATAATCGAACATTTTTAAACTGTGAAATAAATTACCATTCGCATTTTCGAAAAATTCAAAAGACCATCGTCCGTAAAATTTGGCGTGCCTTCCTCAATGAAAGACAAATCGGTCAAATAGAGACCCAGGTACGGTATACACGGTGGATCGCAACGATGCAAAGCGTCCCTGAGATTGCGAAACCGACCGTCGGAGGACACGACGTTTTGGAGTCTCTCGATTATTTGTTTATTCTGCAAACCAAAAAAAAATTCATTATGAAAATAATGTATTTCTAAAACACTAATAGGAAAAAAATTAACTGCCATATCAGCACAATTGATTTATTTTGCAAAAAAATCATTTATTCAGTACAAAAAGATTCATTGCAAAAGTGTACTGTGACGGTTTTTTTTTTCTATAATCACTCAAAATGTTTATCAACATGAAAAAAATGCAGTCTCATCCCTCCTACCCGTCTCATAGGGTCTGTCTGAGCCGAAGGCCTTTAAATTTTGATATTAATTTGCGTTCCGAACGTTTCATTATTTTTTTCACTTGCTGAGCCAAATCGGGAGAAGAAAAGGAAAATAGCGGAAATTATTCCATTGAAATCAGAGAGGCAGTAGCAGAGTGGTAGCGTGCTTGGCTCACGACCAGAGAATCCGGGTTCGATTCCCGGCGACACCACTGGAATTTTTCTATGTGTTTTTTCTGCGCTCTCGGTGGTTCGGAACTCACTTTAAAAAAAATGTAGGTCCAAAGGTAACCCAGTGCCTTGGTTAGCGGTGACCAAAAGCAGGATAAGTGTCTCTGGTGTGATTCCCCTCGCCGTAGTCCAGTCAGATGAAAGCTAAATGGGCTAGGACGTAGCTCCAGGTATAGGATGCGCGAACCAACACTTATAGCTGTTCCGATACTGACATCTAGCGGGACGCGGCAAGCTTCGGCCAGAAGAATCATATCCAGAGACAAAGGATAGGGAGAACCGCGGGTAGAAGTGGTTGAAGAAAAAGAGTGGGGAGCGCCCGCCGCAAACCCTTAGGGGACGCAGGCAATTAAAATACCAACCAATATAAATATTCTATTGAAAGGCGAGAACATTGAAATATTCTATCGGAAATCGCGCGAAAGAGAGAGACAGCTGGCCAATTTTACACCTACATCGACGTACTTCGAGCAGGCTTCGTACGTTTAGCCATTTCCTTCTTCGGTACAGCGGCCTTCATCCAATCATCATCCTGGACCAACTATAAAATCGTCATCAAATATCGAAACGCTGCGTGGACGAAAGGGAATTGCCGACGAAAGCTCGAGAACCTTCGAAAACAACAATATTTGCGCCTCACTTAGACGATCGCTCTTCCTATTGCAAAATCCAGGGCAGTATAGTCCGAATGAATCTAGGAAAATTTGTCCCGGGAAAATTCGACCCCCAGACAAAAACAAACAGACACAATTAAAGAATCGTGTTTGGAATCGCGGAGTGCGTGGAATTGGGATGTGTGCAGAATAGTGGGTCGGGTGCAGGCACTTCGGCGTGTGTGCATGGAATTGTGGGGCGTATGGAATCAGGGTGTGTGTGTGGAACAGTGGGGTGGGTGCAGGCACTTTCAGGGGGTGTGCGTGGAATTGTCGGCTCCATAGAATTGCGATGTGTGGAATAGTGAGGTGGGTGCTTAGCACTTTGGATGTGTGCGTGGAATTACGGTGCGTGGAATAGTGGGATGGGTGCTTAACATTTCGGGGTGTGTGTATGTAATCTTGGGGTGAGTAGAATTGCGGTGTGTATAGATACTGAGGTGAGTGCTTAACACTTCGGGGTATGTACGTGGAATCGTGGGCTGCATGAAATCTCAGTGAGTATGGAATAGTAGTGTGAGTGCTTATCACTTCGGTTTGCGTGCGTGGAATCGTGGAGTACGTGGAATTACGGTGTGTGGAATAGTAGGGGTGAGCGCTTAGCATTTCAAATTATTATAGAGAAAATTATTGTACGATACTCTGAAAACTTCTCTATGTAGCGTATAACGAAAAAAAAAACGAAAATATCTAACTGGACTGTAGAAAGACATCATTCATCTAGTGGGGACGAATTTCCCGGGGGACAAATTTTCCGGAGACGAATTTTCCGAGTCGAATTTTCCGGAGACTAATTTTCCTGCTTCAGCCCGGTAACAGGAAGATTCATCCCCGGAAAAATCGTCCCGGAAAATCCATTATCGGGAAAATCGCCCCCCGAAAATTCGTCCCCCGGAAAATTCGTCCCGAATCGAAATCGAATTTTTTAAATTATTACTTTTGCCCGGCCGAGGGGTGTGATTCCGAAAAGCCCATATCGCCGATTAATTTGGAATTGCGTATAACAATGTATTTTGACTCGCTGATCACGAATATAATAGTGAAAATGCCCGCAAATTTAATTTGCAAGGTTAAAACTAGTTTTTTTAAGTTTTTCTATTTTATTTTAATAAGTGTTAATCTTAGAGAAAAATGTTTCCCACAAAAGTTGTAGCCTGTAAAAAGATTGATCTTTCATGTTTTATACAGTTTTTGTCTAAAACGATTTTCTTTCAAGAAAAATGGGATAATGCTGCAATAAGTACATTTTGCTAAACTCCATTAGTTTCGATATTATCTACTTACGCACATTATCGCGGGAAGATTGGATTTGATCTTTAAAGTTCATGTTTATTTTTGCTTTTTTTGTATTTTGTTTCATTTTTTGTTTTTATTTTATTTTATTTTTTACCTGACCCGAAACCGGGTGGTGTAACTGATTTTTTACCGGACCCGAACCCACCCTACTATTTCCACATGTCCAACTATTCAAAGAACAACCCAAAGATGGCCCGAACCCACCCTACTATTTCCACATGTTCAACTATTCAAACAACAACCCAAAGATGACCCGAACCCACCCTATTATTTCCACATGTCCAACTATTCAAACAATAACCCAAAGATAACTCGAACCCACCTTACTATTTCCACATATCCAACTATTCAAACAACAACCCAAAGATGACCCAAACCCACCTTACTATTTCCACAGGTTCAACTATTCAAACACCAACTGGATTGCTCGAAAAATATTCAAATACGCAAAAAATCCTTGTAAGGGAAGTCTTATAATATTGAAATGAAGGAGTGTGCCCAATTTCAGCTCAAAATTCGGTTTCCGCTTTTCGGAAGTATACCCGACGAATTTTCCGAGGATGCATTTTCCGGGGATGAATTTTCCGGAACAAATTTTCCGGGGCCGAATCTTCCTAGATTCGAGAAGCCTCAAGCATAATCAAACCACTGAAGAAATTAGAAAGTTTGGAAAAGAAATTTACCATCAAAGAGCAATAAGGAACTATCGAGTTGTGATTTCTCCAGGAAATCCGTCTAGAACCCCGATATTGAACTGCGATTTTTTCCCCGATTATTTTGTTCGACATCAAGAATTTGATGAGTGTTTTGAATTATTCTTCAATTCTGTTGATTTGGATAGTTTGCCAATATATTTTTCCGAATATTTTTTTTTTGTAGTCTAGAACGTACGATATTATCAGATAATATAGTCAGCATACCGCCTAATATCAAGAATTTTCAGTTTCCTAGTTAAATATTTTCGTTTCCGCTTGAGAACAATTAGTTTCGGTAGTCCCGGACGCTCGCGAAGGCAAAACTTGGGACCCACACGGTTGCTGGAATTGTGATCGGTCAGGGCATAAACGTCTCCAGTGTTCCAAACCAAAGAGTTCCAGCAAATATTGTTTTGAATGTGGAACACAGAAGGTGACACTCCAAACTTGCTGTCATTGTCAGTCAGCCTGGGTAGCTCAAGGGGGGCCACTGGTCCCGACAAGAAACCTCCAAACATGGGAGATGGCCGGGAGGATTAGGCTTCAGTTTTTTTTAACGTTTCTTGTTTTTACGCTTATTATTACATTATCATTACATTAAAACCTTGAGTTTACTATTAAATATTCCATTTAAGTTTTTTTTATACGTTAGGACTGAACTTATAGTTCAAAAATATTGTCTTGTTTTTTTTTTCTTTTCCTCTCAAGCTTGTTTCCAGAAAAATGTGGAAAATATAAATTGGTCCTTTATGATAATAAACCTGTGCAATTTTTCTTTCTTTTTTCAATTCTCAATTTAAGGGCTTGATCACATTAGAATATTGTCAGGCCGGTGATAATTGATGATGGATATTGTTCGTCCAGTGGTTGTCCGAGGTAATTTATCAATCTAATTTTTCTTTCTGCTGAGGAAAGACACGGTAAAGTTCAGTCGTGGGTGCGACCTTTAAAAATTTACTTTCCACGAAATACGGAAACTCACTGATCGGATTAGTCAGCAACTAGGAAAGGGGGAGTTGTGACGTTTTTTTTTCAGTACCGTCACTTGAAATGGTCATCAACGGGAAAAAATGGAATCTCGTCCCTCCTGTCCGTTACCCCGGTCACGCGACAATCTCATAGGGTCACCTGAAGTGAAGGCCTTCAAAATTAAATATCAATTTGCGTTCGAAACATTTTCGTTTTTTTTAACGAAATAATCTCTTCCGTTCGCGAGTCGAACCGCGGCGTGAACGAGTACGGGTTTGTGTTAACTTATAAAGAGTGTAGGTTATCGATCAAATCTGTAAGTGAGCTCGTGAGCGCGTGTCCTCGCGATTTTTCCTTCGTGGTTAGATTATCGACGTGTGATTATCTTTTCCCGTTAATTGCAATAAGATTTACGCCGAGCGTATTATTTCCATCATTTTTCATAACTCGGTGTTGTTCTTGTGTAGTCTCTTGTTCCTGTTGAGTCGTTTCAGCGACTGACGTCCAAATAATCAAATAAATCGACACGGAAAGAGAGAGAGAGCAAACTTTTGTAGCATTCGGCTTAGAAATTTCAGTCACAATACATGTATGGGGAGAAAAGCATATCAATAAAACGCAAAAAAAATATAATCGATGAGAACGAAATAAAAATCGAGGATTTTACAAAATTTCTAACTTACGGTTTTGGAAACCTTTTCCCAAGTCTTTTTAAGTCGATAAACACTGCTGTTAGTAAAAGCCGCACATATTTGAAGTACTCCGTTGTAATTGTGAAGCATTCGACAAATATCAGCGACAGCAGCCCATTTTTCGATCGCAGCAACGCGAGCGGAAATATTCGATCGTCGTACAATTTCGGAAACGACCAGCTGAGAAACTTCGTTGAATCTTTTCGTCATGAGAATAATGTGCGGGGCTCGAGTAGCTTTGTCGGTTTTCATCCAAGCCTGGCCTAGGAATTCTCTGCAAAAATTCGTCATTTATCGATTAAACGCTTCATCTAAATAGACTAATTGTAAACAATTTTTTACAAGTTTAGATTCACTTATTCAATTCAATGTAATTTAATTGCATTCAATTCAATTTTATTTATCTAATTGGTTCAATCCGCTGATCAACTAATTTGCACTAATGAACTATTTACCATGTTTTCTTTTACTCCATATAACTCAAAATAATGTAAAATTTTCAATAAATTCGATTACTCACTCGCTTGTTATAGTGACGAATATTTTATGATCCAAATACGTCATTTGTTCGGCGATCTCCAAAGCTGATAATGTTTCTATACTCTCTTTGCTTTGTACCTGAATTTCAATAACATTACATTATTATTAAATCTTAAATTGAATCAATTGGATAAACGAAGAGATATTTTAAAGGATCAGTCAGAAAGTGAAAAAATGAGATTTATTTAAAATTTAAACATTTTTTTACATTATTGAACAAATGAATGTGCATTTTAAAAACTCAGATAATCCAAAAATAAATAAATGGAACAGACTTATATTACACGTAAAAAGAGGAAACAAAAAAATGTTGTTTACGACCGAGTCTTCAGAATTTTTTCTCCGAGTGGAAAACTCGATCAGTGTACCTAAACTTTTGACCGACAATGTTGTCTACTCCAAAATAGCACTACTCTATAATATGTAGAGTATAAAGTAGTGATATTTTGGAGCAGGCTTATTTGGGGTTTTCCCACACACACATAAAATGTGTGTGGGAGAGCGGTTGGTCCAATGGATAAGGGCTCGAGCTGGCACGCCGCGGATTCCGTGTTCGAATCCCGACCAAAACACCGATGAAAATTTGAAAGTTTCTTCAAGTGTTTCTACTGCAATCCCGGGCGGTTTGAACTCCTTCATAATAAATCCACATCCCAAATAAATAAAATAAAGCGGTCGGTGTACGGCTCCGAGTGCCTTCCGTGGACGGTTCTCATCTTGCAGATGGTGGCCCCCTCTAGCCGTGTACTGGCCAGCTCATTGCATTACAGCCTTGCTAAAAGCCTCTGGTGGCAGCGTGCTTGAGCATGCTCGCATTGCAGCCCGAGGCTCGAGGAGATTAGTTAGATACCGGCTATATCGGCAAGGTTTTCTGCAGTTTACCATCGCCCGTGGCAAATGCGATACAGTCGGGGATAAGGGGATAAGTAAATGTTTGTCATGTTTTCTTTTGATTTGCAGGATAATTCTATAGATATATTTAATTTCAAGAAAATATACGACGTCTACGTAAGAAAAAGAAGTTAATTAAAATAATTAAACGGATGAAGATGAATAAATGAATAAAATATTACTTACAGCTGGTGGAGCAAGAAGTTTATGCAAGTCAACTTTGCTGCTCTCGGGCTCTTCTTTGCTGATCAATCTCAATAATTGACTTGCTGATTTGTGCTCGGCGGGTATAAGGTTGGGACTTCCGACGATATCCTCCAAAAATTCAACCGTCAAATTCCTCAATTGATGATTCAGCTCGAAATCTTGAGCGTGTTTCGAAACCCAGTGTCTCAGGACATTTAATACTCGCATGGTCGCAGCGGTCGACATTACCGATTCTTTTCGTTTGTTTCGATCGCGACACGAGCCACTACGATTGTTCTCCTCTGCTTGGCGTCCTGGTGCCTTGTCCGGTGGATTGCTTGACGCGGAAGTCGCGATCGCAAACGCTGCTGCCGCCGACGATGTGCTGCTCCTGATTAACCATCACGACGAACAAACATTTATTTCTATTTTTTTTAACTACCTCATTCTTTAAAACAAATCAAAAAAATCCTTGACAGACTCCTTTGCTTTTGCTATCAATTGACCTTCCCAAGACCGTCAGCCATCCACAATTTCTTCAGGAATTAGTATCATTTAGGAGTTGTCGAAACAAAAAATAAAATAAATCTAATAAAAAAATCTAAATTAATAATAATTAATAAATTTGACAATGTAAAATAAACCAAGGAATATTTTTTTATCAATAATTAATCGATTATATTAATAATCAATCGATTTAAAAATATTGTTGGAATGCCAATTCATTGTGCGTCTCACGGCGCATGCGCCCGCACTTTTCTATGCATAGTGTTCTCGACTATGATTCATTCCTTTATTCCAAACAATTTTTCATCATTTTTAGTTTCCCCGAAAACTTAACAAAATTTTGATAACAATTAATTATCAAAATGACACAAATAATTATTAAAAAACAAAATTGTTTAATGGTAAATAAAAATACAATTCAATTAAATCTCGCTGAAGTCGTGATTGGCTGATCTATGTCAGGTCACGTTTACTACGAGTGCTTCTACTTATTACATATTTAGACGAGTGCATTTTTTTATATTTATTTTTTGTATCACTGAATTAAGAACTTTTCGGACATTTAAAAATCATTTAAAAATTTTGTTTTGTTTTGTTATTTCTGTTTTTTGTTTTTTGTTTTTTTTTTTTTTTTTTTTTTTTTTTTCAAATATTATGAAGAGAGATACGTTCACAAGTTATTTTCCAAGCGTGCAAGCTCACTGGACCTAGGCTATAAGATGCTCAAAGTGTTTAGATTGTGTTTAATTAATTTTTTTTTTCGATTTTTATTCTGTTAGATTAATTGAAAAAATTATGGTTTAATGGCAGGTTCATGCAAAGCGTAATCGTATACATAGTCGAATAAGGTGTACGTGCCAACTACCTAAGACTTTTGGTAAATTGAAAAAATGAATTAAAAAATTAAAGCAGATAAAAGAATTTGGATGTGGTTTTCAGTGATTCTAAACTCTACAAGGACAGGGCGTTATCATTTCTCGTAATGACAGCACCTACTCACCAGATTCGTTCGGGTCCAACGCTACCGTACGACGCAAAACAACACATAAAAAACCATTGAATCGAGAGGAGAACGATTGAAAGTTGTCTTTTTTTTATCCAACGACTCAAAAATTTGCCAAAAAACGAGCGAGAAATGTAAACAAGGTTTTTTCAATTCATGAACTCAATAGAATTGTTTAAAAAAGATATATTTTGTATTTACAAAACAGATTTTTTTTTATAAACTCTGACGAGTAGATAGAACGATAAGGATTTTTATCAAATGAACAATTTGCGAAATGCATAAATTTGCTAGGTAATACATCCAGAAATATTTTTTAATCGAAATTCGAAAAAATAGTAGAGTACAAAATTCTTTCTTTCAATTTTCATAATTCTTTATTAATCGTCTGATCCCAATTCTTTTTCCACTCGACTATTTTTCGATCAGACGGAGCGAGAAAAAAATGAGTTTTACGAAGCGAAGAAAAACATGAATTATTGTTCAAAATATACGAAATACAATATATATATAATATATAAATAGCAAAAAATTCGGGGTTCAAATCCATATCAAATGAAATAGTGATTAAAAATTCAGAAAGCTCCATTTTTCCGAAACGTCGAAAAATATCGAAAAAAATTGACCCTTACGAAAATTGAAAATTCTGCGAGTTTTTTTTACATGTAAAATAAAAAGGGATGCGGGAGAATAAAAAAAAAACATGGAATGACACGTGGAATCCATAAAGAAATTTATCTGACTGTCTGGTGAGCTTGACACCTTTTTTGTGACCTACATTTTTTTGTTGTCAATTACATCTCGATATTTGAAATAAAAAATTAATTCCAATCTTTCGAATCGAGCCAGAGTACAAAAAAAGACAATACTTTAAGGAGGGACCTCGATGAAACTTCCCAATCGTCGGGCCTTCTTCCAACTGTAATAATACTTAGGGTGAGTGTTTTTGTTGCCTAAAAACAAATAAATAACTACGAGAACCGTATCGCCGAACCTTATTTCCGGTCTAAAACGCAAAAATCCGAAAAAATGATTCAAGTATCCAAGTTTTCGTCGTTACAATCGCAGATTTTTTCATAATTAACAAAAACCATCATCCGCTTCGCCATGCAATAATTTTTTGCTAGATTACAATTTTTTTTCATCGATCTATTGATGCAATAGAAAATTTTTTCATTCAATGAAAGTATTTACTTCCGTGTAATTTTCAAATTTCAAAATAAATATTCAAAAACAATGTTAATAAGAATTAATCAGACTTGAAAGCAATCAAATTTCTGTAGAATATTAAATTAAAAGATAAAATTAAGAAAAAAGGCTGGTGTTTGTGCAAAAAATTATCAGACGCTAAAGCTGGTGTTTGTTTCTGTTTATAATACGTAAATAAATGCATAAAAAATGTGCGATTGACAACGATAAAAACTGAGACAGTCAAATCATTTTTTTTTTTGGTTTTCGCGTTCTGGATCGAAAACTTAGTTCAGCGGTGCGATTCTTGTAATTATTTCTCAGTTTCTAGACGATGGTAACATTCACCCATTGTTGAGAAAAGCCCTGACGATTTGAAAGTTTCACCGAAGTCTCCCCTTAAGGGAGTTGAAAAATTTTACAGGTTGCGATCAAATAGTTTTTTAACGAACCTTCGATGACTCTGTCGAGAACTTGTAATTACGACTCCTGCCTTACTCGAAACCTGGGGCATATCGTATTGATAACAACAAGATCCCTGCTTGCCCGAACCCATTTCACCCTCTTGAATCGATCTCCTGCTCATCCAGTGACTCTGCAATAAGATAAAAAATAAATATCCTTTTGTAAATACAATATATTTCAACAACATTTGTGAGTTGTTGAAATATATTGTATTTTATATCACAAGTGAATTTTATGTCAATCGTATTAAAAAAAAAAGTAACTGGTCAAATTCTTGATTAATAATTTATTTCAAGGTGGTTGTCTCGCCAAAGCATTTTTTGCCAATTTTTTTCGATTACTTGCCAAATGTTTCGGACTTGAGATATTACCTATAAAAAAATTTTACATTTCTCGCGATAACTTTGATACTTTTCAACAGATTTTTTTTAGACAATTTTTAATCACAGAGAAACATGACGAAGTTGGTAAAAAAAAAACTAGGATTTTGACAGTTTATTTTCAGAAATATAGCGATAGAAGTGAAAGTAGTGAGGAACGTTGTTATTTTTGATACTCTAAACTTCCTATTCGGCATTATTTCCATTACTTCAAGTTTTTACATTCCCATAAGATATAAAAACTAACATTATTAGGATATTGCCCAAGTTATATCCAAGTTCTCATACTTTGACCCCAGAGTCAACTTTTCAACATGACTGTAACAATACGATTCCTTAATGAACATGATAAAAAAAGGAGCAGCTTAAATAGGAAAGAGATTATACTGGATTTTCGAAGATAGAAAATAATGAAAAAATAAAAATACAGCATAAGCCAGACAACTAAAAAAAAAACAACAAAATAACTGAATAAATGGGGACTTTTTATCGATGAAAAAAGTCGCAAATAACCAACAGACTATTTTCAACAAAAACGACACTATAGATATAGAAAAATGCATGAATATATATTGAGAATAGAAAGGGGAGAAAAGTTACTCCAGTGGAAGTTGTGATCGATCCAGTTCTCATGGATGTTGGCGGAGCCGAAGCCGTTGATGCCCTGTGTTCGGCATGATGTCCGTGTTGATGATTATGATGACAATGATAAATATCCCCAGATGATATTAAATTTTCTTCGTCAGTCCAGGCCTGTTCATCGCGATCCGAGTCGAGGCGTCTCGTACGTGGTGAACGTACATTTGATCTTAGTCGTGGGCTTGATTTTGCTGATTTTGGGGATGCCGGAGGCAGCGGATCGTCGTACGTGAATTGTACCTCTGCACACAAAATTTATCAACCAAATAAATAACCTTCCCAGGTTTTAGGAAACGCAAAAAATAAATTTGATTTTTTTAAGGGCTTCGAACAGGGTAAAGAGTCATTGCAAACTCGGGAAGCTCATGTCACTATGACGAAGATGAATGATGGATGAAAACGAACTTTTATATAGTCCAGGGAATGCAATTTCACATTTGCAAGTATAAGTAATCTTGAAATGAAACTTTGACAGCGTTTTCCTCGAAAGGACGATTTTCAACCACGTTGACAGCAAAACATATAAATCTAGCGATCCGACCGCTTTAATAAAGGTTGCATTTTGTAAAAAAAAAAAATCTTCCATTATCACAGTACGTAACCGTTTAATAATCGATAAAACTGATTCAATTTTATTAAACTTTTTGTACACGGAAAGTAAGTAAAATTTCAAAGTACTTTTTCATATTTTCGCTATTTTTATATTTTTCAATATACCTGAATTTCTGTACGTGATGGGATAGCTACTTTTGCAAGCGTCTTTTTTGAACTTGTATGTTCTACTTGGCAGTGTTACAACTCTATCTTTTATTTTTTCAGTCCTGAAGAACTTCATGGGTAAATATCTCCATTTTATGTTAGTACAAGAACGCTCTATTTTATTATTCTATTCTCAAAAATCTCCATTCTTTATAAACCTGTAGATAAAAATTTCCATTCTAATACATAGCTATTTCAAAATATCATATCAAATCTTTTTTTTCAACAAATTCTGATTCAAAAAATCTTTATGGCGACAGATAGTAGAATTATTAATGATTTTTACACCAAGAGAAATGTGTCAGAATATTACACTGAAAAAAAAATTAAAGTATTGTCAACTACGCGATGAGGTTGGACGAATTTCGTTGCGCCAATAGTCATATTACGTTTAGTTAATCACCGGGCAGTTGATTCATTGAAAGTCATGTCGTTGAGACAACTACGCCACGATTTTGCCGCTAAATTTTAATTTATTTGAGTTGAGTGTATTTCATGTGATACAACCGCAATAAATGGTTACATTGAAAAAATATAAAACTTGAGACACAGAAAACATTGAATTTGAAATAATCACACAGAGGTTGGGTTATATACGGTTTGTCCGTGACTCGATAAAATAATAGCATCGAATAAACTTCTTTGCGAGAATTGAATTCAATGACACCATAGATCAACGGAATATAATTTGTGATTAAGCTAATTATCTAGTAGTAATTTGGATAAAATCTTTTGTTACTATTCAAACAAATAAACCTTTTGCTAAAGCTACTAAAATTTCGTTGCGCAAACAATAAGTTTTGTTTAACACGAATTATATATATTGTAATCGGACAGCCTTATTCCCTGGCTGGATTTCTGGTGTGGCAGAAATCCGCTAGAGGCCACGGGCGGAGCGCTCTCGCGTAGGCGTCGCACCGTCCGTGTGCCCATAAAGCTCCGACATTGAATCATTAAATATCGATCACTCCGACTGACGGTCGTCGAGAAAACCCGAACCCATGTTTTATGAGGTAAAAAGGTCTAGGGCCTTTTATTGTACAATTAAAGTACGCTGATATAGAAAGTTTTTGCCACCTAATTATGCCAGGGTAGGCGCTCTTACTAGAGTAAAAAACGATCAATCGTATTTACTATTGAAAGTCGCAAAATACAAAATCAAAAATATCAAATAAAAAATATTCCAAAAAATATGTATATAAAAAAAAATTACAAATATTTCTTAGTCATTTCAAAATCATAATTGTTCGGTACAATGACTATACGTTTTAATTACACAATGCAATTCATTCAATCCAAACATGATTGATACAATTGACTGAATTACTTTTCCGAATTTCCCGAGCAATGCAATGATACTATTTCAAATATTTATTGAATTTTATTCAAAAAATGTTTTGGTTCTATTGAATATTTAAAGTTTTACTTCAAATTGCGGGCATAGTTGGCTCAATAAAATACCTTCAACTACGCGCGGAGGTTGCGTCAACTACGCGATTGGTTTCGCCGTATCCAACCTCAGGGCGTAGTTGAGCCAACTACGCCTCCGTTCTCAACACTATGCCTTTTTTCAGTGTAGAGATGTAGGCGAAGGAGAGGAAGGAGCCGGTGGAAAAAGGGAAGGAGGAACTGATGGGATGGCGCGAGATAAAGAAGTACGTGGGAAAGGTAATGGTGGCGCAGGACATGTGGAAAGTGAAGGACATAGTGAGTGCGACGAAAAAAGTGGGAATATGGGCTCGGATGAAGAAGGGAGTGAGAGAGAGAGAGAACAAGTGATGCAAAGAAAGTGAGACAAAGGAGAAGGCGGCAGCAGAGAGAGAAAGAGAGAATGGACAGGACAAAGAGAGAGGGAAGGAGAACAATGAAAAGGACACAGTGAAGGGAAATAAGGGGAGGGAAAAGATAGTGTGTGTGGAAGAAAAGAAGGGAAAAGAGGAGAGAGAAAACGACGAGGAAAAGGAGAGGGGAAGGAAAGAAACAGATGGCGAAGAAAGAAAGAACAAGAGGGAGGGAACGAAGAGAGAAGAGAAGAAGAAGGAGTCAACAGAAGAAGAGAACGAGAATACCGAGGAAGTGAGAGGACGAGAAAGCAGCGGCGACGAGGAAAACAGGAGGAGTTGGATAGGTATGATGGACGAAGAGAGCGAAGAGGAGGAGGAAAGAAGGACATCGAAAGAGGAAAAGGAGGAAGAAGAGGGGGCGAGACGGAGGAAGAGAGAAGGCGACGGCAAGAAACGAAGAGAATGGAGGATGGAGGATAAAAGCAAGAAGCGAAACAGAGGAAGAAAGGAAAAGGAGAATGGAGGAAAGAGAGCAAGAGCAGGGATGGAGAGGGGAGGTGGAAGAAAGGAGAAAAAGGAGGATGAACGTGTGCCGGAGAGGCAAGGAGAAGGCGGAGAAGATAGTGATAAAAGGAAAATAGAACGGGGAAAGAGTGTCGATAATAGTGGAGATGAAAGAGGCGAAAGATCGGAGAGAACTATCGGAGAGAACTGTCGGACAGAAGAGAGGAAATGGAGTATGCGGGAGTAGAGGTGAGCGAAGATCTAACGTGGTGAGATGGAAAGACGAGATACAAGATGAACGAGAAAGTTGCAGAGGAAAGAAGGAAAGGAAAGAAGGTGACGACAGAAGACGAGTGGACAAAGGAGGAAGAGAGGGGGGAATCGAACGAGAGAGAGGACAGATGGAAGAAGGTCGACGAAAGGGGTGAACGAGAGACGAAGGAAGGGGAAAAAAGAGTGAAGAAGGAAGAGCGAGAAGGAAGGAAACGAAGACGAAGAAAGCAGAAAAGGGGAATGAAGGGGGGAACTGACGAAATGTAGAGAAGGGAGGGGCGCCGAAACCCTGAGGGGAAAGGCGCCCGGAATTATAAATAAAGATACATACATACAGTGTAGAGATGTATCAGAATATGGATATTTGGCTACGTAATAGTTGACTCGAAGACAAAATATTAGACGAACTAATATCCTCAGGACAAAATCTCCATAAGACAAAATATCCTAAATTTGGTATGACACATCAACACTATATCCCTAGAGATAAAATATACGTCATCATCATACCATACGTCATCATATCACACCGTAATACATCATCAAACACCCTACAGAATCATCACACCACGACAACATCATCAGACACCATACATCACCATCACACCACACATCATCACGTCACACCAAGGCACACATCATTATCGCATAATCACAGCATACATCAACACGGTATAACACATCATCACCATTCATCATCATACTACATTATAGCATCCAAACAGAATGGACATTGCAAGAGGTATATTGCTCTATTCAAATATTCGCGCCCGGTCGAGCCCCATGATCGCTAATTCTTCCCCATTTGCGCTGAGGTATCGAGTGAAATCAAGGACCTAGCTCTCTTTACTCCAGGAGCGTCGACAAAGGAACATCGACACAGGAATTGAAATCGTTTATCCATCCGTGGTCTATAACCGAAAAGGATAATACTAGAGTTAAGGAGTTTCGGAATAAGTGGCAAAATGTTACCATTTACTTCAAATTTACAGAGAATATTCTTTGACATATACTGGATGTGCCATCCAAATTTTAAATCGATCGTCTACATCGTTTTTGTGAAATTAAATATCAAAAAAAAAACATTTTTTAACATGGTGAGATATCTACGGTCATTGGTGAACGGCAGTTTTACGAATGGAATACTGCGAAAAAATGTTAAAAACTAATTGAAAAACTGCCAAACCACTAAGTATACTATTGCAATTCCGGTATCCAAAAATTAAATAATTCGTCTACATGGTTTATTAATTATTCACTTATTCATCAACGAAAACGGTGAGTTTTCCCCCCATCGACCGAACGAACAGGCTTTTTTGTTTGTTTTCGACGAAATATTGTTATGTAAAGTTGACGCTTTGCTTTAAAACAATAGAATTGTACCGAAACTCCTTAATCGCCTGAGTCCAGCCGGGAGGAGTTTAGTCTGGCCAACGAAATCTCCTTTCCTTCCGGACTTCAAATAAGTCCAAGGAACATCACGAAACATCATCTACGATTTGATTAGGTCTACAGAGCATGAAAGAGCCAACGAGGGAGCCAGCGGAATCGAGGAAAAGATAAGGCGATCATAATTGTTGTCTATTTGACTTTGAAAACATAACCGGTATAAATAGAAATTCAGATTTTTTATTGAACCGGTTCCTCTGTGAGAGCGATTCGAAAAAAAAGAACAGTCCGAAAACCGTCATATTCGAGTATATAAAAGTGCGGCAGGCCTCGCGCTGGCTTTTTTTTTTAAGGAAGTTATATCGATATTTATATGACATCATACGGAAAATATATTATATTTGATTATTCCAAGTTAATGTATTGAAATTTGGCGTGAATCTTCTTGAACAGCATTTAATTATGTGTGAAAAATTTGGAGAGGTTTCACCGCCTGGTAATCGAGATATTCATTGTTGAAAATGACAAGTTTAACATGGGCTCTTATGGAAGCTTTCAAAAAATTGCGAACTTCAACAATAAATATCTCAATATCGGCATATTCTGCCAGAAGTTTAATACTGTCTTAAGCTTTCTATTTACAAAATTTTATTGTGTAAAGTTGAAAAATAATTTTTACATGAGAAACAATACAACTTCCTTAATACTTAGCGTCGAACCGCTACCGCGGCTCTTGATACAAACAAAGCGACTTTATTCTTGCAGATGGCGCGTGTCAATAAAGTATATTAGATGTATCTTTCGTCAAAGTAAGTTCACTTTTTTGCTCTATTGAAACATAATTCGATAATATTTTCTGTCTTACTTTTTATGTAACTCGTTTCGGCTAATAAAGTACCATGCAGTCTTATAGCATACACGCAGCAAACAATACAGCAATACTTATAATGCCTTATATATTGTCATTAATTTATTTACAAAAGCAAATGATTCAAAACGTAAAAAAAAAAATTTGACGGGTATGATGTCTCTGGATATTTTGTCGGGAGATATATTGTGTTGCAGATATTTTGTCCTGTGGATCTTTTGTCTTACAGATATTTTATCTTCGGGTCAAAACGCGTGTAACCGGATATTTGACCTTGTAGTTATTTAATGATAGAAAAATAAAAAAAGTTGTAGTACTAAGCTATAGAATTTATATATTTACCCACAGAGTAGATAGAACATATAGTTATGTTTAAAAATAGAGAATTTCATCCATGTAGTTACTAAAGAATAGAAAAAAAAAGAATAGAGTTGTAGTACTGCCGTCCTATCCTTATACGCCACCAAAGCGACTGAAATTTCTTTAATGCAACTTGTTCTATAGTTACAGTTTACGTGTAATAGAACAGAAAATTAATATATTTTTTACTTCTTTGAAAATTTCAAAAATACCCAAATTTTTCAGCCGTTACCCTTCAAAGTCCTTAAAGTCTCAAAAATTGTTTTGTTGTACAAGCCCTCAAACAATAACTATTCACCAATCGTAATGGTTTTAGTTTGAAGTAATATAGCGAAGATTTGATTTAGTGAATTATTTCAAATTTCGTATTGAATGGGTTCACCAATTATTTGTTCATTCCTCTGAAGCAAAAAGAGAGTAAGTTAAGTATATTCTTTTTTCTTTTTCGTGTTAAGTCTGTCTTTGGGATAATTAAATGAACTTTGCAGACGAAATTATATCTCGATGTCTTGAAAATTGTAAGGGTTTCTAGTATCTAAAAGGAACCCCAAAAATAAGAAACCGATTTAATCAACAAAGTGATTTAACAAACTTTTTTTCAAAGTTATTTAATCAATTATTCCTTGTAATCAGTTTGCTCTAAATTTTACGAACCGTCCTTGGAATGACCTTCAGTGGCGAGGGGCGTATCCGTTTCTTCGGAAACTGTACGAGAATAACTTCCAGCGACATCCTGAGAGCTTGGATCGGAACCGGAACCGGAGCCAGTGGAACCGACGAGGGTTACCGAGCTCAGATTGCTCGGCGAGGATGGCGCGCTTGTCGCCATCATGTCTAGAAAAAAAATGCTGTTCTAATATCTTACAATTTGCCTAAGTTGAAAAAAATGGGAGAAATTATAGAAAAGTAAGAAAAAGAACAAAATTATAAACAAAAAGTCGAAAATATTTAGGAAACAAAGTACAATTGGGGGAAAAAAACAAAATTTTCTTCCTTCAGTCTTTATTGCCTATAAATCTAACCTGTTAAAGTCTCTGAACTTGAGGATCCAGCAATGACCTTGGGAATCGTTAAATGACAACCGTCCTCCTCGGAGCTGTCATCGCGTATGCTAACTTTGTGCGGGCTTTTTGGCGATTGCTTTCCGGCCCCTGAACCGGGCAATTGTAGAGTCGGACTCCGCTTTATTATTGGCGGCACTTCCGATATTAACCCCAATTGTTGTTCTTCTTCCACTGTTTTATGAATTAACAAAAATAATCACAGTTTTCTCTTTCCATACGTGCGAATTTATCAAACTTTCAAATTCTAAATTAATAACAGTATCAAAAAAATATTAATGATAATATTTGGAATAATTTTTCCAGCTCACATTTACGATAACCTGATCGCCAATGGCCCTTTGGATTAGTTGCTTGATTCGAGCTGTTAAATTCGTAATAACTGTGACCACGTGGCTCTCGTTCACTCACTTCCGATCCGTATCCTAAATATGGCCACAATTGCCCAAAATTCATTTAATATAATGTATAATTGAAAAATTGAAAATTCAAATCATACAAATCAAAAATCAAGTGATAAGAAGTAATTTTGTTGTGATGAAATGTTCTTTTTTTACCGGAAACGGAGCTCGCACCGCTGGTTCTTCTTGGCGATGAGCTGCTTCGTCTTCTCTCATCGATCTGATGATGAGGTTCTCCGCTCGTACCCCCGAGATGATCTAGTGATCTGTAATATTAATAATTATTAACCCATTTCAACAAATAAATAGTAATTTATTGGTGCCTAATAATATTCAAATTATTCATTAATTTTCATGAATAATTATCATCTTTTTTTCTCAATTGAAACAGTACAAATGACTGTACAAAAATTCTGTAAAAATATTTGTTTTATTATTCTATTCGTTGTTGAATTTGTCATCGTAAAAAATACGAAAAAAATCCACAACAGGTATTGGTTATTGCTAAAGATATTGTAAAAAAAAGATTGTTTAAAGTAAAAATTCGAAAAAAGATGCAAGATATAGAATAAAAAATGCTTGTAATTAAATGAATGAAAAATGCTTTTCTTTTTTAATAAATGAAAAATTGAATCATTTCATTTTCGACTTACACGAGAGAGCCACTTGGTATTTGAGAGTCCGGAGGTTCGGCGTCATAAAACACTTTTTTGAGTGCCTCGAGGACGGTGACGCCGTCAGTAAACACACGATAAGTAAGTAAAAAGGTATTGAGAAAATCGATGCTTAAAAATCGTAAATCGGTGAGCCTCTGGAGCAAACGTTCCGGGGTCGCGTAACGTATTTGCGGCAGTTTGCAAGAGTTTAACGTTCGACTGAATCTTATGTCGACGTCGTCTTTGAAAAGCTTCGGATCATTTCTCACCGATTGTGGCATCGTCACCGAGCTCGTATCCGACAACGAGCCATGCAAAAAATCATTAAAATGCACGTTGTCCAAACACTGGCTTATGTCACTTATCCACGCAGCTTTTTCCTAAATTCAAAATAATACAATTATTTTTAAAAACTTTCGAAAAATATGAATTATATTTTAGCATTAAATTCTTCATTTTTAATGGACTAATTAATTCTTCAAATTAACTATAACTGAGCAACATACTCGGATTGAGAAATTAGACAATTGTTCCTAAAAATTTAGTCAAAAGACTAAAAATGAATAAATTTTATTTAGAATACTAAAATAATTGAAAAATATAGATTTACTTCGATTTTATCAAAAGTTATTTTGTGGTTTATTTTTATTTTAATAAATAAAAGCATGAATATCGCTTGCCTGCATCGTGGGTGCCACAAGATGTAGGGACACCGGTGATCCGCCAGATTTCACGTCGAATACAATTTTGAAGTCACGATTTTGCAACGGTGCACTCCCACTTCCGCTCCCGCTGCCACTACTCTCGCTAATTCCGCTCGAAATCGAGCAAACTGACAATTCTATAAATTATTTTATTGTTGATTAATAATAAAATAATTTAATAAAAAACTTCCATCGTAAAGAATGAAAAAAAAAAAATACTCCGTGTACGTTGATCATTTCATTGTTTTCTTTGTTGATAGGACAAAAATGTTGAATTAATAATTGAAAAATAATAATTACCGTCATCATCAGCAATGCTCTGTTCACTCGGATCCTCTATAAGTACAGCATCGCAGAGAGGAATCTTCCCAATGTTGGGAACAAGATTGAGACGTCCGTCGTCGTCGGATTGTCGTGTGCAAAGTATCAGATGATTTGAAAAAAGAAAACACTGCCTAAAAACTTCTTTATCACCGGCTCCTTTCCCACCAAATGTTGCGCTCAATCTGCTTCGAACTCCCCGAGGTTTGTCCAAAATTTGAATTAGAGTCCCTGTCGAAAAAAAAGAAAAATTTTACGATTAATCCTTTAATAATTAATTTCTATATTCGTTAATATTAATTAATGCAACAGTTAAATTAATATTGGTTAAGCATTTGATAAAGTGAACGTGCTATATTCTGCTAATCACAAACAAAAATTAATGAGTAAATAAAACAAATTGACTTTATGAAATGACGAACCCACAACAAACGAATGAAACAAAAGTAGTCATTGTCGGTGTTTGGTCAGACGAAGTTAAAAATCATGATATTCGACAGTTTTGCACGATAAAAAATTATGAGTGACTGCTAATGATGATTTTACATCGTCAATATCTTAACAATCAAAGTTTGCTTAAATTTTTCACAATATTTGCAGTGGTACGTACTCAGACTGGTTTAGTTTCACTCCTTTAATTTTCTCAATTATAAATCAAGGACAAAAACGAAATTTCCAAAAAAATCCCAAAATCTTCACCAACTTTCATACGAAATAACATTCGTTTTTCACAAATGTTTTCTTCAATTTCATATTTTTTTCATTCTTTTCAAAATTTTGTTACATTGTTTATTTTTTGCAGTTAAACTCAAAATTTCGGAATGTCGTAACATTTCCCGTAGTAACAGCACCTGTGGATCGAGCTTGAAAAAATTGTTTCAATTTTCCACACTTTCTGATACTCTGCAAAGGAATAAAATCAAATTTCAATGTTTTGCATCGTCTCGAAAATGGGCTCGTAACAACTCCACTGAAAATTATATTTTCATGTCCTTCGATGATGTCATTTATTTCTGGTCCCTCCAAATATCACGCTTCATGATTTGGTCCCTCATTGAAAAAAAAAGATTTTTTGCACCTCCACGATGTATTCTATCATCTATTTTTTTCGACATATTTTTCAATGTTTATTCCCTCATTACGTACGAATGAATAAAACGCTGTACCGAAAATTACAACAAAATGGCAACTGCGTAAAGACTCCGACTCCCAATCCCCGAGATGTTGACTTTCATCTCAGGGAGAAATTTTTTTTTACCGTCACTATTTTCACCCCTTCACCCTGCTTTCTTACTCGCCGTTCCTTTTCGGCAATATCACTCGTTGTTTCAACAAAGCAAAAATAAATCGATGAAAAAGAAAAAATGAAGTTTGAAATTTCACAAAATAACTGTGATCACTATTTTTTTCTTTTATTTTAAAGGCAATGGGGTGAATATGCGAGTTTCAGCGAAAGGCGTTGCTGACTAACTGACGATACAATTTGGAGTGACGAGGAAAAAAGCTCACGCCAACCATGTGGTGAAACACGCGGATCAGTAAAGTCTCAAGGACGAGCTTGTGCGGGCTTTCTCAACTCCCCCTCAGACGTACAAACTTTTGAGGAGGGATAATAAAGAAAATGATTCGGAAAAAAAATTTCAAATATCCTTATTTTTTGACATTTATTGTTTTTACATTTCAGGGTAGAAATAAAATTGGTCTTACAATCGGTGTTCATCGCTACTTTAAAAAGCAACTTTTGTTCTTTATAAATTGTTGTGTACAGGCCAAATAAAAAAAATGTGTAATTGATTCTGACGGGGTTTTTTTCAATAAAATGTCAAGAAGGGTTGTTCAAAAAAACAAACAGCATCGAAAAATATTAAAACCGATTGCAAAACTGATTTTAGAACAATTTATAAATCTATAGTTGAATTTATATTTTTATAAGCCTGAAAATAAATTCAACCAATTTTTTTAATGCATCCCCAAAATGAATTATTCGAAAAATAAGAAAATATGCATTGAAATTCATTTAGAGTACTCCATTTTTGGAAATTTCATCTATTTATCATCATCAAACAATATTCATGAGAAAACTGAATGACAGAAAAATAAAAAAAAAAGAATAAGTGAAATTTAAAAAAATGTAAAATTGACATAAAAAGGGCTCGTAACTTTCATGACAAAGTTTGAGGGTTGATGAATACGTTCCTGTCGTGTGTTACGCAGAATCAGAACGATTCAACGAAATCTATAGGTTCGCGTTAGGTGAGGGTGGCATCGATTCTCGAGACCCTCGAGAGTCAGGGCGCCTGCGTCCTTTTATTCTACAGGGGGTTTACATTTCGTCAGGGTTTGGAACTACCACCAAATTTCATGACTACTCGTTACCGACTGTCGTTAATTCGAATATTTTTGGCTGTCAATAAATTAGATATTTTCGTCGTCAACTGTGATTCCCGGAAATAAATTTACAGGGATAATTTTTACGGGGTTGATATTGTCGAATTCAAGAAATCTGCAGTCCGACGTCTTATGACAAATGTGCTTTTTCTCTTAGGAGCTTAGATAATTATTCTCGAAGGAAATGCTTGATTCCGAAGTTCGAAAAAAATGTTGAGTTTCTTCGAAAGGTGAAAAAACTGTTTTAAAAATTAAGTAACGTTCTTTTTGATCGCTTGGATGAACAAAGGAGTCTGTTAGACTTATAAAACTTAGAAAATCTTGATTTCTTTCGATTTTGACGCTTTTTCATTGTTATAATAAAATTTCGAGGGCTTGAAATAAAATCGTAGCTTCTTTTTATTGACAAATTCAACTCACCCTGTCTTACGAACACTTGATTGACATCCAAAATGATATCGCAGCCTTCGACAATCATACGCTCGACTGCCAAGTTTTTCCTCAAATTTTCAGTCTCACTCACCTGGAAGAAAATCATTAATTTTACTGAATGTTAATTAAAGTGGAGATAAGCTTTTTATTTTTATAAAAATCAAAACAGACGTTGCTCGGTTATTCTGGATTTAATGTAGAAAATAAAGATAATGATTTTTTTCTTACTTCGTCGTGCATCTGTCGTGACAAATCCTCCAATTGTTGTCTTGCATTTTGCAAGCTTTTTCGCTCCACGTGATCGTGAGGTGTATGGGCAAGAACCTCGTGCAAAGTTATTATATACCTTGGTACCTGAAAACCGTATCGACCATAATAACAAAAATGTTGAAAAAGGATTTTCGCTTTGCCTCGCGAAATATCATGAAGAAAGGTAGAAGTTTTTTTTCGAACGAAAATAAAATTCACTGTGTAAAAACCTTCATCCACTGGACTTTTCCTGCTTTATGAAGGAATTTTTCCTTTGCGGATTTTCACGATCCTCTTTATCACTCAGTCTTTATTTAAGACATCCGCATGTCTGAGACGATCCGATAAGCAAGGTATATTTTTATTTTTATTTGTCGAATGTTAAAACGAATAAACATAAAAACCATCTAAAGAAAGTCTTAAAGCATGTCTCAAATAGTTTTCTTTACGAACATCTGAATTATTCACGAGTTTTCCGGCGAAGCTGTGCTTCAGATTGCGCTCTCCATCTTTTTCCCCACGAGCCCGGAAGCAATGAAACCACATGTACAGGATTTTCCAAAAATCGCCCCCCAAAATTTACATTTTAATAGATTAGGAAACTTTTTCAATAAAAATTCGAACGAATTTCGAAAACTTTTTTAGTGAAGTAATTTTTTCTGAACACATACACCGAATACCAAAATTATTTATTAAACATATTGTTTCAAAAAAATACAAAAATAAATTCAATTGACCAAGTGCAAGTAATTGAATAATGAACAATTAATTCAATGATTGAATTTTGACGATCAAACAATTGAAATGATTTTAAAAATAACCGACTTTACAACTAATTCAATTAACTTATTTATTATTTACCTGATGCATGGGGTAAGTGAGAAAATCCTCGAGTGATCGTCCATGACAGGCAGTCTTGTTTTCAAGTCGATTTAACAAGGCAGAAAACGACTGGGAAGATTGTTTGCACTCAGTCAAAACTTGCAAGCTGTAATGATGATTTCTTACGTATTCCTGATATATCGAGAGCATCGGTAACAGCATATCGAAGAGGTCACCTGTAACGACCAATTTTTACAAATAAATAAAATCCTTGTATTTTTTCACATTTCATGAAATTGAAGCTTCAATTTAGATTGCTAAAACTTTCGTTCCATAATTCGTATGAAAAAAATTATGGAAAAATTGAATAAATTCTTTTGAATTTTAGTCATTGATCAAAGAACTTTATTTTTGGTTATTAAAATTTGGAGTGGAAATGTAATTTTAGGATTTTAATTAATGTATTATTATTTTCAAGTGTCCTTGAGAATACTGGAATGTATTCAGTGTGACATGTGTAAAAACGATATCCGATAAGACATAAACTTTTGTCCTAGTTTAGTATGAGTCGGACGCTCCATTTTGATAAGTGACATCATTAACGATCGATCGAAAATAGAAGTTGACCTTAAATATGATTTCTTATTCGCCTGACTTTGAATAATATTTTTTTTACGACACCCTCTGAACTCACCAAGGACAAGAGTTGGCCAACTTTCCATACGAGATGTGAGACCCTTGAGGAAAATTTGATGAAGAAATAGTACAGTCTCGCTATTCAAAAATATGCTATTTACGTCCTCGTGATTGCACGGTGGTTTCTTCGAGCTAGCGGCCATTTTGAATGGCCTTAAGAAACAGCTGACCAAAACCTCCATTTGCTCAGTGTATTCCTCCTCGGCTTCGACCATTTGGAAAACCAAACTGCAAACCACCAACGCAGAGAAAATTTTCATTTTTTGTAAAAAAAAAAAAACCAAGCCACTTTTTCACTTTAACTTAATAATACAATTACAAAATCCAATTTTTTCGAAAAATTCTCTAATGGTCGCATGGAATACCGGAAAAATAAAACGCAAAATTTGTTCCAAAAGCTCAATTTTTGAAAAAAATGACAGTATTTTCAATGTAGAACAACCGCCTTTTTCTTCCGGACATGGACATTTTATTAATCGAGAAGAAACGAATTTTTTAATGATAATTAACTGAACCGAATAATTTAACACAGGTATTTGTATTAAAATTTCTCCTCCGACTATTTAGTTCTGATAACTGAGCAGGTTGTGTTTACTTCGTGCACTGATAACTTTGCTACTTTCCGTTTCGAATCGAAACTTTCGATAAGAGCAAACAATTTAAGAAACTTAAGTTTCACGACGAATAGTATAAAATTTAGTACGGATATTAATATAAATATATACAATGTATATTAATGTTTCAGAACATCTTGAAAAGAAACTTTACAAAAACTTAAGATCAAATCGACGTTTTTGAATAATTTAATAAGACGTTCATTTCTAAAATAAAACGAAGAATAATAAAATAAACGAAGATAGTGAACAAAATAATCAAATAGTATATAAAAAAAAGGAAATATCACCTGTTCCTTTTTCTCATGCTCTCGGCATGAGGGCTTTTGATATATTGCTCAACGATCTGTTTCCATCTGCGTCGACAGAGCCATCCGCGAAAGAAGCTCTGAACCTTTTTAATTTTTTCCATATCGTTGGAGCCCTCAGCAATGCCACGGAAACCGCTGATGTTTCCGTGATCTTGTAAATTTGAGCCTGTAGGTCCAATCAGCATCCCATAATTGCTCGAAATTGCCATTGATCCTGGCACCGTCTGCGACATTGTTCTCTGCAATAAACCTCGCTCGCTCGTGTGCGTGGAAAACGCAACCGTACTGGGGCGCAGATCTCTTTTCATTGCGCACAACTGTCGCAAAACATGTAATCATATTACAAAAATGACAATATTGTATTAAGAGGTCATTTGCGTATCGCAATAGTTTTTTTTTAAATTAATATACCAGTAAATGAATGAATAAACATATTAAAACAGAGGTAAAATGATCATAACGTTCCAATTATAGAATATATGTTGGAAAATGTATATAGTATATTAGCAACAGGTCAGAGGAAATAGACAGTCCTCCCTCTACCCCAGCTATCCCCCTATACTACCGTGACAAGTTGAGGAGTCCTCCCCTCTGTCTTGCTTTGTTCTTTTGAGAGTTGCTCTCGTCTCGTCCTTCCAAATGATTCGATTTAGTACAGTGTGTCATATTTCTCTTACACGAAGAGAATTAAAAGTGAAAAATTACCGTTACAGTAATAGAAACGGGGGACAACCTTGAATGTTTGGAATTTTTACAGCGCAAGGTGTAAATTTTCATGAAAAGAAAATAAAATCTCTTGTATAATACACGAAATTTTATTTTTTTTTTACTTTTTTTTTATGAAATTTTATACTTTGCACTGTAAGAATTCCAAACATTCAAGGTTGTCCTTCGTTTCTATTGCTGTAACGGTAATTTTTCACTTTTAATTCTCTCCGTGTATTTTTAGGAGTACCGTAACTGTAGGGTAATCGCACAACGATTGTACAGTAATCGTATTGTTCGCGTACAATAATCGTACTGTGCAGGAATCGTACGATTACTTTACAGTAATCGTAGTTACTGTGCGGTAATTGTGCGATTGTCATATGGAAATTTTGCAGCAATTATACGAAACTTTTAGGGGAAACTGTGCAATGAATACAAGAAAATTGGCTGATGCTTATTATACGGGTACGATAATTGCTTATAAAATTTGATCGTTCTATGCGAATCAATGTGTCAAGTAATATTAGATATAAACCTCGGCACGTAGTTTCTTTATTTCGGAAGCAAGATCCTCGCATTGCTGCGTATATTGCCATTTCGCGGTTTTTTCACTCTCAACGATCTGCAACAGGTGAAGATGTTTCTGCTCGAGTTCCTCCTTCTGCAGCATCAATTTGTTGAAGCTGTAGAATTAAAAGAAATCTTGAATTAATCGAAACTCGTATTTTGTTCTTCTGACTATTCCGGACCTCGTGTTTTCTTAATCCGACAAAATACATTATTCATTAGCATTTAGTTAAGGCGAGAAGATCATTTAAAAGGTCAAAAAATGGGGGTTTTTCGTGATTTTTTTTAATGGAAAAAATACACATGGAAATTTGTAACTTTGTATGCTTTTTATTTGATATCTCAAGTATGCATATATATATTTTAAATGCAAAGTGCCAGTCGTGTACATCGATGTTCAGAGGAAGTCGCTCAAAAAGTTTCCACACTGTTGGAGTTCTCCCTCGCGCTGTAATTGTCTGAAACAAAAAAAAACAAAATGATTCTTAAAGGTAACACCCATACACTATCGGTGAAGCAGGATTTTGGAAATATATGCAAAATTCATTATTGCAAAAATATAGCAATTTTTTGCTATATTTAAGGATAAAAGTACATTTTATTTTCGGAATTGAAATATTATTTAGGTTCACCGATAAAGTGATGGTACAAGGAAGATGTGCACTAAATTTCATCAAAATCGGTTGATTAGTTTTTGAGTAATCCCTCCAGCAATTGGGAAAAATACAGTTTAAAAAAAAAACGCGCTCAAAGTTTCAACAAGGGAAAACTTTATGATTTCGATGTCTTACCGGCTAATCAGCAATTCCAGCGCCATACAGGACTCCTTCGGCTTCCTCGTAAAACCGATTTTCCGGCTGCTGCTGCTCTCTACGGGCTTTCCGACCCTCCTTGGACGATAGAGAGCTGCGGCACTCATTGCGCGATACTCGTTGCTCATCGGTTTTCCTGGCGAATTCCTTCGATTGCCTCCCAATGCTGATGTTCAGAGCACTCGTAATTCTTAAAATTATAGAATTCCCCTCGTTGAATATGCTGGCTACAATGTAAGCTGCAATTTCGATGACACTCAAGCCTGAATGCAAATGTTTGGGAGCTAAGCGCCATACGGTGGAGTTGAAACTTTCGTTTGCATTTTGCGCGTGACCACCCAAGCATCTCTCCAATAAATTATGATCGGATAAATCTGTGTATATCGACAAGAGATGCTTCTGAACATCAGGATACAGAAGCGTTGAGTGTTTGAAAATTTTACCAGTAGCCTCAGCTTTTGGCCACTTGCACCAGCTATCGGCCCCTGGCGGGCAGTTCTCGTGTCTGGAATTCTCATCGGTCGAACATAAATGATGGAACGTAACCGTAATAGCTTTTTTCATATTTTCTACGCTTTCCACATTTCGATAAATGGCCAATTCATAATACGTAGTTAATTTTCTTATGAGATCATCTGTTAATTTTCCTCTTCCTCCAAGCTTTTAGATATTTTTTGCATTTCTCAATCGCGTGCCCATTCTTTTCTTGACATGTCCTGTGCATTCGCTATCTCCAATATAATTGGGATAGCTCACGTCGAACAGTGTCAAAGATTGTCACTCGGCATCAACGCTCCTGGTATTTTTCCGCAAAAACTCAGGCAACTCTGGAAATTCCGCTTTAAAAATTGGACACGATATTATTAAGAGATTGAACTATCGATTTAAGGAAGAAAAAAATCGATTTTTTTCAAATTTGTAAATGGTCTTCCTCCCTTAATAATGTATGCCAGAACGTTCGTATCGCACCGTTCACAAACCTAAATCTCGTCTTATTATTTATATTTTTTCTTGTATATTAATGACTACGATATTTTCTGACAATCACAAAACGAAATACACCATTTTTAGACAAATTATCTCGCAGAGAAATCAAATCACATGAACTACACGAAATACATCTGCAAGCGAAACAAAAGATGGCCTTTAGTTTAAAAAAAAAAACAAAATTAAGTGTTAAATAAGTGTAAAAATTAATTAGTTTTCTGCAGAGCGCTGGATTTCAAAGTTCAAGCCCTTGCACATTCATAACTTATTAAGTTATGTAATTGTATTAATTAAAATCTTTTTTTTTATTATTTTTATTTTTAATATTCCTACGTATAGCCTTTTTCGGATTTTTTACATTTTAACCCTTTTTTCCTCCACCTCGCTAACTTCCATGGTCTTGTGAGGCCCCCCAAGAGTGTTGCCCACAGCCACTCTTTCCAAACACAGTACTATATCGCTATATTTAAAAAGGGCCCAGGGAAACTGTACGAAACTCTGTCAATACAGACGACTGCATATTTACTGAGTTTCAACTGGTTGTCACCATCAGAAACTCAAATAAACTGACTCCCGATCAGCGATCGATCCGCGAGGCAGTGTGTAGTTAAGCAGTCACCCAACCAAGTACTGACTTCGCCCAAAGCAGTTTAACTTAGAAGCTCGCCAAAGCCACCGGCCAACACTTTTTCCTATAAACTATTTAATGAGGAACCATTAAATAATACTCCTGCATGACTTTTTTAGTACAACAAAATAGAAGATTAATAAATAATTCGTTTTTTTTTGTAATTAATGAGTTAATAACGTCATGAAGGAGTGTCTTTTGAGTTTTGATTATCCACTGTATTCTGGCCATGTATGGAATGAGGCAGTTTGTCAGGGTTATTAAATAGGCATACAGGAATGGAGGCACTTTGGGGCACATGAGCACATACATATTTACATTATATACACAAGGGGAAATATTCCATGCCAACTCGACCTGATTCCGAAGTTCTTGAATTTCATGAACTAATTTTTTTTTGTTTTATGTATTGATAAAAAAATCAACGAATAAATATTTATAATATAAAAGTTTGTTAAAGTTCAAATTAGTTATAATCTGACCGTATAATTTACTGCATTTTTTAAATTTAATAAATCATTAATCACGCTCGGAAGATACTTGTAGATTAAATCTGATTAATGTTAATTGCATAAGTAAAATTTTATCTCGCAAAAAATGGGTGGAATAAAAATAATCACTTTTGTCATAAGTACAATGGGATGGAAAAGAGAAAAACAATGTGATCAAATCGAAAAAGATCAAGGCCTCGCGTTGGTCAAATGGGGACAAAATGACTTGCGTTTATCCACGACCACACGTGAAGGGTCTCGTTGAAGCACGAAGAATAGTATAGCGAGAGATAGGTACGAACGAAAACATTCATGTGGACCGAAAGTGGCACGATATTTCAACGGGTCTCATTAAATATTTAGATACAGCTCCTGCCTGCTGTCCCTACTCACCATCGAGAAAACATCGTTCGGTGACATTATGATAAGAATGAGCTTTGCTACTCGAGGAAAAATTTCGGGAGTAGAAAATAAGCAAAAAAGTGAAAAAATTATATTAAAAGAAAATTTCAGCCTTTTTTTGTGACCGTTACTGGGATGACGTTACTGGGATTTGCAGCTGGTGCACGAAGAGAATGTTACATGAAATATTACTATGTTGACATATCAGCGTCGGACCATATCGTCATTATGAGGAAATTTACTATATTTTTCCATTCAAAACATAGTAAATTTTCCTCAAAACTTATGATATGATCCGAATAAACTAGAAACAATTTTTCCTTGCAACTTAGTACCCTCGATCCACCTTTGTATTAACACTGATATGAACAGCCAAACAAATTATCTTTACCGATATGGTTTATACCCACTTTCCCGATGCCCTCGAAATGATGTTTTCACGGTTCAAAGCTGCGCGATTATACTTTGTATTTGCAACTATTCAAGTAGGAAAAAAATGAAAAGAAACATTTTTTTAAGGAAACATACATATTTAAAAGAGTTAAAAAAGCCTTATCAATTGAAAAGTTTTGAAAAACTTCTAGACTGATTGGATGATAGTTTTTTTCGTTAAAAACATACATTTCGAGAATCATTCTTAAAAAAAAATTATTTATGAATAAAAAAACGCCTATACAAAATTGCGTTGCTCAATAATTTTATTGGGGAGCGGAGTAACGAATTTTGTTGTCATTCGATAAAAGATAAGCGATGCACGAGTTGTGAGACATACGGTGAATGACAGGGGTATAATGTGAAAGAAAAAGAGAAGGTGAACGAAAAAGAGGGAATGTGAAAGAAAAATAGTGAATACGAGAGGACAAGGAAAATGCGAACGTAAGAGTGAATGCGTGAAATAGAGGGAGAGCGAAATAATGGAAGAGAATAAGAGAGAACGAAAACGAATATGAAAACATGAGAGTACAACACAAAGTGACAATGTATGGGAGCGAAAGAGAGAGAATACGAGGTAGTGTACAAAAGAGAACGAGATACAAAAGCAGCAAATTTTTTTTATAATTTTTTAAATTCTTTTTTATTCTTTTTTTAATTCTTTGTTTTATCCTTTGTTTTATCACTCAGCCATTCTGAAACCGTTATCGTATATGGAAGAAATTACGGTCGTTATTAATTCGTGCAAGAGTGCGAATACTTTTGCAATTCTTTCTCATTCACTCTCACTTTCGCACTCTCTTTTATTTTTCTCACACTCGATATCCTCTTGTGTTACTAACTGTCTCACAATTATTGAATCAAATCGAGAAATTTATTGCTTTCCGCAAAAGTATTGAGCGGTCGAATTTTTTTCGATATGTTTTCAACGAGCAGCAAACAAATTTCAGTGTGAATACTAATGTATCGAGTGACGAATAGCGGTCGATACACATATTTTTGGGCATCTCTGCTCGGAGGATGGTCCTTAAATATCATCCCTAGAATGAAAAAGGAATCGTAACCACTCCTCGAAGGTGTATACTCTAAACTTTCGATAATGACAACAAGCAATGTTTCAAACAAAAAAAATTACTAACATATACACACTTTTAGATAATTAATTTGTCGTTGAAAATGAAAATCTTCGTTTCACCTTTCTCTCGTCCCTATTCCTTCCGCACGACAGGTGACGTTGAGTGCTCTTCATTTTACTTCAGATCTTATTACTCTTGGATTAAGCTTCATAGGTTCTCATCTTCACAAAATTGCAGCATCGTTATACACGCTCTCGGGAATTCTTCGCGACCCTTATTTACTCCCCTTTCGTTTCCTCTTTCTCATGTCACTCTCGAGACTAAGGAATATATACGCACCCGTTTTGAAGTGCCAGAAATTTACTATTTCGACACCTCGAGGTCCTAGTGAATATCAAGGTGTACCTTGAACCCATTTACGTACAAATTTTGGCACATACACGCCATTTTGGTTTTCAATGTCATCAATACGAAATAGTTTTTTCTGTCTCTCTCTTCTCCACCATTTAATGTCATTGAAAGCTTGTGTTAAAAGTTTTCGTTTATGGGAACGTTTCGCTACGTCTTAGCCAAGTCTAACCTCCCTTTTGACGCTCATCTAGCGTTTTCACCCTCCCACGAATTTTCTCCCGTAACGTAATAAAAAAATGGCTGAAAGATGATCACGACTTTTGACCGGCGTTTTTAACTCTCCCTCCTCTTACTTTATCCTCTCTGCTGTTCTAATTTTTTTTCCTAAGATCACCATCATTATTTCAACGTGCTACCTCGCGAAACTACCCCTCCCTATCCCATTTTATTTATTTTTTATCATGTCGAAAATTTTCCCTACTCGAGAATTTTGTTGTTTTTCCTCCCCGGAACACGATCCGTCACTTTTTCCCTCGAGATTGTAACGTCACCCTCGGGTTAAGCCTCCAGGAGTATTTTCAACCCACCTAATGCAGACATGTGCTTCCTGAAATATATTCCACTTGGAAATTTACTGAATTTGACGAATTTTGTGTAGTTCGATCATCATGCACGAGTGAGCTAACTTAATCACTCTTCAATATTTCTTAAGGTCGTTCGACGTAAGAAACATTCTTATTTGAGAAATCAAAAATTATAGTTCGATTTTTAGGTTCATCAGGAATGTTTTAGCGGTAATATTATTGTTTGTGATGTATTTTTCCAGCAAAAAGGTAAAATCGAATTCGCAGTCTTTCCTTTTCCAATAATATCTTGAATGATAAAATCCTCGAAGGTTCGAGCCCGGGCAAGGATGTATATGTAAAATATTGGAAAAGCATAAGTGGCTCCATGAAATCGTTGCTTCTACATTCGTATTTATTATATAAAAAATTTTCCGATATCTGTTTTCTTCCTTTCAGCAACGTCGTCTCTCAGGACATCGAACATCGAGGCTTTCAGCAGGCAAGGGTTGGGTGTAACCGGAAATCTCGTCATCAATAAAAACTGAACGAAAAAATACTACCCACAGGAATATGATAGTAAAAATACACAAATCTCCAATTTTTTAAAAATTCTTCAAGAAAATGGCTTCAATTAAAAAAAAAAAAGCATTTCTTTGTCGAACGATCAATCGCACTAAATGACTTTTTGTCGGATCAACTTTTTCTTTGGCATGCACCTTCTTCAATACTCCTTATAGGATTAGAATATTTTTAACGACCAAAATATTTGCATGTCTATTTGTTATTACAAATGTATACAAATGTATTTTTAATATTTATTTTACCTCGCTTCTCGTATGGCCTCGATCCACGTTTTGCACTCTGATTCAGTAGCCGCTTTCAACTCGTACTGACGCTGATTTTCCCTTCTGTACGATATCGCGAAACAATGCTGTAACAAACAAATCAGCCACAAATTGAATGGAAACATTTTCTCGCAACGACTCAGGGGAACTCACTTTAATTTTCCCTAGAGTAAAGCTTTATTCATCATTCTATGCGTCTGTTTTTAATTGTAGTTGCAATTCATGCTATTAAACGAAAAAACCTGTCAAGAACGCTGAATAGAAAAAGGAAGAATTTTCATCCATTCTGTTGCATCCCTCGGGTCTCTTCAAAATTAAAAATCCGTCTTAAGAAAAATCGATCAAAATAAAATGTTTTTTTTTAATCACTCTTATCGGACATTTTGAATTAATTAACTTAAAAAAATAATTTGTGAATCCATCTATTTTTCTTTGTAGCAAATAAATTTACCCCTCAAACTTCTTTTTTAAAGAGTAGAATTAAAAATTACAAAACCTCAATCATAATATAATTAGCTTTGATGTATTTTAAGCACATTAAAGTTGTATGTTGAATTATTATTTGGCGATTATGTTTGACTAAGACACAGGATGGATAGATTACGTCCCTTTGGTATGTGCGGCTTATTAATCGGCTCATGCAGCACAAATCGAAACGACAATCCGACCTAGATTTCTATGGCATAATTCAAACTGACATTTCAGAGAATATTTTGAAAATAGCTATAGCTCTCGGTATATCTAACGATTTTATTAATTGCAAATTTATTCAAAAAGATATGCAGCTAATTTTTGTTGAGAAAAAAGAGAGAAATACCGAAGAAAATAGTTAACATTTCCACACCCAAAGTATCTTTTTTTTTGTATATATTTCAGGACACTAAAATTCATCCTTGACCCCTATGGAAAAAGGATCCTTTGCTGGAAGAACGAATTTGAAAAATTAATTGAATAATGCATTTTTTAATTTAATCAGCTTCTCGAGCTAAAAATGGAAAATATAATGTCTAAATTTTTTGACATAAAAAAATTGTGATCGTAAAATAGAACATAAAAAGAAGATGAAAAGTGGAAGTTACTACTTCCGGTATAATTCCAAAGTGGTCGTATCTCAGGATGAATGAGGCATAGTGAAAAGATAACATAACACCTGGAATAAAAATTTGTTCGCGAAAATCTGAAAATGCGTACAGATCATAATATAAAACAGTTTCTCAACTCAAACTTTCCAAAGTTGTACATTTTCTAAACTTGGTTAATCCATAAATTCATAAACAAAAAGATTATTAAATCATTATCTCTCAACTCTCAACGAAAAAAAAATACATCCCATGACATTATTAAAATAAAATAAATACAAAAATTCCAATAAATCACAATCAGAAAAAAAAATAAAAATCGAATAAGCTTTCAAGGATATTATTGTAAATCTAAACTAACATTATCATTGATTCAAAAATATGAATATTTTGTTTTTGGCAGCCTACGAATAAATGGACGTTGTTTCAAAGTCTCTTTGGTTGTATATCATGTTTCCTTGTTCACGGTAAAGCGAATCTCGTCGCTGCCGCATATTAATTAATTTGTGGCGTGTCCTCTCGACCTCCTATCGTCTGGAAGCTCTGTAGCTCGAATATACTCTTGATATTATTTAGTAGCATTTGTTTTTATTTCTCGACGACAACGCTTTGACACATTAACTAATTAGAAACTTGCTTCCTTCTCCTTCCCCCCTAGACCAACTTTGGACATCTGACAACGGATGTATATCACATCAAAAGATAAATAAGTAGACATGAAAGAAATCAATTTAAGGGGTTTCACCAAGGTAAAAAATCGATGTCTGTTCATGAAGATTTTTACAATGACAAAGACGAAAAATGGATGAAGACGATTTTTTCTATGGTCCAGGGACTGCAATTTTGCATTCTTAAGTATAAGTCGTCTCAAAATCAAACTTAAAATGCATATTTTTTCCAAATTACATCTTACAACCGCGTTGACAGCAAATTAAAAAATCTAACGATCCAATCACCTTAATGAAAGTTCCATTTTGTTCCTCATGAGATCCTTTACGAATTCACCACGTAGATTTCTTCTAAGCTCAATCGCTCCACTGTTGCAGCCAATTGTTTATTTAGCGAAAAAAAATCTTTCATAAACAAATTGCTATAATTTCCAAACAAATAAACTTCGCAAAAATCTACATGGTGAATTCGTAGAGAATTGCTTGAAGAAGAAAATAAAACATGGTGTATTAAAATCGGTTAAAAAATACAGATTTTTTTTTATTGTTTTCATTGGGACTTTGAAAAGTCCCAATGAAAATGTGTCATAATGGAAATTTGCCACTATCAGTTAACGGTTTCGCAGATGTATTATTGTTAATATTTTTCTAGGTTAATTAGACATGTTATTTTACAAATTCACCTTCACTATATATAATTAGTGCATTAGACTTGGTATAAAAACATTGCGAAGTTTTAGCACTCATTTGACTAGTATGCAGTACAGTATTTATCTTAATTACTGTGATTTGAGATGGAAATTCACGGTACTCTACGTAATAAGGAGAAATCGTTATTAATATATGACCTGAATAATTTAATTGGATACTCGGTAGATTGAATTTATTATTTACTTATTTCATAACTATTAGATTTACTTTGCTGCTCGATTTCAATGACCGATGATTTTCATAATGAGGATTGACTATGCGTTCGAATTTTCATGACGGTGGATCTATAATTAACGCGCTTTGTAATAATGGGAAATTCATCATCTCCGGCGTTATGTAAAGCGCAATTCAGGGGGATAGGCGTATACATACGTTGAGTCGCAGCACTGGGGTATTTTAGGAGTATAGCTTACTCGGTACTGTAACGAAACGTTTTTGCCATACGCTAAACGTCGCTACGCGCAGGTCCGAGCTTCCTAAATAATTTTAAATAATTTTGGAGCAGGTATGAAAGAAACGTGAGAAACGCGTATTTTGTGTTCAAAATAATAACAAAATTAATTTATTCAATTAAACAATGTAAATTTCCCGATTTTTGTTACAATAAATGAATATTTGTTTTATTTCGCGTTCGGGTTATTTATTTGCATGAATTTATTTATTAATCCGGATCAGAACGGAAAGAAACGGTATCAATTCTGTTTCTTTGTCGGTAATTATTCAAACGATGATATTTATTTTAATTCCCTTTTTGCGTCAGAATTATCGTTTAAATGAGAAAAATAACAATAATAATGGTCAAATAATAAAAACGATGTCTTCGAGGCTAATTAACAATAATAATTGAAATACTCGGTGAAGCTTTGTCGACAGAATAATAATAATAATAATTCAAACAATAATTGAATTATTTAATATGAAATAACAATTAATAGGGCTTTATGTTGCTATGAAATTCACTTTTATTTCATAGTGAATAATAAAAATAATTCAAAATTTTAATAATCCAAAAGTGGATTGACTCGATATAATAATAATGATAATTTTATGTTTTTAATTGATTCTATATAATGGATAATCTTACCGCGGCCGTTTGGATTATCGAATTCAGGATTATTGATGATTTTTAGGATAGACGAGGATTTCTGAGCATAATAAGTGATGCAGACTGATTATATTTTATCGAAAATAATTTTGAATTAAAAAATTCAAAACATAAATTTAATTAGCAAATTTTAATTAAAAGAGAGCAAGCAGTCTTCCCACTTCCAGCAGGCATAAATTCAAAAGATAAAATTAATTAGAGGAAACGTAGTATGCAAGCCATGGGCCCCGAACGTCACCGAACGACGCCGATACCCCACACACCACAGGTAAGGATGCAGACCCCGAGCTATGGGACGTGAACGTCGCCGAACACCTCCGATACCCCGAGCACCCACAGGAAAAAGAAAAAATGTAAAAAAATTAAAGAATGACCCTGGACTATGGGAGTTGAACGTCGCCGAACCGCTCCGATACTCCAAGCATCAAGGAATTATAGGAAAAAATTAAAGGAATAGGAATTGACCTTGGACTATGGGAGTTGAACGTCGCCGAACCGCTCCGATACTCCAAGCATCAAATATGATAAGAAAGATAGGTTATTATCCTGCTGGAACTAGGAAGGATCCTTGCTGCTGAGAGCGTGTTGTCTCTCCGAGCTCTGTTTTCAGAATGAGCAGACTGCCTGTCCACTGCTGCTGTGCACGGCTTTTTATACCCAGCAGATCCTTTGTTCTCGCGCTCGAGTTCCGATTCGCTCGCCGGGTAGTCTCGAACCCGTTCTGCGCACGCTCATTTACAATATGTTTAGGATTCGTTCTTCGCTTCCCCCACTCTCGCATTCTCATACTTCAATTTGTTCGACGCTACCCCCACTTTACGCATCGCCTGCGCAAGAATTAACAATTTTCGTAATTTACCAATTTTTATAATAATTTTATCACATTTGATCGTTTCCTAAATTTATTTAAACATTTCGCAAAGATTTTTCAGTAATTAAAGAGTTTTTAATAAATTTTGAAATAATGGAAAACACACTCTCTCATTTGTGCGTTCCCTTGTCGCTTGTCCCACGCGCATGCGCACAAACATTCGTTCTTTTCACTCTTAAATTACTGGTTATTTTCGCATAAATTTACCGCGCGAGTTATTCACTTCGATTTGTCGGATTTTTCTGCATATTTTACGCATTATTTTAATTGCAGTAATGTCTTTTTAATAATTAATTATTGAAACGTGCAAAAAGTCACGTACGCATTTTTTAGTTCCGGTTTTTCACGATAGGCGGCGGCCAGACGCTTTCGTAAGTGTAGCTTCGCCGTTAGCATAGTGTTCAAGATGGCCGCCGACAACAACAGTCAACAAACGCACGCGAAACGTTGTCGCGTCGTTTTCGCAAAAATGTCGGATATCGGACGTAACACAGGATGACAATTAGGATAGAGCTTTTATAAAGAGTGCCGGGACTGCGAGTAAGTGTTTTCGTTACAGTACAGGATAACGTTTTGGAACTTTGAATTTATTCGATTGATATCTCGTCTTGGTTGGTAAAAAAATAGGTCAGTCCCCAGAGCCGAAAGATCGACGGAATAAACTACTTATTATACTACGCGAATTATTGGATGAATAGGATCATTTTGACATGAATTTGAAGTACTCGATTTTGTGACTTCGAATTCGGAGCGGAAGCCATTGGGAACGTCACAAACAAGTACATATTTGTATGTTTTACGCGTTATCTCCGAAACTATTACGAAGTCGGAAATAATCATCGAATACTTTTTTATTCCCTATCAAATTATATCTAAAAAGCGTGAATTGCTGGTCTTTGTTAGTATTAAGTTCTGATGAGTATGTGAATATTAACAAACGAAAACAGCGGTTTCTGTTTAAATTTTGTTTCAATACACAACAAAACACTCATGAAAAGACACAGGAGTAAGAAAAACCAGCGATTCACGTTTACTTAAGATTACTTTAATTATTAAATTAATTTAATAATTATTAAATTTAATTATTAAATTAAATAATTAAATTTAATTATTAAAGATTATAAGTTGTACTTAAGATTAAAACATATAGCACCAGCACTACATAGCAGTATGGTTTGAGAGTCGAAAATCATTCCGCTTGGTTTAGGAGTTAAAAATCGTTATTAAAAATTATTTTTAAATATTCAGGAGATGAGAACTGTGCAGTTTTACATAGCAGAATATCAGAACTATAACATAGAACTCAAAAAATTCTCCGAACTCGGGCCATAGCGCCAGCACCACATTGGAGTAGGAGTTGAGAGTTGAAAATCGTTTCTCATCGTTTGGGAGTCAAAAATCATTGATAGAAACGACATCGATATTATGACCCATTACCCTCATTAAACCGTCGAAAGATTAGTAGAATAGAAATCACATAACATATAAATACATCCGATACAAACATAGCCTGATAGTTGTTCGCATGTTTAAATCGGTTTCAGTCAATTTCACATTACACAGCGTTGACAGGTCTGATACTAATAGCAAGCGACGTCGAGGCATTTCATACATTTTTGCCGCATAAAAAAAAATCAACTTTCTTTCTAATTGGAAGGTTCGAGCTTTCTCGAACCTCCACCTTAAGAGCCATCTTAAGAGATACGACTAATGACCTTTGAAATAAAAAGTGCGAAATTCGATACTTCGTCAAAGAGACTTTTAATATTGGATATCCATAATCGATAGTGTTTTTGCCAAGCTTTACTTGCAACTGCTCTTCTTTTGAGCTCTTTACATAATCTTCTCATATATTTTATGACGCACCGAATGCCTTCAAAGCTTTAAGAAATACCATCTCTTTATTATTTCACAATCGAATACGCTTTTTCATAGCCTCTGGACACAATATTTATTTATTTGTTTACTAGGAAAAGTCGTCGTTGAACTCAAATGAAACGATAACACCAAAAGATAAATAGAGAATTCGATAACCATTATGTTTTAAAAAAAAGTTCCATAAATTCGATATACGATATTGAAGAACGTCGAGTATATGAAATACTAGGGGATCACGAATATACTATCAAAATAAAAATAGCTTTCAAAATCGTATAGTATACTTCATAATATAAATGATATGATAGTATGCCAAAGACCGAAAAATAACATGAATATGCACTCGCTTTCCTGAGATACAGTGGCGTGCAAAAGTTTCGGGCCACCCTATTTCTTCCAGTTAATTGATAAAATATTTTATTTCTCCACTCGTTCATTGTTCACAATATTCAAGAGTGTTAGAATGAAGGTAACAACGTCGTATATTATATTTAATTATGGCGTATTTTTCGTGTACTATGTGGAATGACTTTGGTCGGTGAGCAAAAGTATCGGGCCACTATATCGCCGCGGCTTCGTACGCTCGGTCTGTTTACATTTTTTTCTCATTAGTTTCAAAACATGTCCTTCAATGGAAAATCAGTCTCCTTTCTGCCACAATGCCGAAACACACGAATATTTAGCTTCGTGAAATCGTGTTGAAACTTTCGTCAGAAGGAAAAAGTTCTCGTGATGTTGCGGAGACTTTATCTATTGGCAAAAGTACCGTCAATCGTATTATTACTAAATATAAATTAACAAACTCACTGTGTGACAAAAATCGGAGCGGTAGACCGCGAAAAACTTTGAATCGCGTCAACAAAATTATAAAAAGGAAGTGCATTGTAGATCCACGCAAAAGTGCTGCAGATGTTTCCCGGGAATTGCGAAGTGAAAATCTAGCTGATGTTAGTCGGAGTACGGTATCTCAACGTCTCAAAGCTGCGGAGCTGATTGGACGTGTTGGTGTAAAAAAACCATTGATTAGCAAAAAGAATAAGAAGGCTAGATTAGACTTTGCGAAAAAATATCAGCGCTGGACGGTATCAGATTGGCGGAAAGTACTTTTTTCCGATGAATCGAAATTTTAATTATTCGGAAGTGATGGTCGGAAGTACGTAAGACATCCAGCAGGTACCAGATATAATGTAAGGTACCAAATTCCTACCGTAAAACACGGTGGCGGAAACATTAAAGTTTGGGGAGCATTTTCTGATGATGGCGTTGGTCCGCTGGTGGAAATTCATGGCAATATGGATGCTGCAATGTACAGGGGCATACTACAAGATCATATGCTCCCGTTTGCAACGAAAAATTTGCCACGTGGTTGGGTTTTTCAACACAATAATGATCCGAAATACGCTTCGCGTCTTGTTAAAAATTTTCTTCAAAGCCGGAAAGTCCGCCTTTTTGACTGGCCATCGCAGTCACCGGATTTAAATCCTACTGAACACCTGTGGCAAGACCTCAAGCATCGTGTTGGAACGAAAAATTACTCCAACAAAACGGAATTGTGGAACCATTTGCGAAGTGAATGGGAAAAATTGCCACAAGAACGAATCAAACAACTAATTGGGTATATGCCTCGTCGGTGCGCTGCAGTCATCGCTGCTAAGGGCATGGCAACAAAGTATTGAGTCGAGTGGAGAAAACCAAGACATGCTTCCTTATTTTTCAAGTTCTTTGTTATTTTTTTTATACCCAAAAGTACGCGGCCCAATACTTTTGCACAGCCAGTCATAAAAAATTGTTGAACAATTAATGATTTAAGATCGATATCAATGAATACAACCTATTGTTTCTAAATATAAGTGATTACGTGTTATCATTACTCGTTTGTTTTTTTCCCACCACCATATTTCTGTTCAATGTGCATAGAAAATAGGGTGGCCCGAAACTTTTGCACGCCACTGTATTAGCTTTCATAAAAATAACATAACTTTTTATAACGAAGTAGAGCCATCTGGCTGTTGTTTGTTCGTATTTTTTCGAAAGTTTTTAATAAATACAGAGCTCCTCTCTTATCGTACTTTTAATTTGACTGGCATGTCCGTTAAAAGACGTCGTTTCAAAAACAAAAGCATCGAATATGCAATATTAAGGGAAGAAGTACCTTTAACATCTTCAAAAATTCAAAAATGCTATATTTCCCTAAAATATCAGTAATACATGTTGAGAATGTGCCTACAAAGTTTTAAAGCAAAGTTGAGAACGCTTGTAACGTCATAAGGCATATGAATGTAACCTATATTCCCTTGGCACACATTGTATTTTGATCTGTCCAGAATTGTATACTGAGAAAAGAAATTTATTGAATCAATAAAATTTTTGTTGAATCAACACATCCTGCGGTCATGGGGGGCGACCAAAACATTCAGTTCATGATACAACATAATCCAGTTATTTCAAATTACAAAAAAGAGTCAATCAAACTAAATATTTTTTTCCCCGGACTGAAACTAACATTGTTTCTGACTTTGTTGTTTTTTTTCTTTTTTTATCATAAAAATTGACTCAATTTAACCTGTCTAAAAGTATTTCCCCTCTTGAGCGACTATCCCATATTCGATGCCCTTCGTAAGGATAGTTGGGGGGTTCAATTTCATTTTCGAAAAAGCCCTTCAACTTTGCTTATCTATTAATATTAATGCTACCGTGACGGGTGATGAATATCATTGGTATCAGGCTTACCAAAAACGAGAAATGTATAATCAAAGTTACATATTTTTTTTAACATTTTTTTAAAATCAAACGCATTTCTGGTATACTTTTTGATCTAGCACTCAAACGTGTAACATAATTTTAATAAAATTTCCAACGATGCTGAGGTTACACTTTTTGAAAAATTTCAAACCTATTGATCGTTTGGTCTCCAAGACATTGACATTTAAAATGGCCAGAATCGATGACACAAATGGTTGTATGAATACGGTTTCATAAAATGGGTTCCTCGTTGACTGTCAATGTACGTCTGGGTCGATATAAGTCGACGTTGACGTTTTACACATACCGTAACAATAGGGCAACCTTGACAAAGGCCCAGTTGTCCCTTGAGGCCACATTGAATCGTAAGCGGAATGTAACGCTAGTATAATTTTCTTAACGTTGCATCCTCAATTCTTTTAGTAACGACTAAATTCTTTTCACACTAAAAATCAATCATCCTAAATTCGAACTCGAAAATGCATGACGTAATTTATCATATATTCAGTAAAGACAACATACAACTTCTCTAGCAGAAAATATTATTTCAATTCTTAAAAACGAGTATAAAAAAATAGCAGAAAATGCTTCTCTGAATTAGAATAATATCTTCTCCTAGTATAGTTTCTAGAATAATTAATTGTAGACCCGACACTAACCACATGGCATCCAAAAAAAAGTGTGCTCTTTAAAAAACAACTTTTGCACAATATTTGCATTGTAATGTTCTTCTTCTTCTTGAATAGAGATCCAGGAGAAAAATTGCTAAAAAGGAATTCAACATGACTTATGTACGAAGAAGAATTTAAGGGTGGGTTGAGCTTCGGAGCTTGGGCAATGTTCGGTGAGCCTGGCAAGAGGGAAGGATCAGTCTAATCACAGATCCTGGTTGGAAAGTTTCTCGGCTAGGGTATACGAGACCCTCGGCCATTTTGAGGTTAAAGCGGATGTGGTAATGCGACCATTGAACGAGCTGTTGATGCCCTCGTGAAACTTCATCGTGGTCCATCTCAATTTTTATTTATTACTTCTCGTCGGGGTCACAAGGTCATCCTTCCACCAATCCACCCTAACAGTAATTCCTCATTCTCATTCCAACTTCATTCGAATTTAATTTCCATTTTTAATCGGGCAATTAATAAAAATTCTCTTAATCTATTTTTAATTATCAATTTCAAATAATTTAATAAATTAATTATTTTAATTTAAGAATTATGTTTTAACATTACTGGTAAATCATAATGATTACGAAGAGAATTCATAAAAATGTATAAAATTCGGCGATTACGAAAATAAAACATTTAAACAAATATTTAACTAATCGACAATTAATAAATTAATATTCAAACGCAAAAATCACATGTAAAAAATATTTTTAACTCTCTAACAAAAACGGTAGCCAGATATGGATACGAAAAAAAAGCGAAGAAGTTGATCCAACAGTTTGGAGATGACAAATTGGGGAATGAAATCTTTTATCCTTTTGGTGATGAAAATTGATATAAACAAAAGAATATTTCGATTGAGAAAGTTGACACGATTTTCTGTGTGATTGAATAATAAGGAACAAAACGTTGTATTTTATTTGCGGTGGATAAAGGGGTGGAGTTTGAGATAAAAATGCGGAAGCAGGGGATCAGAGGAGTTCCTTACAACGTTGGTCGGGAGTCTCGAAAGTAGAAAGACGAGGGGTTAAAGGGCCAAGGCCATATCCAGATCGAGCAACTCCCAATTGCTCTCTTTCTCTCTCTCTCTCTCTTTCTTACACAAAACAACCCCCTTCACAAGGGGTTCCTTATTGGCCGGATCCCGCACGAAATATAAAGTAGATAGCTGCCATAGCAACCTGCCGCTTATTCCTTCTCTTCTTGTATTAATAATGATTTGAATTGGCAAGGACTTTGATTTTCCTCCGAGATTTTTTATTCTTTCAAGACGAAGTGAATGACTTTCAATCCCAAAAGAAATCCATTATTTGAACTGGCAGTTTTTAAGTTTTAACTCACATTAATCTTAAAGCTTGGCTATAATTTGAACTCAGGTATCGACTCAAGTTTGAGTTGATGCTACGATTTCATTTGAATTTGATCTTATAAAAGTTTAATTGTTTAACTCAAATTAATCTTCGATTGGCACTGGAGTTCAACTTAAAAGTAAATTTCAACTTCCGCAAGTTTGATTCGAGTTTGAATTCAAGTTCAAGCTTAAGCTTCGCTCAAATTAAACACAAATCAATTGGTGCTCTAAATTTGGGCTTAAATTTGACTCAAGTGTGAAGTGAATTTGGAGTTCTAATCGAATTCAAATTGCATTCCAAGTTAATGCCTTTTGACTAATATTTAAACTTGAGTTTCAGCAAAAGTTTGAGATAAATTTTAAAAACTACACTGTTAGCAAGAGTCGTAGAATGGCAAACGAGTTTTGTGACGATGGCTCATAAATATTTTAACGACAGTTTTCCGAGGCAGCGTTCATGGTTCAAAGAGTCTACCACCAGTAGATACTCTAGCATAAGGATGAGCTGACACGTCGTGAAATCCTGATCTATCGGCACTCAAACGAATCAAAAAAAAAAAAAAACATTTATGTACATAACATTTAAACATACATTTTTATTCTTTCGTTGATAGGATTCTAGATATTTTGTTTCAATTTGTAATATTCTTTAATTTATTATAAGTTTTAATATTATATTTCCCTCGAATTTATTTACCTAACATATTTTATTTATCTGACCATATTTTTTTACGTATCTCCAAAGATTGCACGAATTCAAATATTGAATTATAAAATGAAAAGCTTTATCCAGATGGTACCGAAGAAAAAAGCGAAGCGAAACTCTTTCATGACGATTAATTACGAACGAGACGTATACAACGCGCCCTATCATAGAGAAACGTTTCCACGCAATTTTCCAGAGTAAAATCGTATATATATATATATATATATATATATATATATATATATATTGTAACGTTGTGGAATACAACGTTACGAGGACGATTCGAATTAAGTGTGGTAGGCGGCCTGGATAGCTCAGTTGGAAGAGCACTCGACCGGCAATCGAGAGGTCCCGGGTTCGAACCCCGGTTCAGTCCCTGCCGCATTTTTTTCGGATCGTTCCTCCTATCCCGTTTTTCCCCGTCACAAACTGGCGCCCAACGTGGGGCGGGAAAACATCAAACCTCGAAACGAACCTGAGATCGGCTTCCCTTTCCCCTACGAGCTCCGTAGTACCCCGGCCCCCTTCCGTCCCTCAGACACTCCCAGTCTGCAGTAACCCTTGAGTTCCCTTTCCCCTACGAGCTCCGTAGTACCCCGGCCCCTTCCGTCCCTCAGACACTCCCAGTCTGCAGTAACCCTTGAGCCCCCAGTTTCACAGTTTCTCCGAGTAAGAGTCTGATCTGTCAGAGATAGATCAACTCTGGTGGGGGGGATTGTAACGTTGTGGAATACAACGTTACGAGGACGATTCGAATTAAGTGTGGTAGGCGGCCTGGATAGCTCAGTTGGAAGAGCACTCGACCGGCAATCGAGAGGTCCCGGGTTCGAACCCCGGTTCAGTCCCTGCCGCATTTTTTTCGGATCGTTCCTCCTATCCCGTTTTTCCCCGTCACAATATATATAGACATAAGAGATAACAATCTCGAATGCTGAGTGGAGATGTATGACTCGAAGGAAATTGCAATAGGAGGAGCTTCAATCAAATGATGTCTGAGAGATTCTGGGGAAAATGATGCAAATTTCAAGTGTCCAGAAAAAGGGGTTGGGAACTTATGTATATGAAAATATCGATGTTCATTGCTCGTTATATAGATAAATTCTGGATCCTTGAGCAGACGTTATTAGATATCGAAAATGAAAACAAACATTTACTAAATAAAAAAGAAAAAATCAACCACGATAGCTTCCATGGTGCTCTCGCAAGTCAAACAGCGTTGTGCAAAGCCAGTACTTGGCTGGGTGACCACTTAGCCATACACCGGTTCGTTATATGGCTCGCTGAATAGGTAACAGTATTTCTATGCTTTTATAGATGTGTTAGCCAACTGCATTCTACGGTTTCCTACAGTTCCCCGAACCCTTGTGCAAATGTGATACACTATTGAATTGAAAAGCAGTAGCTCTGGGCTACGCTGTTGGAGGGTCTCGTATAAAACACGGAAATTAGTGCAGTGAAGTAAAAGTGATCGGATAGGATTGTAAAAACTCGAAAATTGTACATAGAGAAACATAAACATAATAAAATAAAATAAAATACTTGATAAAAATAATCTTGAAACAATAAACAATAAAAAACTAACTGATTATTGTTCTTTTAGCGTATTTTCGAATGAATTAAAAATACACAATATTTTTTAAATAAAAAATAGGACTTTTATAAAACCCTCAACGGCTGGAACAAAAATACAATATTTAATTATATTTTGGTATTGTATATACATAAAGTATTACTTAATTTAAACTAATCCCCATTTTTGAAAATTAAATGTTCGCTTTACTTTCATTATTTCGAGAAAATGATTGAGAGTTCGAGTATACAATTAAAAAAATATTTTTTTTCATTTAAAAAAAAGTTAAAAAAGAACGCTAAGTACTAAAAAATGGCGACCTTAGTTATAAAACGCCCATTATACATATGTTCTTGTTGAACGAGAAAGAGAGAGCGCGCGCTATGAGCGAAAGAGAGGGGACGTGGCTTCGCGCGCTGTCTCTCTCGCTCAGCGGCGCGCAATAAGTGGGGGTAGCCTCGTTCAGTGGACTTGGGCGACTGCAAGGTAGACAAATGTCTATCAGTCTCGCAAAGGACGTATGTCCAAATGTAAACAAACGCTTCTTATGTCTTTCCGACTCCAAGAGACAGAAGTTTCCCAAAAATTCAATTTTAAATCACAAAATTATCATATCTCGAGATTCGGTGGATGGATCAACTTACAACAAAGAGCAATGGAAAGAGAAAAATCGAAAAAAAATCGTCCCCTACATTCAGTTTTTTTCCTCAAACCGTTCCACCGTGAGAGCAGTTTGAAAAATATGAAAAGCCCAAAAACTGTCATATTCGCGTATATAAGAGTTCCGCAGGGCTCGCGCAAGCTTTCTTTTTTAATACTTGGCGTCGAGCCGCTACCGAGCCTCTTAATATAGAGAAATAAATTTAGACGTCATACAGGCAATCTTAAGGGGAAACAAATTATTTATTTTTAGCATCGTAAACGACAATCGATTTGTCACCTCGTACTTATTGATTATCTTATCCTCTAGTCTATTCCAAGATCAACTGGATTTATTATTATTATTATAACGATTTTTTAATTATCATCAACATTGTCATGATTTTGAATTATTCTGTATTCTCGTTATATTCTTTTCGATATGATGTAAATATGTGCGTTCATGTAGATTCAGGTTGGATGGATTTTCAATTAGTTTTACTATTGGATGCAGCATTCCATCATAAATAATCTTTCTATGTCAATTAAATGTTCCACATATACGCAGAGTAATATTTCGAATTTTGAGTGTTAGATCTTCATCATTCGAAGTGCTTTTTGTTATAACAGATATTAGCCCTATAGCTTACGTAAAAAGAATAGAATTGAGAATGCAGGAATTAAAAGAAAAATTAAATCAGTATATAAAAAATGAAATAAAAAACCATAATGTTGCCCATTAAAACATTATGAGATTTAGCCTACTTATTCATTCATCACAAAAAGTAATTCTGTTATTTTAAGCATTTTTTATTTTTTTAAATTGCATGAATGAAAGCTCGAGACAAAATTTTACCGTACGAACTTTGAATTCAGCTCGTTAGATTTTTACTCTCGTTTTACAATTTACAATTCCGCGTTCCAATTTGCAGATAGGAAATTGTCAGATCACGGTGCAAGCTCGCGATGACGTCAGTCATACAAAATACACGTGCCTCATCGCTGACCGATTGGATAAAAGAAAAAATGCAATTCACACCACACAATTTGGACGGAATAGCAACCACGATAGAATTTCTTTATCTCCTAATTCCTTCATTTCAATCATAATACTCGATTTATTCCAACATCAATTTTCCCACAATTCAACGTTGAATTTAAAGAAATGATAATTAAACTAAGAAACATTTTTATATTTTTTTCTGTGTCTGGAAAATAAGTACGTCTATTAATTTGCTAAAATTGCCTGTGACATGAAGCTTTTTCGAAAACTCAGGTAAAATTACCACAAAAACTTGCTTCAGGTCTTTTTTGAGAATCTATAGCGCATGAATCCGACGTGCTAGAATCTTTTAATGAGTCGAAGAATGAAGCTTCAACTTTACTTGGTCTTTCAACTGTAATTAATGTAAAAGCTCTCGTATATGCCGTTGAAACACTGTCAACGTTTTTTGTTGTGACCTTTTGGTGTTTGTTGTTTGGTGTGAACGTTTGGTGTGCGTCCTTGCATTTGCATAGGCTACATCGACTTAGCCATGTTGATGAATATCATTGAATCAGATGGCAATGTTATTATCAAAACTTAAGGGGCCAGTCCACTTTGAAAATTTCAAAAAATCGATTTTTTTGACTGTTTTCGAAAGTACATACATTCAGAAATATTGTGTCAAAATTTTATGAAAACCCGAGCTCTCTAAGTATTTTTTTTTTTTACCTGAACGTCAGGACCTCATTTCGTCTACCTGAGCGTATAAATTTCAAACGCGTTTTTCTCGAAACAACGTTTTCAAAATCTAGCTCCATCGTATCTCTAAAACTAATAAACCGATTCGCTTGAAATTTGAACCACATATTGTAAACATGATTCGCAACAAGATGACCCTCGATGGTTTTAAAATTTTGATTTTTACTCTTTTTTTTTGTGAAAAACTGCGAAAAAAACGCGTTTTTTTTACTTTGTTCGTTTTTCATCTGCCATTTTTTTATTTTTTGATAAAACTTTATATCCGAGGGTCATTTTGTAGCTGGTGTCATACTGAATCTAATGGACTTTGATTTTTTTATTTCAGACAAGCCGTTGCCGAGTTGTGATGGAGCTACCTAGCCCACCTATTTTTGAGGCGTTACGTTAAACTATAGTTTTTGTACTTAAAAATGAATACAAATGAATTAAACAATTTTTTTTATGTATTTCAAGACTTTATTTATCAAGCTCAACAACTTTTATATTCATATCTTTTATAAAATCCTCAAAAAAAAATCGCGAAAATAGCCTTTTTTTCGTGGCTCCAAAGTGGACTGGTCCCTTAATGTATAAAAGTGCTTTGTGATATTTAACATTGACAGTGCTTCAACGACACGTGTGACGGAGTTTATAATTAGTGATGCACTTAAAACTTAAAAGTATAAGCTTTATGCTTTATCGAAAGACCCACAGAGAGATACTAGCACATTAGATTCATGCGCTATAAGTTTTCAAAAAGGGTGGGGGTAAAATTTTCGAATGACGAAATTTCGAACAGCTAAAATAGCGAATTTTAACATACAGTTATCGATATATATATATATATAATTGTATGTTAAAATTCGCTATTTTAGCTGTTCGAAATTTCGTCATTCGAAAATTTTACCCCCACCCTTCAAAAATAGCCAAAATCACGTTTGTTTGGTACTTTGATCTCAATGTTGCTAAAATTTAACGTGATGGACAATTTTAGTGACCGGATTCGTATTCAGCGCAAGAAAATCTTTTGAAAAGATTCAGTTCCTTCCGAGTTACAAATTAAATGTTGACGAGTGTTTTTGTCGCTACTAAGCACTTCATGACTGACTTTTGAAATGTTATCAGGATTTTTGGCTACTTGATAGGATTTTTGAAATTTTTCTATTGAATCTGTCGAAAGTAGTTATACATTTTTTTGCATGTTATCACGAAAAAAAAAACCGTTGAGTCACAAAAAGTTAATAATATTATTGTGTGCGACTAACGATGAGAGTACAAAAGCAAAGTGTCATTAAAAATGCTCTTCCATTAACAGCATTTGACGTTGTGTTGTTAACGAAGTGTAACTTTCACTAGCTGCGACGTTGTTGTCTGACCGAAATGGAAAAAGCCTGCCCAGAGTAGGAAGAGTCAATAATTTACCGACGACACAGTAGTAAAACCTTGGCCTGGTCAGACGTAGCGGAATCAGAATATCAAAATTTCAATACTTGAAAATGTTACAAAAATCTGGGAAAAATTAAGATATCTCTTAATTATGGTGAGCATTAGTTTTCAGCGCTCAAGATGCTGTAAATTCGTTAAAAAATCGCATAAACAAGACATTGTGCAATTTATACCCGGACTTTGTTTCACAATTTTTTATTCACTTATTAACCTTATTATTTTCAAAAATCAATATTTATTTCATTGCGTAGGTTGCTGAATTTTTCAAATTTGTGTCGAATTACCGAGTGTACAACATTGGTGAACGTATTTGTGAAGTTCATATGAACCCTTGAACTTTCACGATGGATTACATCTCCATATTAACTGTATCCGTTATCACAAGGGCCATCGATATCGATCGTATAAATAAATAAATTAACTTAACCCATGCATTGTTCTCAAAATAGCTTTATCCTTAAATTAAAAAAAAATCTCATGGAATTCACGCGAATAATGAATAAGGACAAAGACGTTTTTGCAAAACTTAATTCAGGTAGTAAAATATTCTCTGTTTTCGCAACTGCTCTTGATCAGAGCAGTTAGTTCTTAACATGGAGTTTTATTATAAACACAAAAGATTTTTTTGTCTCCCGCTACATACGTTATCACCTCGAGGGAAAAAAAATTATATATTCATCTATACATATGTATATTGAAAGCCCACGAGACCACTTAAAATTCTACCTTCTTATCTCATTTGGCATTCGACCTATTCAGCCAGCCTTATTAATAGACCATGCAACCTCTTTTTAACCAAAATTTCAGACCTTCAAATTCAAAGTTCCAAAGGTTTTTCAATAACGAAAATAATCAACGAGAGAAACGCTAAAATTTTCATAAAATTTGGCTACCAAAAAAACATCGTTGTCTCCAAATTTCTAGTTTATTTTTGTCGTGACAGTATTAGTATAATTAATATCAAAATTAACGAAGGAAGACAATTTTTTTTGAGATTTTGTATATTCATTATTTTTCGGCTGTTTTTTTTTTTTTTTTTTTAATTTGATTGTTAAAGAAATTTTTTTAATTAACTGCGGTTTGAAATTTGTATAAGTAGATTTCTACTTTGTAAGTGAGTAGAATATAACGCGATGTGAAATTTTCATACCGTACAACTGCACTGAGCCTGTCTAATTACACTCAAGGCAATTTTTTTCCGTCCCCTTGTTATGAATCTCATAAAAACGAAACCACCATTTTTATGCGACGAGGGTAAAAATAAAAATGAAAAAAAAAAATTATAACCAGTAGGGCAATCGTTTTTATCTTTTTTTTTTTTGGAAATGAGTTAGAAGAACAAAACGCAGATAACCAACCCATGCACACTTCGTCCTTTGTTTATCATTTTGTGTTTTATTTTTCTCCATTCTTCATTCCTTTCTATTTCTTTTTCTCGCACACACACATTTCTCGTAAAAAGCAATAAAATGTATAATACGACATGACAAACTTTGTTGGTATTTTGTTATCTATGCGAGTAATAGTCAGTGTCCAACATTAATATCAGGCCATCCTGACCGAAGCTTTTTTCGATTTTTTTTCGACTGGCGTTGAAAGATCAATTATAATTATCGTCGTATTAGTTATAATCAGTTTGATGTACGTTCCCCTTTAATTAAACTTGTGCTAATGGTCCTGTGTCCCATTCGATTATGAAACTTTGTTGCAATTTTTTAGACATTATGATGAAACATCATAAATTTGTTGATACAAATTTTTCGGAAAGGCCGCGGTTCAACATAGTTTATCAAGTCTACTCATTGGCTTTTCCAAACTCTACAATTAACCTCGATTCGTTTTGTTTTTCGATGACTCAAGCTTGGAAGAAAGACGAGTGTGGCCACGTGAAGCTTCCTCATAGCCCCACACACTATTTTATTTTTCTACGGCATTAAGGGGAATGTCAACATTATACATTGTTTAGAAAAATACCACGAAATTTGCAGCAAAGCTTGGCTATAAACACTTCTTCATCAACTGCGGCTGCGGGACCAAAGAAATGTGTTTTTTTTCACACAACCCCTGAGGATACACCATGACCTCTTGGAAAGCTTTGCCTCTCATTTTCATCGCATAGTTTCTCACCAGATTTCTCGTGGAGCGAAGATACAAGCCCGGGGCTGCACTCGAGCTATCTCTTGGTCTTTCTTGCCGAGAATAAAAGGGCTGAACAATGCCAGTATCAGACAATGCCTGTAGGTAACTAAACGAGAGTTCTTTGAAGGCGACAGGAACAGTCAATAACGATTCAGGCTAGTCATTGTTCAGTCACCCCTGTGTCTGTGCACGTATGCATATCATTCACTTAACACAACACCCGAATGTCCTTGCCATTACACCTTTTGACCTCTATTCTGATGATTCCACCGTTTTTTTTTCCTTTAACCAGAAAAATATCCCAAAACCAACTTTTTGTCAAAAGCGTTGTTATTTCAATCGAAGAATCAGAGGGCAAACGTGTTAAATATTCTACTGTTATTATGATTGCCCTGCAAGTGAATCAGAAATGGAAAAAAATACGTGCACTGAGAAAAAAATGATTGATTCAGTAGCAATTGATGTCATTGGAAGAATTTGATCCAAATTTGATTTCATAAAAGAAGCCAGTGCATTTATTTGATAGTTTATAATATAGTGATGATTATATCTTTCATTGGTAACCCGTAATGAGATATTTCGTTGATCCAACTATGATGAACAGGAGTATTCTCATAAGTACAACGACGCATTCAATTGTACAAGTAGCATATGTCGGAAAATGGGATCTCAATTTTGTATTGATGGTCTCACAGGTAAAAAGCTCAGGGTGGGTTCCCGCAAAACTTCTGACAAAATTTATCATAGTTCCGCGTAGATTCAAGTGTTCGGGGAGTCTGTGAATTGCGAAAAAAAAATTATGAACCAGCGAAAGAACGTTCAGACGGTATTGTATGAACTTTATGGTATTTATCGTTGGATATTCCCCTGCGGTATGGTGAATCGCTGGTTCGTAGCCGAAGTTTCAGATATGTGGATGCTCGCCAAGATATTTGCTGGACCGGAAGGTCTTTCCTTGAGAACGAAACACGTGTCTACCCAAGACACCGATATTCGAGATGCTCGTCACGCCTCT